>ML788847.1:702710-735690 GCA_009831015.1 Picea engelmannii
TCTACAACAATGTACTAGTGCAGACTCATACTAGTACGCAGGCTTCTACCTGCAGAAGGCTACAACCTTCTCTCGTTTACCAGCCTTTCCTGGAAGGGAGCTTCAACCCCCTGAAGATAGCACTAGTTTCTACTGGTAGAATGCTACTGCTGAAGGGTTTAACCCTCATACTCATTGCTGACCACGTTTCATTAATTTTCACACTGTATCAGGCAGTTTCATCTAGTGGTTATGATAGTAACAAAAATTATCTCAAGAGTAACCACAGATCTACAGACTGTCAGGCAGTTACCAAAGAACACATATTAAACAACTCAATAAACCTGGAGATAATGCTTCTGATCTCGTGTTTGTTGAACCCATAGCCGAGATCTCTCTTTCAATGTAGATCTGTCGCCCAACTGCCACAAGGAGGTTCCTCTTTCTTCAAATCTTCCATGCTGCCTGCACAAATGACCTCACCCGCCAGTAGCTATCCCTACTGTCAGAAAATGGCCTCTGCGTCCTGCAAAAGGACCTCTGCGACCTATCACCGTCCTACTTTGCCTCTGCCCGTGATCACCTGTAGGAAGAGCATCGACCCCTTCTTATGCCCATTGGTCCAGGACCCTTTCAACGCTCATCGGGTCCCATATTTATTACCTGGAGGAAATCGGGCTCCTATTTAAATTTTGAATTAAACTTATGCGCACCTTTTTCGAATCGGGTTTTAGCATTCCATATGCTAGCCCTGCTGGCTATAGACCTTGGCCCCATAAGACCGTCAACACGTGACCTCGGTCAAACCGCTCATCGGGGTTTCGGCGTTTTCGATGTCACGATGTACATGCCTCCAGGATTCCCGATCCCCGATTTCCCGAGCTTTAGCCCCATCCGGCTACCCAATGGTCCATATGACCATTACCCATGATCACAACCTAACCCCGTCGGGGCTACAGGGTTTGTGATGCATCAATGCATTCACCTGGTGATTCCCGATCGTCCAAATCCCGACGCTCCATTCATATGCTAACAGCTGGCCTCTACTACGCCTTTGTCCTCCTTCGCTGCTGTGCTGACAGCTGTACCCCACTCATCGGGATTTCGCGGATCGCGATTTTGAAATGCACAAAACCTTTATGCCCAGGATCTCCGATATCCCGATTTCCGATTAGCCGATGAACGACCTCCTGTCGGGCCTTTCGCTGATGGCACTAATCTCCTGCCACACGTCCTCTCAGATGGACGGTTCAGATTGTGTCGGGATTTCAGGACTTCCGATGTCCTGTTTCTTTTAACCTTGGGAACTCCGATTTCCCAATGTTCGATATGCCTACGGTGCCTTGATCTTCGACACCTGTCCCTCAGATGGACGGTCCTGATCATCGATGCCTCTGCTGACGTCACACTGGTTTGACACGTGTTAGATCCTGCCACATGTCACTCTGATTCGTGACTTTCATGTGCCTGAAGTGTTGAATCTGCCTGACACCTGTCATTCCCTGGTTGTGCCACGTGTCCCTTTGCTGATGTGGTGTGCTTTCGTGGGTTGAATCAACAGTTCAGATGAAATCTTGGCTCAACAGCTATGATTACATCGCGAAATCGCATATCGCGATTTTGGGGTTTTCGTTGTCATTGTTCACGAGACTCGTGAAAATCCGATTCCCGATTCTCCGATGAAGCCCCCTGTTTACACGTGGATGGTCCCGATCACTGCTTGATTTAATGGCTGTGATCAAATCGCGAAATCGCGTATCGCGATTTCGTAATTTTTGATGTCAAGTGGATTGGACATTATAAACTCCCGATCCCCGAATCTCCGATGACTTATCTCCCTCGCATCTTTTGCAGATCTGACGGCTGTTGAGTATCTGCTTCCAACCTGATGGCGCAGATCACTTCTTCTACACGCCAACTCTTGCGCTTATCATCTGCGCAGCTTCTCCCGATCCAACAGCTGTCGGGATTTCCGAGTGAGATCCGATGGCTCTCGGTCTCTTTCCTGTGCTTCTTGCGCTTATAAGAATGCTATTCCTCCTGAGCTTATCTTTAAAGGATTCTGATGTCTGCTTCACTACTGTACTTGCCATCAATGACAAGTCTATGCTGCGTGTAAAAATAGTTCCAACAAAATTTTGGTTATTTTAAAGGTAAGATAATTTTATCCTATAGAATTTAGGAGAATCATTTTTAGAATGGAGAATCGGTTTTTGGGAAAAACCATGGAAAATTATCCCATGACCGAAATTTATCCCTAAAATTATCCATGGATCCAAGAGTTGCTTCAAAACAGGCACATCCAACACGTCTCATTGCCCTAATGGAGCCCAATTATACTCGTGCAAAAGAAATATGGAAATTGGAGACTCTATATTGATTATATGGCCCTAAACAAAATCATAGTCAGGAACAGGTACCCAATTTCCAAAATTGACGACCTTCTTGAACAGCTCAAGGGAGCCAAGTTTTTCAGTAAGATTGACCTAAAGTCTGGCTACCACCACGTCCCAATAGAACATACTAATGTATGGAATATTGATTTCTAGTCCAAAGAAGGTGTTTTTGAATGGCTAGTCATGCCCTTTGGTTTGAAAAATGCTCTAGAAAATTTCATAATATTCATGGATGATATATTGCGGCCTTTCACCAATTATTTTATGGTGGTATATCTAGATGATATCCTCATATTCAACAATAATTGCAAAGAACACTTGCTACATATTTAGTAGGTCCTTCACATTCTACGACAACACAAGATATATGATAACTTGGAAAAATGCTCCTTATGCATGAACAAGGTCCAATACCTGGTCTGCATAGTTAATGAGCATGGCGTGCATGTGGATCCAGCCAAGATCCAACTCATTCGTGACTGGCCAGCCTCGACTAGACTATCCGAGCTTCAAAGTTTCATAGGAATTTCCAACCTCTATCGCAGTTTCGTGTTGGGATTCTCCCATATTGTATGGGCCCTCAACCAAGTCACCAAGGGTGGTGGAAAGACAAATTTCATGTGGGGGAAGTCCCAACAACAAGGGTTCGACAATTAGAAAAATTGCTTGTGCTCAACTCCTGTACTCTCCTACCCAATCTACAACAACCTTTTGAGATTAAGACCAATTCCTCAGACTATGTCGTGTGTGCATTTCTCACTTTGCAAGGTAATCCATCGGAATATCATAGCGAGACACTATCATATATAATATGTAACTACCCCACCTATGAAAAATAAATGTATTCCATTACACAAGTCTTTCGACAATGAAAGCACTACATTCTCAGCAACGAGATAATCATCCACATCGATCACAAGCCTCTGCAGTTCATGCAGACACATGGAAAATTAAAAAATAAACACCATCAAAAGTGGTCCACACACTTGCAGTAATTCCATATCAACATCAAATATAAGACAGGGAGCACCAATTGTGCCATTCATTGCCTCATTTGACCTCCAATTGCATCCTTAACCAAAGTGCTCCACTCCTATGGCCATGAGGCATCAGAGTGGCCCCAACTCTACAAGAGAGATCCTGACTTCATTACCACTTGCCAGATGTTGCGCATATGTGCACATGTCACTGACATTCATCTTTAGGACGAACTGTTATTCCAGCTGGGCCACCTACGTTTTCCTTCAAGAGAGCATGCGAAGCTAATTTGGGAAGCTCACTACAGTAGGATGGCATGACATTTTGGCATGGAAAAGACCACACAAAAATATTACAAAATAATTTATATTGGTCGAAGCTGCACCAGGATGTCAACAAGTATATCAGGTTCTACATATCCTACACCATTTCCAAACCATCCACTAAGAAGCAATGCTTATACACCCCTCTTCCTACTCTTGATAGGCCATGAAAATCCATCTCGATGGACTACATGTCGAGCCTTCCTTCCACCAAGAAGGGAAATGACTGTGTTTCTTTGATGTTTGATCAGTTTTCGAAGATGGCCATCCTAACAGCCTGCAAGAAGAATATCACAGTGGAGGCCACTGCCAATCTCTTCTTCGAACGGGTGTGGGTACACTTTGGGATACCACAGACCATCATATCAGATCTAGACAACATGTTCCTAAGCACATTATGATCCAGCCTCTGGTCACTATTATACACCAAGCTCACACCAAATCCACTACCTTCCACCCCCAAACTGATGGCCAGATAGAGGTCATCAACCGAATGATCGTGCATATATTTCGCATGTACAACTCCAAACATACATGCACATGGGATGAGAGTCTCCTCTATATTAAACACATCTACAATAGATCCCTTCATAACTCAACAGACCATAATCTATTTCAGGTGGGGTTAATATTTCAACCATTGGATCCTATTGATGTCGCCCTTCCCCTTGCATCCACATAGGCCGAATCATCCCATGATCAATCTGAGGCCGAAAAATACACCAAGTTTATTGAATAGATTTAGTACATCCAACAATAGGTCCATGATATTTTATAGAAATCCATTCCAAAGTAAAAACAACTCCATGATCAACACCAGGTGCCACACAAGGTTTAGGTGGGAGACAAGGTCTTGTTGCATTTGTAAAAAGAGTGCCTTACATGACCCCATTGGAATCTTCGTCCACTTCGCTATGGACCTTACACCATCACCAAGGTTGTGGGTTACAGTGATTTTGAGCTAAGTATTCCCCCCTTCATTGGCCTGCACCCAGTGTTCAATGTGGACCTCCTTCGACCATACTTCCCACTATTATTGGACACATCGAAGACTGCAGAGCAGTTGACACTAGCATAGCTCAACCCTAACTACATGGACCATATAGCCATTTATTAGAGAATGGGATCTCAAATTAAGGACACTCACCAACAGAGGATCCAAATTTATTGGGTTGTCAGAGAAGGGAAGCTCTTGCACCAAGGAAAGTGGTTGACCCGAGACCAAGTTTAAGAGAAGTTTCCCCATCTTATGGGGCATCTCAATGAAATGGAGACCATTGCTTCCTAAGGGGGGATGAATTATCCACGTAGATATCAGTGGCCACCCACCTATTCCACTGGTTCAAAGAACAATTTCCATTTTGGTATTTTTTTTATAGGTTTTTGGGTCCCAAACTTTTGGGGTCATTTCAAGGCCCTAAACGATAGTTTTTGGGCTCAACAATGACTAGCATGTATATAGAGTCAAATTCTAGGCCAAATGGAATATTTATTCCTCAGCTATACATTTCCAATGGTGTATCAAGAACCCCAAATGGAGATCATATGCAAAAGTAACATCCTTGGGAAGCTGGCGTATCAACTACCCCCATGTTGTGTATGTACGTGATGGACCAAAAAAAGTGTTGGGAAGAATTCTTGCCACTGGTAGAATTTGCGTATAACAACAATTATCAAAGCACCATTAATATGGCACATTTCGCGTTTCTTTACAGGCGACCATGTCAGATGCCTTTGAGTTGGGATCAAATTGAGGATAGGGTCCTCGTGGGACCAGAAGAGATCCAGTAAATGGAATATCAAATGAAAACAATAAGACAAAGGATAAAGGAAGCGCAGTATCGACAGAAGAGTTATGCCTATGTGCATCATGTCGACTGTATTTATGAAGTTGGCGATCGAGACTTCTTGCAGGTGAAACCGCCTAAGAGTTTGATCATGTTGGGAAAGGGTGCTAAACTCTCTCCTAGGATACGAGGGTGCTCTTACAACGGATCTAATACGTATCCTAGACCATCACATTCGAAATCTACGATGTTGAATAGTATATCAGGTCAAGGTCTAGTGGGACAACTATAGTCCACACTCGACGACCTGGGAGGACGCATATGATATGCGTCAATAATTCCCATTTTTGTTTGATAGCTAGACATATGATACTATGATACACTTTTTTGGCACTTACATACTGTAAAACTTCGGGACGAAGTTTAAAACAAGAGGGGGTGTATGTAACATCCCACTCTGGAACACACTGCACAGACTTATTCTTTGAGGACACTTGCATGCAAGTGATCCGGGTCATTATACTATTGGTTATTTTGATTATGATTATGAGATATTGTGGATTTCATGATATGTTATTTTGTTGTATTTACATAGACAAGTGATATTGATTGGGTTCTCCTAAGTGCGTAGGAATCTGGACGTTGAGGATGTCGAGGCATCGATGCAACCCCTTGGACTCTAGATCGATTCAGGGAGTGTATTGATAAGGTTCAAATGTTGTTGATGTGACATATGTACATATGATTAGATATTATGATGTTGATTGTTTTTACTCACATGATTCATTGATGGATGCAGACTAACGATAGCTTGTCGACCAGACTCAAATTTGGAGTAAAGGGGTCACGCACGATGACCAAAGACATTGAGGGAGAGGTGTGGCAACAACCCTGCCACATTCTACTAGCACTCCCATCGTGGCTCAAACTATAGGTTAACAATTACCTAGTTCGAGAAAACCAAAGATGTTGTGAGGGAATACTGTGATAGTCGATCACAATGATTCTAATGGGCATGCAATAAGGTAGGGTCCTTACTCCTTAGAGGAACTTAGTCTCCCACAATATCACCTAACGGAGTATTGACTCCAGGGGTTTGACATCTACCAAATTCAGTCAAGAGGCGAGTGGCACCCTTGGAGCATGTAGTGCGTACTGAAGGGCTCGTCGCGCAAAGAAAACTGAAAGAGGCGAGTGGCACCCTTGGGGCACGTAGCACATCCTAAAGGGCACATCATGATTTTAATGGGTAATTTAATAAACCTAGTGCCTAGAAAACTATGCCTCCTTAGGACCTGGTCGGCCTTAAAATGAATGATGTGATGAGTAAAGTTTAATAACAAAATTTTCCCTTAAAAATTGTTGCCAAACCTAGTGAATTGAAAACCTAGGTCTGAGTAGAACCTTTAAACAAAAACAAACTAATTAGACATGTAACAATAAGGGGGTAAAGGAAAATCAAGCATTAATAATTAAAGTGAAAATTTTAATAAAGGATTAATTAATAAAAGGGGTATTTGGTTGTTTTTGTCTAAACTTGCTAATTCTGAACTTAGTTATAAAAAGGGGAAACTTTAAGAAAAAGGGAAACTTAAAGAAAAAGGGGAAACCTAAGGAAAAGGGGAAACTTAAAGAAAAGGGGAAACTTAAATAAAAAGGGGAATGCCTAACTTAGTAAGAAATCTAGCCTTTGGAACTTTTTATTTACGAACTCAACTAGGAATTAAGGCGTAAGTCATTTAAGAATTGTAAGGGAATAATGGGACACCAATGAGCGTTTTTAGGAACGCTTTTGAGTGGGTGAGGGAAATAGAAAAATTTAATTAATTAATAAATTGATTTTCTGGTGCAACTAGGGGATCGGGCGACATGTGTACGGGGGAGGTTTTTCGAAATTAATTAAATGAAAAAGGAATATAATGAGGGGTTTGGGAAACTAATGACTAAGATAACTCTATAAAAAGGATGGTGGAGGAGAAGTATGGATCATATCTGGCTTGCGTAACATTACACTGCCAAATTTTATCTTCACTGAGTTTCTTTTGTGGGAGTTGGGATACCCAGCTCGGGTAACGAGTGGTAGCTCGACCTTGCAAGGCGAGTTGAGAGCTAGCATTCTCTAGTATTGTGTGTGTGGACCCTTTGCGGCTTGGGGGCCTCAGGGGGAAGAAGAGTACCCCTAGCATTGGATGGGAGGTACCGGTGAGGTCACATCGGTTGGTAAGCGAGAGATGGACGGAGCACGCGTGAGACAATGACTTCGTAGAATTCGCAATTGGCTACGGTACACATGTGTATATTTGTATTGAAGGGTAGTTAAATTATGTTCCTGTGCCTTCAGTCAAGGTACTTTTATTTTGTTAAAGTTTATGTTCTATTCAGCATAATACTATCCAGAGAGTTCATTTTTCCTTTCTGGGAATTTGTCTTGATGAGCCCAACGTTTTATGATCAGAAAATTCAAAGTTATCCCAGCCTTATGCTCACTATACTTTTTATTTGATTTCCTATGGCGAACCCAAACTTTGAATGCAATTGACTTCTCTTCATTTTTTTTTGTGTGTTTTTAATACAAAGAAAAATTGTTTTTTTATCTTATGTTCCCTGATCCTTTAAGTTATTAGTCTATGCCTGAGAAGACGGCCATAAGTCGAATTGATTGTATTTCACTCCAGTGTTAAAGATTTAGATTCAAACGCCCTACTTTCCTGTGCATGGATAATAAGTGTAGGATTGGATTCATCATCGTTGGTCAGGGTATCCCGAGTAAACTAATTCTTGTATCGTGATTTCATTATATTTGCTTAGTTGTGGTAGTTGGATGACGTCTTCATGTCATCAGTTTGTGGCATAAGTGTTGTTGTTAAAGGTGTAAATGGATTTATTGATCTCAACATGATTGTAATCTGAATGAGGGAAATTTTTTAAATGTAATTTTAATATGTCTTACCATGTTTGGCAACGAAGTAGTTTTAATTTTTATTGTTTGCTTCTTCTCAGAAAAAGGTTTTTACTATTTAATTTTGTGTATTTCATGTTGCCCATAAGTATTTTTAATCTTTATTGTATTGCGCCTCTGCCCTTTTAAAAAAACATAACTTGCACCTTCAATCCCTACTTGGGAATAATCTTGAGCTCTGCATTTAGGAGATTTATCAGTTCATTCTTTCACCCAAACAATCCTCGTCATGCCGGTGCACTTGCGAGCAAAGAGACCATTCATACTCATCTTATTGACCCTTTGCACCAAGGCTATTCCCGGGCCTATGTATTTTAAAAAAGAATAGTCATTGTTGACTATCCTGACTGGGCACACTAGTGATTGCCTCGGGTGTGTGCTTTCACCTTCCTTCCACCGCAAGTTCCTCCCTCCTTATTAAGGTTTGGTTCGTTTGACGAGCCTAGAAGTTACGCGTCCCCCTTACCTCCCTGGCATGTCTTGCATTGTCTCTTGGAAACAAGGCATTTTTCAACTCTCTAATTACCCGAACTGATTTTAATGAATAACTTTAACCTTTACGAAGGAGCCTTCGATTGAATTACCTTAACCCCCCCTTTTTATTGACATTGTGCTCATAGTTTACGTCTTGATGTTGTGATAAGAATTAAGGTTTGCACATTATAACAAGAGCATTACCTCTATTCCTAAACTAAGGAACTCACCCACCGAGATTAACTCTACAAGCTTATGCCAACCTACTGTCGTATTGCGTTTTTTGCCCGGTCAAATCTTGGAGCATTCTGCCCCTTGCTAAACCCTTCCCTCGAATTTCTTCTGCACGAATTTTTCCTTCAGACCACCCCTTCACGTTTTCACATAGCCTAGCGTTGCGTTAGAACACTCCCCCTCCTCTGCGCGACCACATGGTTTCCATCTACCTCTCCGACTTACCCTATTGCATGGGTGTATCTGTTCTTCCTTCTCAGCAGATTGATGGCTGTGAAAACTCTAATTTTTGATATTGTCGATTTAAATAACATCCCTTAAACCTCGCGCAGTTATAGATAGTGGTTTTTTTATCCTTGATTCTCTTGGTCGTCTGAGCTTTTCGGTCTAAGTTAACGCTGGCCAGTCCCACTGCGAAAATCTTACCTTCGTGGGCCTTTAATGCCCTCTACAAATTCACTTGGGTCAAAAGTTCCCAAGGCAGTGGCCCCACACCCTTTTTCCCCTGAATCCTATCAGGTATGAATCTTGCCAACTAAGTTATCTCTGCTGCGAATTTAATTTAATCACTTTCCGCCACATTATTTTATTTTATTTAAAAAAAAAAAAACTCCCTTTTTCCAACCAAAAGTTAATCCAGAATTCGTGTTGCTTGAATTACTGGACAAACTAAACCCTTTTTGATTAAAGTCCCCTTTGTATGGTTACCAACTAAGTTAAAGTCTTGGTTTTAGTTAAGTCCAAGATTTACGGTGGTTACCCTTTGATTCTTTTAAGCTCGGATCATGTTCCAGAATTCACTCAAAATTTTTATTCCAGCTAAACAACGTGAATTACCTTGACAACTGTCCTTCGCCAAGTTTGGTGCGAAGAGTTATTTTTATATACATTCGAGTTAAACTAGAGAGGTAGAAGCATGATATTTAGACCTTTAAAATTTACCATGCCTAATAATCATGTATGTGGTACAACTTAATCTTACTGTGAAACAGTTAATGCTTGATGTTGAACTTGGACTAAGAATGTAACCTTAGATTATAGTAGAGTAAGTTGAATGAAATTTGGATTGAAGAGCAGTTGGTATTCTAGTGTGTTAAATTTTAGCAAATTAATGAAGGAAGGAAGGAGAGGCCTTCAGTGGTGTATTTAAAAAAAAAAAGAGGTTATGAAAGGATCATTCCTGAATAAGAAACAAAATCTTCAATCGATTAGTCTAGTCTTGTTTTAAGGAAGAATAAATTAAATAGAAGTTTCACATTCTATGATATAGCTCCTTGCTTATTATTAAATTGGAGAAATTAAGAATTTATAGATGAGTTTATTGGATGAATAAAACCCTTGGAAGGAAAAGCATAATGTTACATGAAGATTTTTATATGTTTTATTATTAGACGGTGATTGGATTCTTTATACTATGAATGGGTCCTTGTTGATAAATTTGATAATGAATTGTATCTAGGATGTTGCGTGATTGAAAGTAGTGAATGTAGTTACCCTGCATCTTGTATTGCCTGATTTTTTAGGGTGTCGTCGTCTATAGGGTTCGTATACAGTGCAAGTTTGATTTCTGGCTGGTTGGATTTATGTCGTGGTTGAAGGTATATACTTATTTATGGTTGCGCCTTGGTTGATACTGCGCTTGTGGCAATGTGGCGACATGTCTCCTTATGATGGGATCATTGCACACATTAATCGATAAGCGTATATGATAACCTGGCATTTGGGTAATGTGCTTCCCAAATATGATGGTGTTGATTAATGAATTTGATGTTTTGCAAATTGTTTTGTAACGCATTTATGAAGTTTAACTCTAGCTCTCTTTCAAAGTTTATGTACATGTCGGTTGATAAATTCTTTTAGCCTTGATGGTCGTTGATGATGTTTTAGTGTAACTGTTATGTTCCTTATCTAATTAATGTGGTAATTACTTCAAGCTTCGTAATGAGTTAATGTGATAGGATTTTATGTTTATATGTTGCGTGAAATTCATACATGGGGTTCGTCGATTTGTGTTGTTTGTATTACTGTCATTACTTCCTAAGGCAAAAAAAGAGAGAATTTTATTTTTATATACTACTTGTTGTACATCGTTGTGTCATAATGGTCAGAGGTTGTTACATCTCATCCCAGTTATCACATTACAAAAGGGACAAAAAATTATTTATGGCTTCCTATTTGGTATTTGCTATTGTGTATTGTTTTCAATTTCCAAACTTTACTAGAAGTAAGAGGGTGAAATGTGAAATAGATCCAATTAACTTCTAATATCAAGCATTGTGGAGAAACAAGACTTCTTTGTATTTTTTTAAATTTTACAATGATTTTGTCTCAATCTTCAAAGGACCGTTGTTTGGTAAAAATACCCCCAGGATATCTGACCAGGCTAACAAATTCTTGGAGAAAAAGGGAATGATAGAACAGATGGAAAATCACAGTGTCATAAGGATATTCTCTTCCAAAGAAAATATCTCTTTTCTTCCATACCATGTATATGACAAATTGTTTATTACAGAAGTGGCAAGGAAATACAACTTCTAGTTACACTTTTTCCATGAAAAAAGGAAAAAATAATTCATCCCCTTGCCGTGGATCATTGGAGATTTCATTTTTAGGAACATAAATACAATTGACGAGTTTGCAAGCCATTTCAATAGTGTAAGATTAAAATATGCTAAAAAGATCAAGGGATTTAACCCTAACAAGATCCTTGTGGAACACATGCTTTCGATAGGATTTGGTAACTCGTTCATTCAGATTACCTTGAATGAAGAAGAAGAAGAAGGTAACAACCAAAGTACCCCTATACATGAGGTTGGTGACCTAGAAATAGTGCTAAGCACTAATGAGTTGTATAAGAAAAAAGGAAAAGGCCCCAGTGAAAGGAGCACCCAATCTCCAGTTTTTACTCCCAAAACTACCACATCTGGGAGAAATGCTCCAATGGATCACCTAGTTAGAAAGATTTCCAACAGTATTTAAAGTGGTGGAGGAGAGAAGAAACCCCCCTCCGAGAAAATTGAGAATTCGCATAAGTTTCATGTTAGAAAGAAAATAGAAAAATTGATACAAGAAGAAGAGGACAACCTCATAGAAAAGGGAATCCAAAGATTTTCTTTGGATGACATGGATTTGAAGGCGCATATTGAGAAAAAATTTCCCATGATGGAACAACCAGAAATTGTAACTCATCAAAATGTTTTATTGGAAGTTGTTGCAAATGAGATTTTTAGTGAAGAGGAATCCTTCACTTTTCAAAGTGTTATTTTTTATAAGGAGTCTAAAAAATTGATTGTGGAAAGAGGTGATCAGAAAAATAAAAAAGGAAAATCTCGCTCAGAGGTTGATTTGAAAGACTTGCAACCGTCCCAAATCTCTAAAATTCACAAAGCAACTGATGATGCTCTTGACGATTCCATTGATGGGTTGGAGGCCGAAAATGCCAAGCTAAAAGAAAGGATCAGAGAATTGGAGGATGCCATATTGCCTCCTCCAAACTTGGCCAGTCCTTTGACAATGGTCAAACCAACCACACCCACTATTAAGATGAAAGGATCTGCAAGCCTACTCACAACAATTAGTAGTTATGTAGAAAAAAATATTAAGAAGAGAATGTCACTAATAGTAGAGGCATGGGAGGTTTCAAAAAATATTGTTTCTTTTGGCTCAAGGGCACATGCCTTCCATGAATATCTCCAAGTTGATATAAAGAACAAAGAACGTTTCTACATTGATGTCATATTACCATTTGGAATCAAAGTCTCTAACATGACATAACTGAGAAGAAGAGAGGAGGATATGCCTTCCCCAAGTCAAATAAAACAGTTAAATGCTTGCTAGAAGGAAAAGATTACAAATTTGAATAACATTGTTTAAGCATGCAGCGAAGCCATACTGAAAATAGAAGAATTGTTCAAGAGACTCATTGAGATAGACATAGAAGGAGGTACTAATGAAGTGCAAGACCCTAAATTAATTCTCAACTCAATGTTTCTAACAAAGCAACGATTTGAAAAACAAGTTGAGATATTTGAAGGGTTATTAGTTGAAATTTTTTATGGAATATTCGAATATAATAAAGATGAAATAGACTATTGGCTAGTTGATTATTCCGTGAAAAAACAAGATTTTGAGGAAGAAGTACATGGTATTTATTTTGACTTAAGAGACTTGGAAGGTGAGTTATTCAACATTAAAATATGGCATGAAATAAACGTCGCACCAATGAAAATTTATATTAAATATTGGTTCAGCAAGGAAATCGACAAATTAACCAAAGAAGAGAAAGAAATAGTTGAGACGCTTCATGTAACTGTCAATGAAGATAATAAAAGGACAACAACAAGCAAGTGAAGACACAATATACCATCATAGTAAGTTCACATTGATCACATTTTGTTTTCTTTATCAGTTTTTCATCCAGTTACTTCACTTCTTTGACTAGAAAGGTTTAACCAAAATCTGATAACTTCTCCATGTATTCTTTCCAGGTCTTGCTACTCTACATCGCCCACCATTCTCCTTATACAAATTACTTCTTGTTCATATTTTCTTTATGTTATGCAAGATCCCCAATCCCACTCCTAAGGACAAACACATTTAAATTTCAAAGCATTGTAACAGACTATATATTTTTCAGAAATCCCAAGAGAACTATTTCAGGATTAGCTTTGACTATACTTTGTAACTCTGATTTTTGAGTATATAGTATTTGAGATTGATCTATAATTATATTTATTTGAGCTCCCCATGTTTTTACTCTATTAAATTTATCTTATGCATGCAGACCATCTTCTTTTATTTTATGTCATCAAAAATCTTTAGTTTAACTATGATGGATGTGAGGAAATTGTGTCTATCTTTTTCAAGTGTATGAGTTGTATGGTTCCTGGTCATTTATCAAGAAATATCTTTAAAAAATAAAAGAAAACGTTTTCTTTCTTGTTATTTTTTCTTGCAATCTTTATATTTCTTTGATTATCACGACGGACTTCTGCAAAGTCCTATATTCTAAAAATCTAGAGTCCCAAGAAAATATTAAAATAAAGAAGAGAACCACCTCTATAATAAATCACGGGTATTTTTGTCCCCATGATGTTGTTGTTTCAGTCCTAATGGAGTCAAGATTCAACACCCGTCTCCCATGATTCCATTGTGAAGAAAAAAAAAAAAAAAAATTGGAGATCCTTGGAACTAGGGTTTTTCTTAGCTAGAGATAATGCAATTTTTGCACTAAGGGTCGATTTTTTAAAACACTATTTCGAGTGATTGTGGATTTCATGCTCACTATCCAAGCACACTTGTAGGATCTTATAAAACTAAATTTTTTTGCTCATT
Organism: Picea engelmannii; assembly: GCA_009831015.1. Lineage (NCBI taxonomy): Eukaryota > Viridiplantae > Streptophyta > Pinopsida > Pinales > Pinaceae > Picea > Picea engelmannii. The sequence continues at coordinate 717,175 of ML788847.1, forward strand.
TTATATTTTATGCCCCTAGATCAAAATCTCAATGTGTCCCTAAATGGCTTCAAGAAGTGATTTGCAACTCACGATAAAAAACTAAATTGGATTCATATTGATGAAATGTAAATTGATTAGGACTCATGAAATCATATTACAAATATGGGAACACCTCTCTCATCATTCCATTTCCCAATAAATGTTTTATTTTATGATCTTCAAAACTAGGGTTTTTCCGAGTAAGAGACAATGCAATTTTTGCACCAAGGGTTAGATTTTTTAAAACATTGGATTGAGTGATTTTGGATAGCATGATAATTTTTGTATTGGACAAAAAAAGTTATAGGATTTTATGGAACTTAATTTTACCAATCAATTTTGTTTTTATGCCTCCAGACCAAATTCTCAATGTCTCCTTGAATGGCTTTAGGAAGCGAGTTGTAACTCACCATAAAACACTAAACATGAATTAGATCCATGAGAATTCGATTGATTTGGACTCATGAAATTGGTTTAAATATTAGGTAACCCATGTCCTATGATTCCATTTCCCAAAAAATTTTGTGCTCAATGATCTCTAGAGCTAGGGTTTTCCTCAGTAAACCTACAATGCATTTTTTGCACTAAGGGATCAATTTTTGAAGACACTATATTGGGTGATTGTGGATATAATTATAACATCATCCTTTGACAAAAACACTTTTAGTATTTTATGAAACTCAATTCTATTGCTTATTTTGATTTTTATTCCCCTGGACCAAATTCTCAATGTGTCCCTAGATGGCTTCAAGAAGTGAGTTGAAACTCACCATAAAACACTAACTGAGACTTGGATTGATGAACTTTAAATTATGTTGGACTTATGAAATTGTATTATATCTAGGTGAACCCCTCTCGCATGATTTCATTGCAACTAAAACATTTTATTCGATGATACCCAAAACTAGGGCTTTACTCAGTAAGAGAGAATGCAATTTTTGTAATAGGAGCTCGATTTGTGAAAACACTAGATCAATATATTTTGAATAGTGTGATATTATTTTCCTTGGAAAAAAAACTTATAGGATATTATGGAACTTAATTGTGTTTCTCAATTTGGAATTTATTCCCTCCGACCAAATTTTCAATGTGTCTTTAAATGGCTTCAAGAAGTGAGTTGCAACTCACCAGAAAACACTAACCAATACTCAAATCAATGAACCAACAATTGAATTGGAGTTATGAATTAAAATTACATTAATGAGAACCCATATCCCATGATTACATTGCCCCCCCAAAACATATTTCTACAATCTCCAAAACTAGGGCTTTTCTCAGTAGGAGACATTGCAATTTTCACACTAAGGGGTCGAGTTTTTTAAATACTAGATCAGGAAGTTGTGAATAGAATGCTCACATTGGCCTTGTAAAAAAACACATTCAGGAGCTTACATAAATCAATTACGCTTCTTCTATGAACCCAGACCAAATTATCAATGTGTCCTTAAATGGCCTTAGGAAGTGAGTTGCAACTTGCCATAAAAAACTAAACAAGACTTGGATCAATGAATCATCAATTGAATTGGAATCACACCATCAAATTATAGCTAGGGAAACCCATATATTTTTATTTTGTTTCTTGGAAAATGTTTTATTCGATGATATTTGGAACTAGGGTTTCACTCAATAAGAGATAATGGAATTTTCTCGCTAAGGGATTGGTTTTTTAAGAAATTGGATCGAAATATTGTCGATAGATTTCTCGCATTGGCCTTTTTCCAAACACAGTTTTAGGAGCTTGAAAAAATCATTTTTTTCTAATTAGTTTGTCTTTTATGCCCCTAGATGAAATTCTCAATGTGTCCCTGAAAGGCTTCCGGAAGTGAGATTCAACTCACCATAAAAAAATAACTGAGACTTAGATCGATAAACAATCAATTGTTTTGGAATCGTGACATTGGATTAAATCTAGGGGAACCTCTCTCCCATTATTCGATTTTATGAAATTTATTTTGTTCGACAATCTAGAGAACTAAGTTTTTCTTCATTAAGATACAATGCAATTTTTGCACTAAGGGGTCAATTTTTAAAAACACTAGATTGGGTGATTGTCCATAGAATTATCATGTTGGGCTTGGCCAAACAAACTTGCAGGATCTTATGGAACTCAATTCTATTTATCAATTTGATTTTTGTGCACTGGGACCAAATTCTCAATGTGTCCGGAATGGATTTAGGAAGTGAGTTGCAAATTGTCATAAAAAACTAAATGGGACTCCAATTGAAAAACTATCTATTGTGTTGGGATTGTGAAATTGGATTATAGCTAGGGGAATCCTTCTTCGATAATTCCATTTCCCAAAAATGTTTTGTTCAATGATCTTTGAAATTATGGTCTTTCTTAGCAAGAGACAACGCAATTTTACCACAAAGGGGTTGTTTTTTGGAAACATTGGGTTGGGATATTGTGTATAGCATGCTCACATTGGACTTAGAATAAAAAACTTGTAGGAGATTATAGAATTCAATTCTACTTCTATTGGACTTGGTGTGGGAATTAAATCTTTGTCAAGGCTTTGATGAAGAATGTATATGTGCTCAAAGGATTATTAGGATAGTTATTGAATACCATATTATTTTTCACATCAATATAATTATGTGACATGCATTTTATTTCAATTATCCAATGATGGTGCATATCATCAAGGAACTTAGTCAATGGAAACCTATGAATTTGAGTGCATTGAAGAGTGGAGAGTTGAGAGAAATTCTATATTTTCCTTCTAGAAACAATGCACAATCTATATTGTAATTCATCTTACTCACACAAACCACTAAATAGTTTCCAATTAAGTTTATTATTGCTATGAATCCTCTGAGTATAGTGATGATATTAATTATCGTAAACATGTCCTTTCTTCTAGTATAATGTGTTTAGAAATTAATCATCTACTTGTTGATGTATTTCTCATGCACAAACCTCATTTAGATAAAATACAATTAGTAATTGGGCCACAATTCCATGCATTCCATATGCGATGGACTACCAAAAATACAAAATAATCCCTTAACTCCACAAGTTAGTTTTATTATGCTTCATAATCGTCGATCTTATGAATTCTAGTTTAGATAAAATACATAATAACACGATCCTTACACCACAAGAATACCTACTTCCAATTGTTTTGATCCAACAAATGTAATCAAAGAAAAAAGAATAGCTCTTAGTACTGTCTTCCAAACATCATGGCTCTTGGTACTCTCTTGGAGATCTGATGGCACTCATTTAGTGCAATTTGAAGGTATTATCTTCCCATGTAATAACCAATACGAACACTATTATTTTGAATTTTTTGAAATGGGAGTTTCAAAGGCCACTTTGTGAAAATATTAATACATAATCAACAACATTGAGAATTACAAGGCACTCTCTATAAAATGTTTGATTCTCTCATGGCTTCTTATTTAGAATTTTTTATTCTTCTTTAGAGTTCATAGATAAATCACACTTACAAACTACCATATTTACAAATTTGAGTAGACATTGTCCCTATATTTTAGAATGTAAAGATTTGGAATTAGTTTTCATTTTGAGCTTTCCATCTCAAATATCAAGATATGGACCTCACCGTACAACATATTTTACTCGGAATAGTTTCTTTACTAATCAAAAGGTACAAACAATAAATATAACCAATTTTTTATTAGTACTACATGGACTTCCCATTTTTAACCCTATATGGAATCTTATATCATGTTTCATTACCATATAAGGTTTCCTTCATGTGCATATCCTCGCAATTAGAATATTCAAGTTTTGAAGTTCTTTTATTCTTTTAAATGCCCTTGATTTTGTGTTATGTCTTTTTAAAGTATTCACATTAAGCCTATAAGCTCGTTACTTGTCTTATTTCTTGTAGTTCCTTGGTGTACCCAATTCCATAATCAATTCAATTTTATGGTATGAGCTATGGAATTCAATGAATTGAGACTTCCTATGCTCTCTTCTTTCCAATGGAACACCATCCACATTTTCCTTATCTTTGCTCCTAATCACATCATCCCTTCATTAAGGGGAACTCAAGCAAGCTTGTTTTATAATGGCATCCTATTATTTTAAATGCATTTTGTGTTTTTATCCAAGGAGACCTTTTAGATGCTTTCTTTTCTATGTCAGTTGAATCATATGCTATTTTATTGCCTGAATCCATATGGAATTTTATGTCCTCTAAATCCATATCAATAATTATTCCCCAATATGCAACAATTTTTTTAGATGCAACAAATGCACTAAAACCAAACATGATAGCTCTTGATACTCCTATTTGGCTTTCTTGGAGATTTGATGGTAATCATTCATTGGATTTGAAGGTAGCTACTTCCCATGTACTGACCAAACCCAACATTTATATTGTGTATTTTTCATAATGGGGTTCCCAAGGCCACATTATGCATCAATAGTATGAAAATTTGTTCATCAATAGTATGCAAATTTGTTCATAATTGCTCGTTAAGATATCTAAATTTTTATTTGAATTTAGTGGAAGCATGTTTGATGTTATGTATGGAAAATTTAAAGTTGAATGTTCTATGATATCATTTGCACTACAGGTGATGTTGCTAGTAATTGCAACTCCAATTCCATTTTTTAAACAGGATCTTGAGATGGTTGCTTTGAACTTCTTTTAGTATAAAACTACCTTGTTGAGTCGTACATCATCATCATAACCATCACCATAATCATTCATTAACATCAAATAAAAAAAAATCATCTGTAGAACAACTTCCATGAAATGTGTGTGTGTATTCAAAATTGACTCAACTATAATTTTTTTACAAAATGACACATGATGCCCAAAATACATAATGTCACATTGTTCCCAAACATGGAATAATGGCATCTAGTACCCTAAATACAAAATGACATTGATTAGTCACTAACTTACCATTGCCACCCTCAACACAACCAAGTGCATCCCTAAATACAATATTCCTCCTCTTACTTGAACATGAAGCTTGAGTCTTCTTGCATAGTGTGGTTCATCTTTCCATATATTGGAAATGATAACACACTTATAAAATGATACTCTATAATTCAAGATAGGAAAACTGACTACAAATGATATTGTGAGTTGAAAGGGTGTTTCCCTCTTCCATGACCCTAACCTCTCCGCTAGACCTCGCTACAATAGTTAAAATAATCAAATCATGGAATTTTATTAAAAATTCCCAAAATCAATTCCATTCATGCTGCATAAAAAAATTCATCAATGAATGATTTCATTGCGAATAACCTAGGCAGTGTTGGAGATTGGCTAGTAGGTGGAGCACTTAGTGGAGATTTACCAGATTTTATAGAGGTCAGCTCAATTCAAATTCGATGTTCGAGGCAGGATTTATTAAGTTTAGTTTTCTCCATTATTTATAAAGCCTCGGGGGCGGTGACAGTGTATCTGCCTCGTGGGCGGTGGTACTACAGTTTCCTGGTCTAAAGCGTGGTTGGAATCCTGCCAACCAAATGACATCATTGGGTGTTAGTGAAACATATGTGGACAATGCACATCCTTTTAAGGTACCTAGAGTTGTATCATCCTCCCCTGATACATGAGATTTAATGAATCAAAGTCAACTTAACCAAATTGAATGTGAGGAGGGTTCTACTTCCCTGAGGAGTAAGAGGTCGATGATGTTGTAGCTCATTTTTTTTATGGCAAAAGGAATTTCATTTAATGCCACTCGTTCACCATATTACAAAGAAATGGTGAGAAAAATCATAGTTGTTGGGCCAGGATATACACCCCCAGGTTACAACAAAATGAGGACATTATTGTTGGATAAGGGGGTGACAAGAGTGCAAGGGCTTATGGGGGAGCTAAAACAATCTTGGATTCTTACAGGGTGTTCAATAGTCATGGACGGTTGGATAGACATTCAACAAAGTCCATTGTTGAATATTATTGTCACATCTTCGACAAGACCTTATTTTTTAAGATAAATTGATTGCAGTGGAAAACTTAAGGATGCTACCTTCATGTTTAAGGTATTAAAGGATGCAATTGATGAGGTTGGTCCTTCGAATGTAGTACATGTAATCACATATGCAACACCTATTTGCAGAGCAACGAGATTGATGGTCCAAAGTTGATATAAGCATATATTTTAGACTCCTTGTTGTGTACATTCCCTTAACAATGTGCTCACAGACATTGGGAAAATTTCTTGGATATGAAAACCCATTTCAAATGAAAGATATGCACAAATGTTCATTTGCAAACACCGTGCCTCATTAGCAATCTACACAATGAAATCAAGAAAGCAATTTTTAAAACTTGCAGAAACAAGATATGCCACATACTTCATTCTTCTTCGGTGTATGATTGAGGTGCATGCATCCTTACAAGCCACTATTGTTTCTCAATAATGGAATGCATGGTCCCAGTCTAATTCATCTCAAGCCAAGAAGTTAAGAGATATGTTTCTTGATCAATATTGGTGGTCTGAGTGTAGATATGTGGTTTCTTTCACAACACCAATTGTGGAGTTGATTAGGTTTGTAGATTTTGATTCCCCTACTCTCGGGGAAATATATCAATGTATGGGTAGCATGGTGGGAAAGGTAAGGCACATAATTCATTAGAGAAACCCCTCTTTGGAGTTTTTCCAAGAAATCCATAATATAATAGACAAGATATAGTTCAAACTCAATACCTCTCTTCATGTGCCTGCATATGCCATTAATCCAAAGTGGTATATGGAGAGACTAAATCGAGTTATACCAATTGATGATGAATGGGTAAAGAATGGGTTTCTTTATGCCATAAGAAGGATGTATACTCCTAATGAGGCAAGTGTAATATAGACACAATTTATTGATTTTGGTACCTTAACCCACCCTACATTCACTCGAGATGCAAAGCACGACATCAATATTTATGCTCAAAAGAATCCCATTGGATGGTGGATAATGTATGGGGGTATGCCCTAGAGATTCGAAAAGTTGCCTCACGCTTGCTATCTCAAGTTTCTAGTTATTCCGCAACAGAAAGGAAGGAATTGTTCCACTTATAGTTTCATCCACTCTGTTAAGAGGCTCAGGCTTACATCAAATAGAGGGGCGAAATTGGTTTATGTGCATAGTAGTCTTCGAATTTGTTCAAGGAAGCTACCTGAGTATTTAGAAGGCCCTACAACATGATGGGATGTGGACATTGAAGATGCTACTCAGATTGATGATGATGAGGATAATCCTTCACCAAATGCACGCTTGGTTTCCATACCCTTAGATGACATTGCATTTAATCTTGGTGATGATGATGATGATGATGATGGTGATGGTGATGATGGAGGTGATGGAGATGCAGTGCCTAGTGAAACTCAAGATTATATGGATAACCATGTAGTTGAAGATCACACTTTATAATAATCTTCATTATTAATTATATATATTGAGCCTTGGTCTTTAGGCATTTTTGAACTATTCTTTAATTTGGTTATTTTTCCATCTTTTGGACTATGTATTACTTTGGGAATTTTGCTAATTTTTGAACTATCTATTACTTTAGGCATTTTACCAATATGAACATTGAATATCAATATGATGAGGGTGTTTTTGTTTCTTAAACTAAAATTAAATATATGGTCTTTTGAATAATTTAAAAGTATAAATATTTATCTTTAATATTTAATATTTATGTTCTAAGTTAAGTTATTTACATTGTTTCATCATTTGGAAATTACACATTCATACATTGTCATATCATAATTTTAATTTTTTAATATTTTATTGTTTTTAAAGTGTTCAAATTTCTTTGGCAGTTGTTTCAACTTTTAACTTTGATTTAATGGATTTGGGTAACAAACCATTATTGCAATTTGTGAACAAACATGAAAATGGACATAATTCTCCAAAATATTCATGCAGTGTATGTGACTACCCAAATTGATTAATTTTTATCATAGTTTTTAATTTAAATTTAATTAATTATTCAAATATATTAAATGAGTCTTTTATTATTTTATTATTAAAAGGTGGATGAAGTAATTAATGGGGGATAAGGTTGTTGGGGATCTAATGGGAGGATAAGGTTGTTGGGGAATTAATGAGGGGGATTTGAGAGAGGAGGATAAGGAAGATGGGAGGACTTGGAAGGGGAGATGATTTTTTTTTGGTTTGAAGAAATTCTGAAATATAGAGACGGGAAGAAAATTGGGAGAACAATTATTTTGGGGAACTCTCACAGGGCACTTTTGTTGCTAGGAACTTTGGGCTTAGGGGCCAGGAAACTGCCAGGATTCTTGGAGCTAGGGAGTCGAAGAGATTGTTCCTAGTTGGTTGGGAGGTTAATATTCAGTTGGGCAGTTTGAGAAAACATGAGAACAAGTGAAACAGGGGTCTAATAACCAAATTTGTAGGTGGATGTATGTATTTTACCAGTTGGTTTGTCATCCTTATGTTGTTGTTATTATTTTGTTATCATTAATATGTTGCTATGTTGTTGTTATTATGATGTTGTTGTTGTTTTCATTATGATGTTATCATTATTATGTTGTTGTTGTTTATTCCAGGTACAAGAAAATAATGAAAGAAATTATAAACTAAATTCAGTCATTTTAGTGGGAGATTTTAGAAAACAATTATTTATTTTTGAGTCCTGAAAAATAGTTAGGCTCTACACATGGTATCAGAGCCCAGTTTCAAAACTGAAACCTGGGCTTGACCACCCACAACAAGATTTTGTCTTGGTATACATTTACATCTATTCTGTCATAGAAAAAAAAATTAGAAGGATCCGGGACAGTGAATGAGAACTTTTCATTCCAAACTGGACTTAGATCCTTGTCTTTAGTAATAGTTCGAAACCTCTGGTGGGAAAATTCAACCTCAATATAATGACTTGATGAACCGTGCGTATCCTTGGGCATCAAATTGTGGGAATTAATAACCTCCACTACTAGAATGAGCTTACTCATTGTGCCCTTTGTTGATCTCTCAAAAACACATAATTAAGGAGAACCTCCTTCCTCTTGGAGGACACTATCAGGTAATAAGCCTCGATCAAAGCCTCCTTATGAAATTGAAATAAATTTTCCTTGCATCAAAAATTGATAAGTTTGACTTAATAAACCAAAATATAAAAGTGATCATGTTTGATAGATTTGTTTATAAGATATATCTGCTCGAGATATGTAATCAAGTTCTAAAGATTCGAACCCATCCCCACCCCCAAGATATATCTTCCTTGATAAGAAAATTATTCCTTCAGATCCAATGTTTTTTTATAGCCAAATTAGGCTTTGCATTAGAACGAGATCCAGGTCCACGAGCTATCGCAACACACACCACATACCAATGAGCCTTCTCTCCTATTTTGGAGAAATCCCTAATTTCATTTGTGACGTAATAGCCAGGTTCTCTAAGTACTTTGCTTCATCCTTCGGATCTGCACTTCTTCCCCTGGTGGCCACTATGTGTTTCACTTTAGTAGTGGAATTTTTACCACACATTCTTGCAGGGGGATATTTTTCCTTTGGATTTGGCCCTTGGATGACAAAATGTGAAACAAGGGGTGTTAAAAACCCACAAATGTGCGTCATCCAAAGTCGAGGCACATTGTGTTAAGGCGCACACATATCGAGAAAGCGAAGAATGCCACTTCAGGAATTTTGAAGTGAGGAAGGCGCAAAATGCTCTAAATCCCCAAGAAGCGAAGTCTAGAAACATTCAGGGATAGAGCCCAAGGTCACATGCGGGTAAAGGTGCAAAGTTCACGTGAGCTATGCCAAGGGTCAAAACACCGGTGTTGGTCACAAAAAGAGGCTGCCACGTTTTCCAGGTGCCAAGTCAACTCAACCGTGTTTCAATACCGATGCAGGTAGTTAATGAAGTTGGGGTGGTGGTTGAACGTTGTGTCCCCCATAAATGGAAAGCTCGAAAAGGGATGGCAGACTTCTGAGCTCGAGTCTGACAGAGGCTGCATGCACAGTCTAACAAATAATATATCCATGTAAAGCCTCACGCCTGATAGAAGCTATATACGCAGCCTACCAAAGAAGACTCAGATGCAGCGCCTTGAATGCGGTAGCTCAATCACGCCTTTGCAGTTGTTGGTGGTTTATAGTATAAATATGTAGTTATGATATTTTGTGATGGTCGATGGTTGAGCTACGCTCTCGTATTGTAAAACTTTTGATGAAGAACTATGGTTCTCTGGTTATGTATTTTGATCTGAGACTTATTGTTTAATGAAAGTCAACTCATTTTTCATCCTATTTGCCTCTGATATTGAAGTGTCCATGATTGAAGGATTCACATGGATTGTTTTTTATTGTATTGTAATGTATGTTTGATTGCAATGCTATTATTTACGTTCTTCAGTTTCCTGAAGTTTTGAATCCAAGAGGATCTTGTATTTGAAGATTTTCCTCCTTAGGCTACTGGAAGACCTGATGTCTACGGCAGACCTCTACACTCTCCTCACCAAAGTATTCCCTCTATTCACCCTTACTCCAAATTACTTACTGAAGTTAATTAGGACCTCACCTGCATGTGCATACTAGTCCTATTTTCTGATTTAAAATGATATCATCTTGAGTTTGCGCCCATTTTCCACCAGATAAGCCATTTCATCTCTACCCGTTAATGTAATGATGAGGACAAGACGTTGGGTGTCAAAGCATCATTTTGGGATAGGTGATTGGAGTTCCGAGTGGTGAATTTGATGTAGGATCATGGTTCATGACACAAGATAAGTTCATGATTTGCTTAAGGGCGAAGTACATTCGTGGCCTATCATTACTAGACATGCTTCATATTCATGCTTTGATGTGATTTTGCCTTCAACCATTTTCGAGCACTTATGAGAGAATTGATTAAGTTTAGGCATATGGGTATGAGGGATAAGTGCATGGTTTTAATACTAAGGTCATAAGATCTAGTATATATGTTCATACCTATTGTAGTTTTATGAGGAGAGGAAAATAAATACCATGTTACCTTTGTATGGTCAATACCTATAGCATATGCGACTGCTTGTAGATTGTCAGAATTCATCTTTTTAGGCTGAAGTTTTCTGAAAGCTTGGTACTAGAATTTCTTGTACTTCTTTATTCTATACTTATCTTCTTTTGTATTTGGTTATGTAGGGTTGTAGGGTGATCATGTTGATTTCTGAAGGTGAGATGTGAGTATGAAAAAGAGGTCTGAAGGAGCTCTTTGACCTTCCCCCATGCCAAGGATGTTGCATATCTATATGCAAGAAGATTCAACATTCTGTATCATAATGGAGAAAAGATGATAAGAGAAAAAGAAACCAAATCAAATTTCAGACGTACATTTATCACCTAGCATATGATCACATGCCTAAAAATTGAAATTGTCTTTCTTTTGATGACTTATTGACAAAGGTATCATTCAGCAGTGAAAACAGGGGAGTTTTTTTATATATTTGCCAGAAGAACAGATCCAACCCTAACTTGCTTCCGAGATTTATTATCATTAGATGTTATAGATAAATTTCACAGTATAAGTAGATTAGACTCCCTAGTTAGGGCTCCACACTTAAGAAGTTTCCTTCTTATATAATGTAGGATTTAGATGCTAGACCGGTAAGTTGACTTGGGGTAATTATCAAATGGACATTTTCTTGTAGTAATTATGTTTCTTATTAATCTGAAGTTTGTATCTCATAAATGCCAATAGTGATCTTTGCTTTTTTTTAGATGACAAAAGTGAATTTTCCAATCAGACAAGTATAGATGAGACATTTCTCAACCAGAACCCAGTGCCAACAAGCCTGTTTAGTACTCCGGTGGGGTAGTTGTGATAATTAGTGAGAAATCCCTTCCCCAAGCAGAATGCCCCATTGCCAACTAGCTTGTTCAATACCCTGATGGGTTTGCCTAGTCATACCACAGACTGGTACCCACTGCCAGCATACATGTTCAGTATCCCAACAGGTTAGTCTCTTAAACCCTTTCTCCATCATAGGCTTCTTGTTCATAGTCACCTATTTTGGTTTTTATTAAAGAGTGCTTTGCACGGTGACAGGGGAGGCTCATCTGAAAACCTTTTTACAGGCTGTGATGGTATTGGGTTGGAAGGTATATTCTCTTCTTTGAATGTATTTTAAATATTTGTCTAAAGGAAAGATAAACCTTTTTTATGCACATTATTTCTTTAGAGTGATCCAGATGTATAATTTTTTCTCAGTTTGTCCATAAGAGAATGACCTAAAGTTTCCTTAGGGTACTGATACATCCTCTTCCATAAAAGTTTTCCTAGTGTGCCCATGATAGAGAGTGTTCATATACTCATATGTTACTATTTAGTAAAAATAATCCAATGAATACTATTGAAGTCTAGTTAGGGTGAGATAGTTACTTGTAGGCTAATATATTTTTGTCCCTTTAGTCATGCTGAAATACTAGATAAAGGCAATTTCTAGTCTTTGAAGTGGATTATGGTTCTTTGAACAATCATAGGTAAAGATTGTGTCTCTTTTTTTTCTTTTCAAGCAATAGAACCAAAAGAAATTAAAATACTTCCTTTTAGCTAGCAACATAACCAAAAGAAATTAAAGATACTTCCCTTTTGTTGGCAACAGAACCAAAAGAAATTATTGCTTCACAAGGGCTTCCATTTGATGTTGCATTCGGCTTCTTGGTTCGAGATTAAGTAGTTGTGGCATGGATTAATAATTCATATTAGTTGACATAAGATTTTGAAAGATGCATAGAATGCCTTGTCAATTAGGTAATGTGTCCTGATAGTACTATATGAAGGCGGACTTCTGGTACCAGACCAGCACAGGACTGCTGGTATTGGACCAGAATAGGATTTCTGGTACCAAAGCAGTATTGTTGGTACTGGATCAGAGCAGAGTATTGTTGATGCCTACAAACTGATGTTTAGCAAGTTCGTGAAGGAAAAAATAAATTATAGAAATCTACATACAAAAAAATTGCGAGAGTAAAAGAAAAGGAGGTAAGAATCTCTTGTTACCTTTAGCTTATTAACAAAACTCGATCCACACCTACGTACAAAAGTTTCTAATAAACCAATCATTCAATGTGGATCAGTAGGAGGGTCTCCTTCCTTACTGGTCACCTGCATATTTGAATTCTGTAGTATACGAGTCAGAAATTTGTCTTTTGACAGGGGTTTGTTATAAATTCTCAATCGATGACCATTCACAAGTAGTGGTGTCTGTTGTTCATCAATTGTCTTTATCTTGATTGAACCATTATCATAGATAGTGTCAATTTCATAAGGTACCATCCAACGAGTAGTTAACTTACCTTTGAAGTTCTTGAATCTGTTGTCATACAACAGGGCCCAATCTCCTTGTTGAAAATTTTTCTTTTTCAGATACTTGTCATGCCATTTTGTTCTCTTCTCTTGAATGAGGGTGGTTATTTGAAGTGCTTCCTGCCTGATTTCCTCCAACTCATTAAGCTACAAGAGTCTTTGTTGCTGGGCTTCATCTAATTTCATACCAACTTGTACTGGAGTCGTGAAGGTTTTGATTTGAAATTCTATGGGAAGAAGCACCTACTTCCCATACACCAACTCGTAGGGTGTATGTCATGTTGTATTCCTCCAGGTGATTCTATAAGCCCATAAGGCTTCTAATAATTTTTCATCCCAATCCTTGTGGTGTAGTTGTACTGTTTTGGTAAGAATGGACTCAATAACTTTGTTTGTAGATTCTACTTGTCCATTTGCTTGTGGATGGTAGGGTGTAGATTTCTTGTGTTTGATTTGGTATTGTTCTATAACATCTTTGACTAGATGGGAGGTAAATTGAGTTCCCTGATCAGTCACAATTTCACGAGGTACACCAAATCTAGTAAAGATGTCACTAAAAAGGAAGTCTACCACTGATTGTTCACTTGCATCTGGTAAAGCTTTTGCTTCAACCCATTTAGTCACATAGTCGGTGCATACAAGTATATACTTTTTCTTTTTAGATGCAAGGTTAATGGGATCTACAAAATCTAATGCCCATTTCTCAAAAGGCTCAATAACTACTTGGGCTTGAAGTGGCATTTGGTCTCATGCAATAGGATTACCCATTCGTTGGAATTCATCACAATTAGATACATAGGTTTTAGCATCTCTGAAAATATGAGGCCAGTAATAACCAGATTGCAGAACTTTGTAAGCGGTCCTCTTATCTGTGAAGTGTCCTCCACAAGGACCATCATGGTAGGCTTGCAGAATATCATGAATTTCATCTTCCCTTACACATCTCCTAATTACCAAATCTGGTCCTATTTTGTAGAGGAAATCATCGTGCCACATGTAGTTTTCACTTAGCTGAATTACTTTATGTTTTTCTCTAGGAGACAATTTCTGAGGCATCCTTCTTGTCACAAGATAGTTAGCTACATCTGCATACCAAGGAGTGAATGTAGAAATAGAAAACAAGTTTTCATCAGGAAAGTTATCTTCTACTGGTGCGTTATCTCCCAGATGAATCATTCTAGATAAGAAATCAGCCACAAGATTATCCTTACCAGGTCTATCAATAATGTTGATATTAAACTCTTGTAATAATAACAGCCATCTTGTAACTCTAGGATTTGTTATAGGTTTTTTCATTAAGAATTTGATGGCTGAATGATCAGTGTGTACAAAAGCTTTATATCCTGTAATATAGTGTCTAAATTTATTAATAGCATGGACTACAACTAGCAATTCATTTTCTGTGACCATATAATTAACTTTAGCTGGTGACAGATTTTTATTGACAAAGTAAATAGCATAGGGAATTTGATTTTCTCTTTGTCCAAGAACTACCCCAAGGGCTGTGGCTGAGGCATCAGTACAAATATGAAAAGGAAGGGACCAATTTGGTCCTCTTAATACAGGGGTAGTTGACAATTTCTGTTTTAGAATTTCAAAAGATATTTGGCATTCATCATCCCACTTAAATTCGGCTTCTTTAGATAATAACTTGAATAAAGGGGTAGCTAGTCTTGTAAAATTCAGAATGAATCTTCTATAGTAGCCAGCATGCCCTAAAAAGCTGCGAACTTCCTTTTGTGAGGAAGGTATTATGATTTGTGTAATAATATAAATTTTTGCCGGATCAACTCTCATTCCAGAACCAGAAATGTCATGTCCCAAAACAATACCTTTAGTGAGCATCATTTTTTACTTTTCATTGCTTAAGGAAAGGTTAGTTTCCTTACACCTAATCAAGACTTTTTCTATACTGGTCAAAGCTTATTGGAAGTCTTGTCCATGGAATGTAAAGTCATCCATGTAGATTTCCACACAATCATTGGTCAAGTCAAAGAAAATGGCTAGGATAGACCTTTGAAAAGTGGTTGGGGCATTGCAAAGTCCAAAAGGAAGCACCCTATAAGCATAGGTACCCCATGGGCAGGTGAAAGTGGTCTTCTCCTTGTCTTCGGGTGCTATTTGTATTTGGTTATAACCACTAAACCCATCCAGGAATGAAAAATACTTCTTTCCATACAAGGTATCCAACACCTAATCAATAAATGGTAAGGGGAAATAATCCCTATGGGTGGCTTTGTTTAACTCCCGGAAGTCTACACATATCCTCCACTTACCATTTTTCTTGGGAAGTATGACAAGTGGAGATACCCATTGACTATCTGAAATGGGGTATATGAGATTAGCTTGAAGGAGTTTTTGTAATTCCTCTTTGACAATATCTTCAACGGCTGGATTCATCCTTCGTTGAGGATGTCTAACTGGTCTAATTTTGTCATTAGTGTAGATATGATGTGTGCATGTGTCAGGGTGAATGCCTTTCATGTCTGCATAATCCCATGCAAAGGCATCAAATTGTCTTTGGAGCATTTCAATTACTTGCATCTTTTGTTCTGGTTCCAAACTAGAGTTGATATAAAAAGGTTTTCCTGGGATAATCTCAACAAGTTCAATAGTTTATTTCTTCTCTGAGGAAGCTGGTGATAAATTATATAATTGAGTGATATCAGGGTGCCAAGTTTGTTGAAATTTGGAACTGAAAATATGTGACAATTCTGCAAAAGACCTTGGGTATTCAATGCAATTTGTGTCAGCCAAAAATAAACTCAAGACTTGTTCATTTGATTGTTCTTTCATTCCTCTTACTTGTTCAAGTGTTAACAGGGGTCTGATGCAATATTCCTCTCCATAAGGGTTTTCTAACCAAACAGGTATTTCCTGTGCCGGTTGGGCAGGAGGGAAGAGAACAAGTTTTTGTCTATGTGTGCCATTGGATATAGTCATCTCACCAGACCGACAGCTGATAAAGGCATCTGTTGTGGCCAGCCAAGGGCAGCCGAGAAACACAGGGTGTCTTGGTTTGGAGAATGATTTAGAATAGATGACTAAAAAGTCTATTGGATATTCCCAGGAAGCTAGAGTGACTGTGACATCATCTAGACTTCCTACAGGGCTAATGACTGACTTATCTGCCAACTCTATCATGGTTTGGGTTGGTCTTAACTGGTTGATTTGGAGCTTTTTCATGGTGTCAAAAGGCATTACATTAATTCATGCACCCAAATCAATGAGTGTGTTTGGTAGAGAAATACCATTAATTTCAACAATGACTACTGGGTTTCCAGGGTCATTATATTTGTATGGCATTTCAGAAATAAATTTAGATAATTGTCCCACCACCTAAACAAGGGGAGGTTCCTTCTTCTTCCTTCCTGGTTTCTTGATGCAAAGATCCCTTATGATTTTGGCATATATGGGGATATCCTTAATGGCTTGCAGCAGAGATATTTTTATACATACATTTCATAATTCATCTTCTATATCTATGCGCAAGGGTGGGTTAGGTTTCTTCACTAATAGTCTTTCAGGGTAGGGTGGGAGATTAACTTGTTGGGGTACTTGTATAGACTGAGAGGTGATTGGAATAGGAGGGGAGGTCTCTTCTTCTGCAGGGGTGGTTTGAGTGTTTTCTTCCTCTGAATGGTTATCAGTTTCTTCCTGAATTATTACTGCAAGATTTGATTGGTTTACAATTTTCCCCGATCATAGTTTAATTTCATAGGTGGGAAAGGTTTGAACTTTTGTATTTTGTACCAGGTGGGTGGTTTGATTATTGGGGTTATGGATTGGCTGGGCAGGGATTGTTGTTGGTTTTGGAGGGTTGTGGGAAGCTTGGTTTTGCTGTTGATTGGCATTTATAGGTGGTTGTTGTTGGTGGTTAGGGTTCAAGGGGGTTGTAAATTGTTGTTGTATAGGAGGTGGGAGTAAATATTGGATCTGTGGTGGGTTGAATCCAGGTAGTAATTGGGAAATGTTTGCAGGGTACTATGGATATGTAGGATAAGAGGGATTTCCATACACAGGTCCCCTCCAACCTTGTTGCGAAGGTTGAGTTTGAGCTTGTTGAGGTGTCCATTGTGTATAGATCATTGGAGAAGGACCCCATTGTTGTTGTCAATATTGTGCATTAGGGTCATAAAATGTATTAGGGTTTTGGGCTCTCCAAGGTCTTCTGGAAGGGTATGGTTCTTGTGAGACTCCTCCTCCCCTATACATGGCTTGTAGCTCAAGAAAAGTTGGACACTCAGATGTGGGGTGTTCTAGTGTACACAGGCCACAGATTTCTATGACATTTAATGGGCATTCTTTCTCACTGTGCTTCTTCTGACATCTATGACAAAATATTGCTAAAGAAGCCTCTTCTTCTTGTTTCTTTTTCAGTTTTATAGTATCTAACTGGTTACTGATTGTGCTCAAGATGTCTGTTTTAAATTTCTCTAATAAGTTTCCTAACTCTGTTCTGGTGACAATCCTTGAGCTTTGTTTTGTATTTCTGCTAAAAGGATCTCTTGGTCCTTTACCTATTTTAGTGTGTCCTCCTGAGTATCTTCTACAGTAATTTGCAATCTCTGCAAAAGGATTTTGGCGTACATCTCCTAAACTCAACAAGTTTAAAACTTATATGCAGTCATCTCTAAGACCTTTCAAGAATACAATTCTTACTACAGTTGGGTTTGTGGTGAATAGTTTTGATTTCTGATAGTTGTATAAGAACCTTTCTAAGTAGTCTTCAGGGCTTTCATCTTCTGTTTGCTACATTTTAAAAATGTTGTTTTTAGCATTATCCTTACAACAGTCTTGGTATTTCTGTAAAAATGTGTCTTTCATCTGATCCCAAGACAGGATTGTATTTTCTCCTAAGCTCATGAACCATCTTAAGGCTGAATCTTTCATTGTAGCAGGAAAGAGCTTAAGTTTTTGGGCATCGTCTGAGTAGTTATAGATTCTACATAATATGTCAAACTCAAAAAAAAAAAAATCTGGATCTTTAGTTGACATACCTCTGAAAGTGGGTAACGATGATAGTGGGATATTTTTCACGATGATGTTTATGGAAATATCCAAGATTGGGAACCCAAAAGTTTCAGTCTCTGTGGCTACATTTCCTTCTTCTTCTGCCATTCCATTGATAGATGGTTCAAAAACTGGGTTTTCTGTGTCTCCCAAATGTTCAACAGATTTACGTTCTGCTTGCCCCAACACTGATTCTTCCATTTTAGGTTCTTCTTTTGGAGCCTCGCTGGCTCCCC
>ML788847.1:735735-789992 GCA_009831015.1 Picea engelmannii
GGGGGGGGGGTTGTTTTTGAATCTTTAGAGATTAAAAATCTACCCTTGTTATCTCTATATCTATGCATAAAATGAAAATTTGATTCTTAATTGAATTGAAATCCTAATTCTATCTAGAAGGTAAGAAGGCAACTTGGTTTCAGAGAACCCCACTCTAGTGGCCGTGTGGCTCTTTTCTCATGCCTTAAACATTTTACCCTCCTCCCTCAAGTAGCCTTTAAAAGAATTCAAAATTTATGCAAACAATCTAAGCTAAAAATTACTTCCTATTGTTTGCAACTCCCCGGCAATGGCACCAAAATGTTGTGTTGCTTATATGTTTAGTATAATGCACTCATTAATTATCAATCTGGGATTCGTAATCAATAGAGTTACAAGACACCAGTAAGAAAGGTAATTCTAATGTCATGAGTATAGAACTATTCTATATTATGCATGTTGGGAACAAAACAAACTAGCAAACCGAAATGCACTTTGGTTGTCTTTCACAGAGAGGCTATCTACTCCATTATGGCACATGCAAGTATGAGATGGAGTTCTTCTGATAGATCAACTATGCTATCTGACCCAGAGAATTAACTATACAACCACACTTCTGAAAGGGAAATCACACATCAATCATCAAGACATAGCATGGGTAGTTCAATAGTCAATATACTGAGTATGTTGTGGTTCACAATGTGTTGTTGTAAACTTCACTAGTTCTCCTTCAAATATGTCTAACTACTGCTTCCAACATTCATGTCTATGGAACAAAATCAAATTCATAAAAATAGATCATATGCAAAACAGAGTGAGTAAATCTCTCTAAATGATCATATAATTAAAATGCTATTCTAAACTGTATTGCTATCATCTGAAGGAATTAAAGCTTCAACTAATCTAACATTCACACTATTGAAAGCAAATGCTAATACTAATCTACAAAGGTCCTGACCTTTGTTGGGCGGTGGGCCCTTTCCACTTCAACAGATCAGCGACTGGAGTCTACAGTAAACTTGTTTTCAACCCACACATTACTCTCACTCAAACTTCAAAACATAGAATCAAACTATGCTAACAACTCAGCTCACATTCAATCATAGACAATCAAGGCATAGAGATAAATGACGTCCTTCTATTAATCTTCACCCAGAATATGTTCCGCAATATATAACATTGCTTCACATATTTATTATGCTAACTCTCTACTTCGTTCCACCATCCTTTCCATGACTATTTAAATAGGGTTAGTCATGAAACACAACGAGGTGAAATCGTTTGCAAATAAGTCAATTGTTAAATTTAATTATTCGGTTACATATTCTAAGATTCATCCTCATGACATGAAGTGCATGAGGATGAAACAACAACAAACTATCCTAACATAGCCTTGCTAAAACATTTATGATTCAATAATCATCCAACAATTGTCTTGGTTACGATCTGGAGCTAAACTTGGTACATACGGCTTCCTGAATTGGTACCAGATCGTAACAAGTAGATGGTACCAGATCCAAACAATGCACAAATGGGGTACCGGATCACAATAGTCTACGACCTTTGGTACTGGATCGCGACAGGTGAGATTCAGTATCGGATCTGCATAGAAGGTGCGCTTGGTACCCGATTCGAATAGTGACAATTTGGTGTACAAGTACCGGATAGCTGAGCTAGTACAGAAAGGATGGACTTATCTAGAGGACAAAGATTATACATGGCAAATTGAAGCATTAGTACATGAAACATTTAATCTCCTAGCTCAATAATACCACAAAAATGCATGAATTAATTATACTTTACCTTATGACCTTATCAACGACTAATGGTAGTATTCTTCATCGTTTACCCAAACTTAAGTAAGCCAAAAAGGTATATATGAGGAGTAAAATAGGGTAGTGGGGATGTCAATTTAGTGTCTCAACAACCGTAATGACCAAGACCTATCACTTAGTCTCCAAAGACTAGTCGTGACCCTAAAAAAAAAAATAAGGGCGACTTTTATTACATTTCATGTGCTAACATTGGCTCCACATGGGATGGAGACTTCCTTGTGAGGCTCCAAGAACCTATGAAGATCCAGTTTCTTTCTCAAGACCTGAAACCAATCATCATCAATTGTATATTACATATGAAAGCCAATCATAATGCAGAAACCAACACATTGTTCCATTGGGCATGGTGTCATTATTATGAAACTATATAAAACATCGGTATTTACAATGAAAATTAGGCCACCAACGACCTTAGTAAAATTATTTTTTCATAAAATTCCCATTGATCGGGCCACCAAAAATTTCCATGCCTTCCAAATTCTGCAACTTAAAAGTGTTGTTATTCAAAACTTCAAGGATTGTGAAAGGGCCTAACCATAATGCTTCAAATTTACCATGTTTAATTTTTTCTTGTCTTTGAGCATCCCACTTCAGCAACATATCTCTAGGCTAAAAGTTTTTTGGCTTGGATTTTTTATTAAAGATATCTTTGATCTTCTGCTGATTCTTTTGAGCTTTTTCCAACAACTGCTCTCAGGTTTGTTGAACCTCTACCAGCTGGTACATCCTTCTGACCATATCGTTTGGTTATCCTTCCATTTATTGAAGAATTTAGCAATAGGTAATGCCAACTAAACAAGAAAAACAACCTCCATTCCATAAACCAACTGAAAAGGTGAAGTGCCAGTTGATCTTTTAGTTGTCACCCTATCATCCCACTAAGAAAACTTCAACTTTGAATCCCATCCTTTCTTATATTCTTCTAGAAACTTCTTAATAATCCTTAGCAGGCTCTTGTTGGAAGATTTAGACATGCCATTACCTTGTGGATAATATGAGGTAAAATGGGTGAGATGAATGTAATAATTTTCAAAAAACTTCACTAAAGGATTAGCTCTAAAGGCTGCAACATTTTTTGTAACAATTCTCTTAAGACAACTGAATCTTGACAGTATATCTTCCAGAAAATTGATGATGACTTTGTGTGTCATTTCTAGTAGGTACTACTTCAATCCGCTTGGTGAAATAATCAGTGGCAGTTAGGATCCATCTATGTTGGCCACTAGAAGGTGCGTGGATTTCACCGATAAAATCCAATCCCCATTGTTGAAAGGGTCCAGTTTCCACTATAGGATTTAAAGGTAAAGAGTTGAGTTGTTTATTTCCAGTGAATCTTTGACATTTATCACAAGATCTGATCTTAGCACATACATCAGTAAACAAACTTGGCCAATAATACCCACCTCTAAGTATTTTGTAAGAAATTGTCCTCCAGAAGTGATGTCATCCACATAAGCTATCATGAAATTAAACTTCCACTTACCTCACCTCATCAGGACCTAAACACCTCAAAAAAATCCTAGAAGGGTCCTTCCAATAAATCATTTGATCATTGATGCAATACTTAACTACCTTAAGCTTCAAAGACCTCTCTTTAGCTCTCAAAACGAAGAGGAGATTGCAAGTTCTGTAGAAAACAGATGATGTCTTTATACCAAATAAATTCAGTCAATTTTGGATTTACTTGTTGGTTATTTTTATGAAGTTCAGAGCGTTAATTGTCAGAATTTGTACCCACAAAATTTACCCATAAGCCTTACAATTTGACTATGCCAACAACCTTGCTAACCCTTGTCCTTTAACAAACTTAGTAGGCTTTATTTCCATCAATATCAGGTTGAATAAGAATTTCTCTCACTGCACTAGAGGGCACATAAGAAATAATATTTGAATGAAGAACATTCACCCTGAATGCTTTGAGGGCCTTGACTAATGCACAGGCCTATTTTTTCATAATTTCATACCTTATTTCAACATCCCTTATTAGATTACTGAGAGAGGGGGTGATTCAATAATAGATAAATCCAATCCTTTTCAACCACAAAATTAAAGTGTTATATCAATGTAGCATTATCATCCAATAGTTGCAAAGTAAATAAACAATGAACAAATGAGCAATCATACATATACACAGTACACCCGTGTTTTACGTGGAAACCCAAAGCGGGAGAAAACCACAGAATGAATTTTCTTATATGTATTTAAGAGTTACATTCATTGGAAGCACCAACTTCCCTTGTTTTCCAGCTACAACTGGAAGGATGGTCCAACCCCCTAGTTTCTCAAGATACAACATGAGGGAAGCTCTAACTCCCCAATTCTCTGGCTACAACCAGAAGGAGGCTACAACCCCCTATGTTCTCCAGCTACAACCGAAAGGTGACTACAACCACTTGTCCTTGCCCCATCCAATTGCCCTGAAATATGAATGCCAAATGTAGACAACCTATCACTGTCACTGAATCAACCACTACCACTGTCAACATGTACCAATAACCTATAAGAACCTGTACCAATCAACCTGCACCAAAGAACATGTATTAATAACCTGAACCAACATGTACCATGCATCAACTGCACATCAACTATGACTCATCAATATGTACCAACATCATGAACTATACACCTCATGTATGTGTCAACTCATCAACTACTTGTCTCAACCATGTACCCAACATGTACCTCAACCATATACCAAAAACATACACCAATATAACCATAAAAAATTCATCACTCTATCCATAAACCAAATACCATAAACCCTTACATCAAACCATGTTCCACAACCTCACTATTATGTAGCCTCAAGATAAACCAACAACTTCAACAACACATCACAACCAAAAGACCAATACCCATATGCCAAATACCAACTCTATCCCTCAACAAATCTGATATATGCAGCAATACTGAACATCCAATACCATCTCAAGAGCTAAACCCTAGCTCACAAAACATACCTCAAACAAAATGTGCCATATCTCTCATATATAGACCCCAACCATGTTGTTGCCCCGATTTTTCTACCACACTTTTTCTGCCGCGATTTTTCTGCCCCATTTTTTCTACCACGATTTTTCTATCGTGATTTTTCTGCTGCACTTTTTCTGCCACAAGTTTTCTTCCGCACTTTTTCTGCCGCGATTTTTCTATCGTTATTTTTCTATCACACTTTTTCTGCTGCGATTTTTCTACTGCACTTTTTTTGCCGTGATTTTTCTTCCGCAATTTTTCTGTCACACTTTTCCTGCCGCACTTTTCCTTCCATACTTTTCTCTATCAATAATCCTTCCCAAATAACCTTTCGCAAAATAGATATTCAATGATATTCAATAGGTTCAAGTGTGATTAAATGAGAGATCCTTGTCTCTTATTTATACTTTCATGTATCATCCCACTTTCCTTATTTCAGGGAGTTCTCCATTAAATTTATTATTTAACTAATTTCTTTTGCAAACACTTTGATTACTTTGACATTTTAGGGCTTCTAGATGATTCATGAGGGTTCTCCAACTTCACATGGCCATAACTCTCTAACCGTGAGGAGTTATGTGTCGTTCCACATACCACTGGAAATGGAATGACATGTACTATCCATCTAGAATAGTCTTATCTATAAATATATCAAAACACATACCATTATCCATAAAACAAACTTGGGTCCATTACCTAAACCTTTTTGTTACTAGAATTAGATACCAAACTTTCTTCAAGGGTTGACATCAATGAAAACCAACCCAATTAATCAATAATTTCTCCCTTTGACATTGATAGAAACACTCTAATGCAATACTGAGGTCATGTCATGCAATACTGAAGTCATATCACTCATGCTCTGCCTGTGACCATCTCTCCCCCCTAGAGCCATGCCTTTGTGCTCTACATCTGATAAATATCTCCCCCTTTTTCATCAATGGAAAATGTATCTTTCCATCCAGGGTTTCTCCCCCTAACTGAACTATCCTTGGGGATACTCCCCATGACTAAACTCTTCCTAAAATTGATCTCTTGACATGAACTTTCCTCTTTATGGTGCTTCCTCGTGTAAATATAAGACATATGAGATAAGCATTCAAAAGAATTCATTTTGGAGTAAAAATTACTCTAAGTCTCTAGTGAAGATACTTAAAGGCCTCCCAAGGAAGAAGTTTTGTAAAGATGTCTTCCACTTATTCTTTTGTGCCCACATATTCAACTCTAATGTTCTTCTCTACAATATGTTCCCGTAGAAAGTGATGCTTTATTGGAATATGCTTTGTCTTGGAGTGCATCACCGGGTTCCTTGAGATACTAATGGCACTTGTATTATCACAATATATCATAATGGGTTCATCATACTCAACCTGCATATCTGTCAAAGTTTGTTTCATCCATAGAACCTGTGTACAACATGCAGTTTCTGCAATATAATCTGCCTCAGCTCTAGATAAGGATACTAATGATTGTTTCTTTCTTATCCATTATACTAAACACTCACCCAAGCAGAACACTTCTCCACGAGTGTTTTTTCAGTCATCAATGCAACCTACCCAATCTGCATCTGTGTAGGTAATAAGTGATATATCCTTTCCTTTTGGATACCATAATCCAAACTCTTCTATTCCTTTGAGTATATGAAAATCCTCTTCACTGCTACGACATGTGTTTCCTTTGGTGTTGCTTGAAATCGTGCCACTTTCCAACTTCCTGCATTACATCTGGTTTGGATGCTGTCACATATAGTAAGCTATCAATCATTGACCTGTATTTCCTCTGGTCTATAGATTTTGAATCATCATATTTTCTCAACTTGCAACTGGTTTGCATAGGAGTGGTAACTGGTTTGCAATCTTCCATTGTGAACCTCTTTATCATTTCTTTAATATACTTAGTTTGAGAAATAAAAATTCCTTGGTTTCTTTGACGTATCTGAAGACCCAGAAAGAAGGATAGTTCTTCGAGTAATGACATTTCAAATTCCTTCTGCATATCATTTGCAAATTTATGGCTTAACCTGTCATCATTGCTTCCAAAAATAATATCATCAACATAAACTCCAATTAATAAAATACTATCTTGAGTTACCTTGATGTAGAGGTTGTTGTATGCACTTCTTTTTCTGAACCTTGCCTGCTATAAATATTTATCCAGTCTAGAGTACCATGCTCTATGAGTCTGTTTTAGACCATACAAGGCCTTCTTCAATTTACATACATAATATGTGTTCTCTGACAACTGAAATCCTTTTGGTTTTTCAATGTAGACTTCTTCTTCAAGTTCCCCATTCAAAAACATTGATTTTACATCCATTTAATATACTTTAATATTCTTGGAGCAAGCATAAGCTAAAATAAATCAGATTTCTTCCATTCAGGCAACTGGGGAAAATGTCTCTTCAAAGTCTATTCCTTCAACATGTATGTATCATTTACATACCAATCTAGATTTGTTCCTTGTAACCTGTCCATCTTCATTCAATTTATTTATGAATACCCACTTTGTGCCAATTACATTCTTATTCTTTGGTATTGAAACCAATTCCCAAGTGTCATTCTTCTCTATTTGATCCACTTCTTCATCCATGGCCTTATTCCAACATTCATCCTTGCTGGCCTCTTCAAAACTGTTTGGTTCAATCGTAGATGAGAGTGCTAGGTGCGTTTGTTCCGGTGAATGGATTCTTCTTCTAGTCTCAACTCCTTCATCTTTGTTTCCGATAATCTGATCTGAAGGATGATTCTTCTGTACTCTTTTGTTAGGTGTATTTGGAGGAACTTTTTGAACTTTCTCTTCTACTTCTATCTGATCATATTCATCTTTCCCTTCTACTTCTTCTTCATTTTCTACTTCTTCTTTTTAAAGTTGTTCCATTGATTCATTTTCTTCTTCCTTTAATTCTCATCCACCTATTTCATCAATTGTTACATTGATGCTTTCCACAACTATGTTCAACCTCAGATTGTAACACTTGTATGATTTCCTTGTATTTGAGTAACCAACAAGTACTCCTTTGTCCACACGAGAGTCAAACTTTCTCGTTCTTCCATATTATTTTTTTATGTAGAATTTGCTTCCAAATACTCTGAAGTGATTCACATTTGCTGGTATTCCTTTCCATAGCTCGTAGGGAGTTTTGTCACTATTGTTTCTAAGCATTACTCTATTTTGAATGTGAACCATTGTATGCATTTCATGTGTCCAAAAGATATATGTCAATTTGGAATCCATTAACATTGTTCGAGCCATTTCCTGTACTGTCCTGTTCTTTCTTTTAACAACTTCATTCTATTGAGGTGTCCTAGCAATGGAGAATTTCCTTTTTATTCCATGTCTACTGCAGTGGTCCATAAATTCCTTTGAAGTGAACTCTCCTCCATTATCAGATCTCAAACATTTTATTTTTGAATCCATTTCATTTTCAACCATTTCCTTGTAGACCTTGAAGTTTTCTAAAGCTTCTAAATTATTCCTGAGAAAGCAAACTGCGATCATTCTTGTATAATCATCGACTAATAACATAAAGTATTTCTCACCTTTTAAACCCTTTTTGTAGTTGGTCCAAATAGATTAGTATGCACAATTTTCAGTGGTATTTTCATTGAATATTCCTTTGATTTAAACATGGTCATTGTTTTCTTTCCTTTTTTACAATGCTTGCATAAAGTGTTGGTTGGTTTCGTAATCTGGGGAATTTCTCTAACTTCTTCCTTTTTTCTGAATTTGACAAGGTTATCAAAGTGTATGTGACCCATTCTTCTGTGCCATAGCCAACTTTCATCTTCCTTTCCTAGACAACACTTTTCATTTCCAATTTTAGTTAATACATATATGTTGCTTGAAGTTCTTGCAGCTGTTGCAATCAATTTTCCCGAACCTTCTTTTCTTATCTCGCACTTTTGTGAATCGAAAGTAACTTATGACCTTGGTCACACATTTTACTCACACTTAGAAGCTTATGTTTCGTATATTCTATTAGTAGAACATTTTCTACCTTGGTATTCTTGTTTCCAATTCTGAGTGTGCCTTTTCCAATGATTTTAGCTGAATCATCATTTCTGAAGGAGACTGATCCATCTCTTTCCTTTATTAATGTAAGAAACCTGTCTTTATCACCTGTCATGTGTTTTGAACAACCATTGTCAATATACCAACCATATTTCTTCTTCTTAGCTTGTAGAGCGAGTGTGCATTCTTCATTGTTATATTGATTCTTCTTTCTTATCCATGTTCTCTTTTGAGGTTCGTGTCTATGATTGTTGTTGTTCTGTTGTGGTTCTCTAGGAGGAACTATCATTCTGCAATATTTGGCCATGTGTCCAAAGTTGTTACACTTGTAGCATTCCACTTAAGTGCTCAATGATTCAAACCTGTTGTAACTTCTTCTCTGTGTTTCACTGGGCCTTCTTAGAAAACCCTTTTGGGTATGACTTTCAAAGTTGTTTGTGTTCCTGTTGTTATCTCTAGAATTCATAGCTTTATGTACAAAATGATTGAATGCATAACATAAACCAAAAAATATAGTTTGATACCTAGGAGTTGAATATCTTCTAAAAGGATTTGCTCTTATGAATCCTTCTTCTTCCCGAGGCCTATATGTTGGTCGGTTATTATGAAATCTGAATCTTCTCGGTGGAGGAGTGTCCATGTAATATTCTTTGTAGGTATTCATATCCCCTTTGATTGTTTCTGCGTATCTTTTTGGATATGTTTCTTCTTCTGTTGTTTTGGAGCTTGATCCATTTTCTATCTGATTGTATCCAAGTCTGGACTTGTCATGATGAGGCTTTTGACTGTTGACAATGTTATCCAAAACTTTTGAGTTGTTCTTCATATTTTTCTCTTAAAGATCCTTTATTAATGTGAAAATATCTGCTTCCAAATTTCCAATGATCTTGTCTCTTTCCTCTAGCTTTTCTTTGGGTAATTCTTCAATTCTTTTATCATCTTCTATTTGAACCTTAAAATTTGTGATCATTTGTTATAGTTCCTAAGTGTCTTCTTTCTTGTCTAGTTCTGCTTGTAGCTTCTTATTTTTCTTCTTTTATCTTCTTGTAACTTCTATGCCACACAACAATTCTTCTCGGTAGTCAACTTTTGCCTCTTCATATACTTTTTCGGTGTCTTCTTTATTAGATTCTTATACTTCCATGAATAGAAATCTTTATGTTTCATTGTCACTGACTTCATCTTCATCTGATGAGGAAATGTCTTCTTTGTTGCATAAGATTTTCTTGAAATATTTCTTTGTGGTTCTTTTGTCTTTATATGTTTGTTTTCTATTTGAGTAATCTTCATCATTCCTCTTATTTTTCTTATGAGGACATTTGTTATAAAAATGACCAATATGATCACAATTAAAACAAATCAATGGAAACTTACATTTATATCTTTCATTGGTTCCTTTGTTCAATCTTTTGACAAAGTTGGCCATTTCTTCATCATCTTTTGAGATGTTGTTGTTGTTGCTATGTTCTTTTTCCTTTTTCTTTCCCTTTTTCTTCGACCTTTTGGATACTTTGAAAGCTGCTTCTTTTATATATGGATTTTCCTATTTAGTTCTCATTTCATATGCTTTGAAGATTCCATGTAGTTCATCCATACTTATTAGTTCTAGATCTGCTCTTTCTTCTAGTGTTGATATCTTAGGATCAAATCTCATAGGAAGAGATCTTAGTACCTTTTGAACAATTATACATTCTTTAATTTCTTCTCCCAATTCTATGATTTCATTTATTGTTTCATCGACTCGTAAGAAGTAAGCTATAATACTCTCGTCTTCCTTCATCTTTAGTTGTTCGAACTGACCTCTATAAGTTTGAAGCTTTATTGCTTTAACTTTTGAATCTTCTTCATAAATATTTTGAAGCTTGTCCCAAATCTCTTTAGCGGATTTACAATGTATAACTTTTGTGTATACTGATTCACAAAGACCATTCAAAAGTGAATTTGTGGCTTTGGAATTATTTTTCATGAGTTTTATTGCTCTTTCATTTGTTGGCGGAACTATTGATTCTTTGTATCCATCTACAACAGATTGCCAAATTTCAAATCCTTGTAACTGTATATATGTTTTCATCCTTCTGCTCCAAAATTCATACTTTCGTCTATCAAATTGTGGTATTCCATTTTTATACATGTTGTTTCTCTCCATGATCTACCTTTCAGTGGTTAAAATGATTTCTGAAGGAACCTGCTCGAACACCAATTGTTGGATTATTGAGAGGGGGGGTGAATCAATAATAGAGAAATCCAATCATTTTCAACCACAAAATGCAAGTGTTATATCAATGTAGCATTATCATCCAATAGTTGCAGAGTAAATAAACAATGAGAAAATGAGCAATCATACACATACATAGTACACCAGTGTTTTACATGAAAACCCAAAGTGGGAGAAAACCACGTAATGATTTTATTATATTTCTTTAAGAGTTACATTCATTGGAAGCACCAACTTCCTTTGTTTTCCATCTGTGACTCGAAGGAGGCTCCAACCCCCTAGTTTCTCAGGATACAACCTGAGGGAAGAACTAACTCCCCAATTCTCTTGCTACAACCAGAAGGAGGCTACAACCCCCTATGTTCTTTGGCTACAACCGGAAGTTTCCTACAACCACCTGTCCTTTCCCCGTCCAACTTCTCTGAAATATAAATTCCAAATGTAGACAACCTGTCACTGTCACTGAGTCAACCAATGGCACTGTCAACCTTTACCAATAACCTGTACCAATCAACCTGCACCAAACAACATGTACAAATAACCTGAACCAACATGTACCATGCATCAACCATGCATCAACTCCACATAAACTATGACTCATCAATATGTACCAACATCATAAACTATACACCTCATGTATGTGCCAACTCATCAACTACTTGTCTCAACCATGTACCCAACATGTACCTCAATCGTATACCAAAGACATACACCAATATAACCATAAAAAAATCATCACTCTATCCATAAACCAAGTACCATAAACCTTTACATCAAACCATGTGCCACAACCTCACTATTATGTAGCCTCAAGCTAAACCAAGAACTTCATAAACACATCACAACCAAAATACAAATACCCATATGCCAAATACCAACTCTATCTCTCAACAAATATGATATATGCAACAATACTGAACATCCAATACCATCTCAAGAGATAAACCCTAGCTCACAAAACATACCTCAAACAAGATGTGTCATATCTCTCATAAATAGACCCCAACCTTGTTGCTGTCGCGATTTTTCTATTGCACTTTTTCTGCCACGATTTTTCTACCGCACTTTTTCTGCTGCACTTTTTCTGCCACGATTTTTCTGCCGCGATTTTTCTGTCACACTTTTTTTGCCGTGATTTTTCTATCACGATTTTTCAGCTACGATTTTTCTGTCACACTCTTCCTACCGCAGTTTTCTTGCCACACTTTTCTTGGTGAACTTTTATCTATCAATAATACCTGCCCAAATAACCTTTCACAAAATAGATATTCAATGATATTCAATAGGTGCAAGTATGATTAAATGAGAGATCCTTGCCTCTTATTTATACTTTCATGTAGCATCCCACTTTCCTTATTTTAGGGAGTTCTCCATTAACTTTATCATTTAACTAATTTCTTTTGCAAACACTTTGACTACTTTGGCCTTTTGGGGCTTCTAGATGACTCATGAGGGTTCTCCAACTTCACATGGCCATAACTCTATAATAGTGAGGAGTTATGTGACATTCCACATACCACTGGAAATGGCATGACATGTAATATCCATCTAGAATAGTCGTATATGAAAATATATCAAAACTCATACCAGTATCCATCAAACAAACCTGTGTCCATTACTGAAACCTTTGTGTTATCGAAATTCACTACCATACTTTCTTCAAGGGTTGACATCAATGAAAACCAACCCAATTAATAAATATCCCTTAGAGCTATACTAAAGAAAGCAATGGGCTTTTCCAAACCATCTTGATTTTTCTATAGAAAGATAGTAGCCAATGTATCATGAGATGCAAAAGAAAATATTAAAAAATCCTTTTAAATTCTGACTTATCAACACATGAGCATTAGCTAAATATTTCTTTATCAACTCAAAAGAGTTTATGGCATGTGCATTCCACTTTACTTCACTATCCTTCCTTAACATAATAGTAATGAATTCCACCAGCTCGGAAAATTTAGAAATAAATCTCCTCAAAAAATTAATTTTTCCTAAAAAGGACTAAATTTTCTTCTTTGATCTAGGTAAGATAAGGTTATGAATATCTTCCACCCTACTTGGATCGATTTTCACACCATCATATGAGACAATGTGACCCAAAAACTTTCCTTCCTTCATGGAAAATTATGATTTTCTAGGATTCAAAGAGATCCCATACTTCATGCATTTGATGAAAAGTTTCTTCAAATGTTGTACATGCTCCTGATCAAATTTGGAGAAAAATGTAATATCATCCCAATAAATCACCACAAACTGATATTTCTCACCAACAAAAGAAATATCCATTGCTCACTGGAATGTTTCCCCTGCATTCATCAATCTGAATGGCATCTTAGCATACATGAAACTACCCCAAGGAGTTGTAAAGGTTTTATTTTCTCTGTCATCTGGATGTATAGAGATGTGATTGTATCCCAAAAATACATCAATCATGGAAATCCTCTTTGAACCAATAACCCTTTGTAATATATGTTCCATATTAGGTAAAGGGTAATTATCTTTCCTAGAACATCTATTAAGATTTCTAAAGTCTACACAAAGTCTAATTTCTCTATTCTTTTTTCTGACTGGGACCAGAATTCCTATCCAATCTAAATATCTTAGAGGAATAATAATTTGTGCAACAAGTAATTTTTTAACTTCTCTTTCCATAATAGGAAACAAAATAGGATTGATTTGTCCAAGCTTATGTCTAAAAGGATTTGTGATTTCCTTTAAAGGAATCTTGTGCTCTATAATGCACATGTCATAAGTCTTCAGATCTTCATACTTCCATGCAAAAACATATGAAAACTCTTTCAACATCTTCACACATTTCATATCTCTCTATTTCTATATTAAACTTTTTGACAACCTTACAAATTTAGGTTCTTTTTCAGTCCCCAAATTACAATCTATCAACTTTGAATCTTCACTTGGATTGTTTAGCTTCACAAGAACATCATTTTAATCAAAAAAAATTTCCAAAGGCACTAAACCCTTGGGAATATGATTACTTGGAAAATGTACAATATGATGATCTGCAATCTTATTTATAAATTTTTCATTTTGCAGATTTTCTTCAATGTATTCATCTTGATCTTTATGCAAAGAAAAAAAATCATCAATTGTTTCCAAGAATCTCTTCAACTCAACATCATCTTCAAATAATTTCCAGTATTTGACATTATCAAGGATTGCAAGTCTATACTTCACCTCAACTTCATACTTGGGTTTGGAAGGTAGAGGATATTTAAAACTTCTTGCAGAAACAACTAGGGAATCAACCAATGAATGAACATATCTGTGGACAAAATATATGTTAAACGATGAGAAAAAATTGTCAATCAAGTCCCAGAATTCATTTTTATAAGCCTTCAGTCTGGAATTCTTTGTTTGCAATATGTTTCTAACTTGTTGCACAATTATATTAGCATCACCAAATATTTTTAAGCCTTCAATGTTCATGTCCTTTGTAGCCATGAGCCCCAAAATCAAGGCTTCATATTCTGCAATATTGTTAGTCACCTCAAATTCCATCTTGAAAGACAAAGTAGTAACCTCTTTTGAGAGAGAAATGAACACTACCTGTTACGAGGTAAAAACTCAAGGTGAGAGTAATTAAGCTCAGGGCCGACTACATTTCGATTGAGATAGTAGATGATGTGCTCATGGAGTTCATCATCCTCCTGAACTAGAACCATACCAATCGTCTCTGCAGAAGCGACAATATACAACAAGTAATCTCTATTGTAATCACGAGATTTCAGTAGAGGGGTCGATACCAAGGCTTTCTTCAAAGCTTCGAAAGACTCCTGGGCTCCCTCATCCCAGAGAAAGGGGGTGTCCTTCTTCAAGAGGCACATGAAACCCTTAGTAATATTGGCATAATTCACTATGAACCGACGTAGAAAGTTAGCTTTTCCCTGTAAACCTTGAAGTTGTCTAATTATGCGTGGGGGAGGAAACTGAAGTATTGCCTCAATCTTAAGAAGATCTCCCATGATCCAAAAAATCCGTCCATAAAAGAAAATATTTTGCTTCACACACACTCATTGAGAATCTGATCAATGAAAGGCATGGGGAAGTTATCTTTAGGACAAGCCTTGTTCAATTCACGAAATTCCATACACACACGGATGGTTCCTTTCTTTTTATTTATGGGAATAGGATTGGATACCCATTCAGTTAAGGGAACCAGGTAGATGAAGTCGGCATTAAGTAGCTTCTCCACCTTTGCCTTAATAGTAGGGGCCTTCCAAGGATTCACAACTCTAAGACGTTTTTGAATTGGTTTAACATCTGGGTAATTTCTAATCTCATGTTCGACAATCCAAGGGTTGATTCCTGGCATCCCTTTATATGACCAAGCAAATACATCTCGAAATTCTTTGAAGAGATTGGTGTAGATCATAATTTCTTCTGGCGAAAAATCCACACCTATATTTATGTTCTCAATCTTGCCAGGGTTACGAGAGATATCGATCAAGACGGTAGGAGAAATACTCTCCATATTTCCTTCGGCATAAATGTCATGCGTATCAAGTGGAACTATGACATGACCGACTATCTCACTCAGGGTAGACCAAAAGTCATCTTGCTCGATTCTTTCAAGACTTTGGATAAAATAGGATCGATGATGCATGTCATTCTAAGGTCTCTCAGAACCATTCATGGCTTCGTCCAAAGGAAAAGTCTCATTTAGGCAATCATGCAAACAAGATAACAAGGTGGCCCATACAGGCCTGAGAACTGGATCCTCCTCATCCATCTGCGAGGTAACAAGATCAGGGTCGGTGGAAGAGTCAAGAACAACTTGATACACAATCTCTGCTGCTGATAGTGGCATAGCCATGCCAACATACAACTATCCTTCACGCGACGAAGTCGGAGAAGGTAGGGTCCATGGATCACTAAAATAGGAAGTGTGGAAAGGAATGGACCTCCCTATAGAAGTGAGCCTACTAGACATGGTGTAAACGTGGTGAATTAGTGTCGAGAAGTCAAAAGTACCCATGAGGGAAGAGTACATTCTGACACCAATATTCTCAGTTGTCAGCTAAGAATTGTCGATCACGGGGATTGACGGTCCAACAAATGCATTAGGACTAGAGTACGCAAAGGATAACTGGTCAATAGTCACGATCTCCCCTTGATGAGGAAAACAAAGTACACAGAAGACGAATGATACGACGACGACCATAGCATAGGTCCAATTGCGACCTAGTAATAGGTTATAATCGAGAGGTACATCAACTACCTCTACCTCCACCTCTACCACCTTTTCACCTAACTGGACCGGAAAGGCGGGGAGAATACCATGAGGGAAGAAGTAATGACTGTCGAATGCAGTCAACATGTTCGAAGACTTGGAAAGGGCCAGAGAACCAAGAGATTTCCAACAAACCAGGGACATTACATAGGTGGCAGCACCATCATCAATGACTGCTCGTTTGATAGTATACTTGGAATACTCCACGTGGATTTGGAAAGCCACATGGTAGGGTAAGCAAGGCTTCACATCCGCGACGTCAAACTTGATAATTTTCAATCCACTAGGTTCTAGGGCTCCTAAGGCAGAAAGTAAGGCATTCCTCTGTGATGGAGACTTCTGGAGCACCTCCAAAGCCAACATTGCTCAAGGGGTTTGGCCCAAATCCTCAACAATAGAGTAGTTATGGGTGGCTCTAGCATTAGGGTTGTGGGTAGAGCGCTTAAGTAATCCTCTCGGAATACGAGGCAGTGGCTCTAGTTTCTCAATCTATAAGTTCGTCTCCGGAGGGGGAGGAGGAACTTCTAAACTGGTACTAGCTTTTGCAGAGTTATAATCTCGAGAGCGAGTGGCTATATCTATTTTCACGTCGACCATATTGATCTAAACATGGTCGCCATCTTACGATGGTGGGTTTTGACTTTCACCGGACACATTTCCAGTGTTCTAAGAGCTCGAGGCTAAGTGTTGGTTGTGTGGGAATGGATTTGTCAGCACAATGGGCAGTAGATTTAAAAGCCTCACAACCTCCACAAGTTTGGAGAATAAATGTGTAAGGTGGTCATAGGTACAAAGTTTACAAGGAAACTTCACCTTACATTTATCTTTCTTGCCCTCTCCAACATTATCATTGTGTCTCCCATTATTGTCTTTGTCCTTAAGTTTATTGTTATTATTCCCACCCTTACAATTGTTTCGACCTTTCCTTTTATTCCCATCTGGTTGTTGGTCACCATTTGGGTTCTTTGACGATTACACGGAATGTACATCTGCTAATTGGGTGGGTTTCGAGGATGTAGGTGAAGCTAATCCTCCGGTAGAATTCATTGTCGAATATGTGGGATTTACATTGACGGACCCTACAATGCCATTGGCATGAGGTCCGGGATTCTGTCTAGGATTTTGATTTGGCTACGGTGCATCTGGAAGAAGGTGATATAACATCCCAGACTAAGCGTATATCAAATCGAGTTGCTAGGCTCTAAAGATAGCTCCTTCCTCATTGAGGACCCTGGAAGTAGAAACGTCCTTCGAGATAGGAGGGTGAAAAAACTTTAGGAACCATTATAGAAGAAAGGTCAAGGGTATAGGAGTCTTAATCAACCACTTCCATCTACGCCATTCCTAGATATGGTCCAAGATGTGAGTGTCGGTACCTTGGCGTAGAGTCGACAAAATTTCAAGGCCAGCATCATAATGAATGGGCAATTGAAAGTGGTTGAGAAAGGATAACACCAACTAATGGAATGAATCGTATGTCCCCCTAGGTAGCTCAATATACCATTGTGACACAACTCCAATTAGAGTGTGTTGGAATAATCGTAATCTAATAGAATCATGGTTCATAGAATTCGATGAGCACCAAAGGTGAAAAGTAGTGACATGATCACCAGGGTCCTCTCCATTCTTACCTTCAAACTTGGGAATGTATGATGGAAGTTTGGTGGGGACAGGGGGCCATGTGGGACCATGAATCATTTGGTCATTCATTAACTTAGACAAGTCTGGAAGATTAAGTGTGGCTAGAAAAGGGAGACGGGGTTCTGACATCTGGCCCCACCCTCCCGCGAAATATTGTGTGTTTGGAACTGCATTCCATCCAGGATTATCGTAAGGACCAAAACCCTGTCTAAAATTATAAGGACCTCCTTCGGGCTGATTTGTATAAGATGGGTTGGGCATCATTCCAGCAGGAATGTTCTGATAAGGATTATGAAAATTGTCCCTGGCCATATTAGATCTGAGTTGAGGATTTTAAAAATTGCCCCCAATCAGATTGGATCCAGGTTGGGGGTTCCTCAAAGTGTAAGACTGACCTCCTCCAGGTGGGAATCCGATGGATTGAAGTGGATTCATCATGCCAAGAGTATTGGTTGGAATCGGCACCAAGGAGATAGGGATGTAAGGTAGAACTTTTCAACCAACTGGGTTGTTCCATCTAACTGTAGAAGGATTAGACCCAGGTTTAATAAAAGGGACACTTCCTAAATTAGGATTTGTTTGGGGGATATGAGAACCACCAAACGGAAAAGGAGTGTAAGGAGGTGTAGTGCCCCTAAGTCCAAGGCTAGTGTTGGGGTGAGGAGTTAGGATGGCAGTTGAAAAATGCGATGTGAAGTTAGGCATACCATAAGAAAATGGACTAGAATCCATAGGGATGGACTGAACATTGTAACCCGATGAGTGACCGAAACCCCCAAAAGGGTTCGAGGCAAGAGATGAAGAATTAACTACAGTTCGAGCCATAGTACTAGTATAAGCCCCCGACACTGCAACTGTAGTGGTTATAGGAGTCGAAGGGGTGTCATTAACTATAGTGGGTATGGGAGTCGAAGAAATCCCAGTGTTATGAAGACTAGACTCGGTACTCATCCTTGTGGAACCACAAGTCTGAAAGGTGGATGTGTGTGTACCACTTCTACAAACTCTACGCCTTTTAGAAGGCAAGAACCTGAAATCCAGTGGTAACTGTAGCAACCGACGGGACCGGCGGGGAAGCTCGTCCGACTCCACGATGACTTATGACTCTACAAAATAAAAATATATTCTAATGCCAACTAGTAGTCAAAGAGCATACCAAAAATTCAAACGGCCAATATGCATGCAAACAAGATAAAGTGGTTGAGTGGCCTCCCTTGCTAAAGAAGGTATGCCTCATCCAAGAGGGACTTGAGGCTCCCTGCTAAAGTTTGGAGGTAACATAATCAATTATAGCGGCCCTCATGGGCTTAACAACCAGTCAGTCAAATCCCCCCGAAGAGGTAATCCTCCATAAAGGTTGTGTGTTGTCTGATCTCTATCTGACCCAGGATACAAGCATAATAACCCCTGCAAGTAACCTATGAGATACCTAAGTCAAGCAACTAATAAACAATTGTATAACTGATGCACAGGTCAGCAGTCGTAAGTCGAGATCACCGTAAGGGCAGGGTAACAAATCCTGATACCTTTAAAGCACCGCCTCTCACAGAGGTATGGGTACTAGCAAGATCCCCAAATACGAATAAATCCATATAAATATCTCTTACGCTGGGCAAGTATCTAGGGGTTATCCCTTCAACTAACTTTGTGCGACCTTCTGATTAACTCCAGTGTGAGAAAAGCCTCTTGATATTACCAATTATACAATGGAATTCTCAACTCCCTCTCTCAGACACATATGTTGATTTAATTTCCTTGGAGAAGTTTACTCACAAAATCCTATTCCAAGGCACTAAATCCTAGGTTAGTTTGTGCACCCTAAAAATAAAATCCTGACTAATCAATTTTAGTTTAAAGCATAAATTTTATTGGTTGTGGTTACTCAAAAGGGTATGGAAGAGAAACTCATGATGTTGTGACTCTGCAAAAGATAAATATGAATATAATGCACAGTCTACCTTTAACTTTTCAATGAATGATATGATAATAAAAACAGTGCAATTTTCAATTTCAACTTTGCAATTCAGAAGTAAAATGCAATATTTCGCTAAATGTACTAAGCTAATGATAAAGGTTCAAAGACAAAAATGTTAACAAATGCAAAATGCCTATTTTTTTGTATTTTCAATATATTAATGAGAAAATGCATGGACTAAAAAGAAACCTGATATATAAATTCTACTGTGTATAAACGAAATAATTCGAGTAGAATACCAAGCAGCCAAGCAAACAACCCAGGGTTCAAGGACAAACCAAAAAATTAAAAATAATGAGAAAGACTACGCCCATAAATTCAACTCCCAACAGGCTTCCTGTCAACCCAGAGAATCTCAATAGGCACTACAGAGACCTAAGAAGGCTCAACAAATATCAAAACTCACCCAACAGTCACTAAACCAAGCAAACAAACAAGAAAAAGTGGTATACACGACTGTTCAGGAAAAGAGTGTGTATATACACATCTTGCAGAGAGGCAGAATGTGTATGTATGTGTGTCAAGGCAAAAGGAACATACAGGCTTTAAAACAAGGCCAGGCAAGGGAAAAAAAGCTAAAAACTCAGACTTGGAATGAACAGAATCTTCCAAGAAGTGATACGACAAGAAACACAAAGGAAAAAGAGCAATGCAAGAAGAAAAACTACTTCAACCCTTAGAATGAAGATCTCTCCCCAGTGGAGTTTCCATTTCTGTTATGAGGGAAAAACTCTATATGGCCAAGGGTAAAGCACAAAAGATAGGTATGACTGTAGAAATCAACTCAATTCCATTGTATGCTATATAAACTAATGTGCAAGATAAGAAAGAGACCTACCTCGATCCAACATTTGATGATGCTCCACCATTGAGCACTTCGACCCAAAGCTTTGTACCTGCAATAAGTTGCCAACGAACAAGCAAAGAAAGTATATAGTGACAATGTAAAGGGGTTAGCACATCAAATAGAATAATCCATTAATAAACATTACAAACATGCCCATGGATAATAATCATATATTTGCACGATACCAATAGGACGAGAAAGGAGTATTTCTATTAATAATTGATCAACAAAAGTGTGAACATTACAGACTTTCCTGTCGGCACAGCTCAAAACCAAGGAACCAATTTCCTTCCAACTAGGTCTCCACCACTTCAATCCTCCACCAAAGGCAAGCTCGAAAGAGAGAGACAATGAGGTTCTCTCAACAATAGGGAAAGATCTTGGGGGCTGAACACTATGTTCAAACTTGAGGGACAAAGGGATGCAGACTCAATATGAAGTAATTTCTCCAGAGTAACTTTTCTCTCAAAGTTGAATGTTTTCTCTTCTTTTCCATAGCTCGAAATTGTGCTCTTATATCCTTTAAAATGCAACTGAGGGGGACGAGTCAGAACATTTCTAGTATATGGAAGGCCAAGGATAAGAGATCTCTTGTCGTGACATGGAAACCTGACTCCATTTTTGTATTTTCTGGCACCAATCTCGATGTACGTGGGTTGTAGTGGAGTAGCGTGTGTATACGCTTGATGTATAGCTGATAGGGTGTGTATATGTGGAAAAATGTTTATTTTTAGCTCTGGATTTATAAAAAAGGGATGAAAAGTCTACATAGGGAAATGGAAAAAGGCCCTCTGTGCAAGATAGCAATGGTGAGGCAAATCTTGCTATAACACTACCCCAGCACCAACACCATCCTTGGAAGACGAGCCATCAAAATACATTTTCCGTAAAGGAACACATCCACATTTATTTTCATGTTTGACTAAAATCAGACTTTGAACTTATGAGCATGACTGGAAAGAATCAGAAAAATGAAGAATACTTGAGCCCAAATCAGTATCTAAAGAATACATGGGATGATTAGTGGGATTCTATTAATCACTAATAATATAAGCAAGTTAATCTTCTCTATACAATCTCATGTGCTCACCCCCAAAAACTGGTATTGTAGCATAAGAAATATCCATTTGTAAATTTCCTCCTAACCTCTTGATCTGATCTAGACAGAAACATCCCAAATTTCGGGGGTACATCTGCAACTACTATGTCCATGACCATACTTTTCATAGGCAATTGGAAGAGTGTGGAAACTAGATCTTTTATTACCCCAAGACACTTTACCTTCCTTGAATCAAAAGAGTACAGGTCATGACAAGTTTTAGTGATATCTTGGCCCAATTCATCCATGACATCCTTAGGCATCAGATTATGGGATGCACCAGAGTCCATAAGACAATTATGAAAGATTTTGTCATGCAAATTTAAAGATAAACTGGAGGAGAAGAATAATCTCTACCTTCCACCATGGGCCCCAATATGACTGCAGGCTTCTCATCTTGTAAATTGATAGAATATGAGGCAGCGGGATGAGATGTAGGCTGCAAAACTTTCAAAATTGATCTTTTAAACTCTTCATTTTTTACTAGTTCAAGAAAAGGAACATGGATCTTAATATTTTGAATTTCATGTTCAAAATTGAAATTAGAATGATATTTTTCAACATATTTCACTTCATGTGCAGGAGCTTTCATCACTGGTTGATTGTTTTTTCCTTCTATTTCTTTGGTAGGGAAAACCTTCACAGGGGCATCTGTCTTTTTGGACTGAGGAGGTATATTTTGCTTCTCAACATTATGTTTTGATCTCAAGTTATATTTTTTCCGACCTCCAGTCTGATAAATCTGCTCTTATTGGGCCAATTTATCTATCTAATTACACATCAAGGACTCCTCATACTCACTTTTATTAAGATGAGGTGAGGAAGGCTTATTTGTAACACGATGAATCTTTGGTTCTACTCCTTCTACCTATTTTTATGCATTCTCTTCATCAAATAGATTGTTCTAGAAAGGGGCTTGGACTCTTTGATCTTCATTGTTCCTACGATCTCTCTACAAAACCTAAGGTGGATTATGTTTACTTCTAAATTGATTTCTATTTCCAAAGTCTTGAGGGTTTCTGCTGGCTTGTCTCCCTTTAAGCTTCAACCTTTCCATTTATGTAGATAATGATTTGACCAGTTTGGTCAACTCATCAAAATTTGTATTTGAAACTCAAGGATATGAAGGAGAAGCCTTTGTCTTTTGTTTTCTTATCTCTATGTCTGATCTGCCTCTCAATTTGTCTATTTCCAACATATTTGACTCAACTTCCAGGGAAGCATCTTTCATATGAGCCAATGTAGCAAACCTTGTTTCTCTCAACAACAGAAAAAAATCTAGGTCAAAGGAACTTGCATAAGTTATTTTTGCAGAGGTCTTAGTGGGATTAATATCAGTAGGAATTTTATTGTACATTTTGTTAAACCTTTTAGAAAATCCAAACACATATTCACCCTCTTTCCTTTTGAGAGCCCCAAATTCCGTAATATAGTACAATTTTTTTTTATCACCCCAGTGTCGTAAGAAAGCATCACCCAGGGCCTTAATTCTAGCTATTGATCCTGGGAGTAAACTTATAAACCCCTTGTGTGCTTCTCCATATAGGATTTTCAAAAAAACCGTCATCCAGACATCTTCATTCTCAATGTTCAAGTTATTTGCATAGCTATAAAAGGAAGCAAGATGTTCTTCTGCAGTAATATCTTCTTCTCCGATGAATTTTGGCATGTACTTAAGGTAATATCCAACTGGAAGGGAATTCATGGATTGAGAAAGAACTTAAGGTGATTACCTAGAAGCTACAATGACATCCATTATATTTAGAGGTGGATTCACTCCTCCCATATTACGATAAGGAGGTGTCTGGATCTTAGTAGTTATTGATGAGGCTACAATAGAGGATCTAGCAGATAGAGTAGAATGAGGTGAACTGGGCTGTGAATTTTTTTAATTTGAAATGGACTTTGGTGATCCTACTAGAGTTTGAGTAGAGGATATAACTTCTTTTATTTCAGACTAAAAAGTTTTAGGCCAATCAACACTTAGAACATCAAGAAAAGGAGATTCCCATTCTACCCACTCTATTACTTCCTTAACCTTTTCAACTATAGATTCTCTTTCAGACTCAGTAGGTAATGGAAATATAAAAGTAGTGAAGATTTATTCTTCTAAACTAGGAAGAGGGGAAATAATTTCACTAAAATGATTTTATTTCAAGACTTCAGAAGACTCAAACTTAACAGAGACTGGACTAGTATTTGGCGTTTTTGTTGAGGTCTTAACAGGGAAGGAAGTTCCTTCTT
This sequence comes from Picea engelmannii, assembly GCA_009831015.1. Classification (NCBI taxonomy): domain Eukaryota; kingdom Viridiplantae; phylum Streptophyta; class Pinopsida; order Pinales; family Pinaceae; genus Picea; species Picea engelmannii. The sequence continues at coordinate 759,806 of ML788847.1, forward strand.
CTTCAGTTTTAATGGACTTGAGAAAATCAGTATTTGGAGATCCTAAAGCTAGGGAATCTTCTAAAATTTCAAGTCTGAACCATTTAATAACTTCAAGTGATGCAAGGAAATCAAAACTTTCAAGGCTTTTTCCTTTCAAATCAGGAGAAAATGTGTATTTTCAAGAGGATGACCTTCTAGTTCAGATTTTACAGGGGTTTCAACCTTAGGTAAATGAAAATATTTAGAAATAGTGAATGGTGTGTGAAATACAAAATCAAGTAGGTTCCCAAAAGTACCTGTATATTTCAAAGATGAGGCTCCTTTCAAGTCCTTTCCCTTCTTTATGATCTTCTCTGGGTCTATTATATGTGTGGCAAGAGGTGAATGTGGACTAGCTCTCAGTCTTCTTCTCTTAGGAGCCACAACTGAATCTAGATTCGCCAGGTGCACTATGCAGTCTCTTCTTTTACTGGTTTTTGTACACCATCAAAACCAATAGTATCCTTTTCGTATAACCTAAGGAAAAAAATTCAATTTCGCCTCCCCGACAATGGTGCCAAAAATGTTAGCACTAGGAGTTGTTTTTAGACTGCTTTAAAAAAAATCCTAATACCCATTTAGTTATCAAGTGACCAAAATGATTTTAATAAAGTAAGATATAAAGAATATGAGAAGGTTTTGAGATAAGTTCTCCAATACAATCCAAGAATAGACTGTGTCCTAGCAAGAAGGGATAACACAACATTTGAATAGCCTAATAACATGTAAATGAAATTGAAGATAACATGAGAAATACAACCATGAACCAAACAATATCTCTTCCATCTTTGATTGAATAGTTCGCTAAAGAATATTTCCTACTGAGAACCTCTCAACCAAGAAACACATAATTCTTTAATGGATATGATATCATGTAACAAATCATTTATCACATAACTTAAAAGCAACCAGTAAATGTACCACATATACAGAGAATCCCATTAAAGGAAGAGGAAAAGAGTAGAACTAAAGAAGAACAAATATGGCTAATCATCCACTGTGTTAGAATCATGTAATCTGGATACACAAAGTTTTCATATGCAAAAGTTCAAAATAGATAAAACGGTCTCAAAAATCCAAAATTCCAACCCTTTCTTCATCAAAATTACATCATATATAGGATCTATATGCTTACTTGTCTAAGAAGGTAGAATTAGATGCAACTACATTGGATTCCTTCCATTTAGGATTTAGTTACAAGAATGTATAACAAAAACTGTTTCAATCCCTAGTTTTTAGGATCTTGTCTAACATCATTAATTTCTTCTAGAAACCATCAAACCACTTGATCTTGAGATGAGACATCTATCCCCATGCTTTCCTGAAGTCCTAGAGGATTCCCTTTATGTTTTCAACTCGAACTGAAAGAGAATGAGGCTGACTATGTGTTTTTGTAGCAAATTGTTACACGCTGCAAAACCTTTGTAGCAGTTCTGCAGCGAACAAGATTTCGCTGTGGAAACTCTTTGTAAGCCTGTTTTGCATCGAACATAAATTCTGTATGGAATTTCTATAGAATTTTGTTGTTCAAACTTTCTGCGCACTTTCTTCACCATTTTTTATACCAGTAAGAGGTCCCTTCCCTTTTGAATGCAAAAAATTTGAACACCACTACTAAGTCATCCATAATTGAAATTTATGCCATGGATTAGGTTCTTTATCAGTTTCAAAATTTCAAAATTGAGATTTGGATCAGTATAATATTAGTTAACAACAGCTTGTGCCAACATGTCCAAATTCCTTTTGGAAACATCTTCCTCCAACTTGTGTATCTTTCTCTTAGAACTTTGTTTTCCTTTTGCAGAACCATTTTATGTTTGTATACATTCTTCAATTTCTTGTTGAGATACAAGAACCTTTTTACCATGTTTCTCCTATTTTTAATAACTTTCTCACATTCATCCAAGTGTGTATCTATCTTCACTTTCATCTCCTTATTTTCTTCTCTCAACTACATGATGAGATCTTGATCTTCTCTTAACTGATTTCTGAGTCTTTTCAGCCTCAGATCACTTTCTTCTCGGGAGGAATGAACTTCAGCTATTGATGCATTTATATGACTAACATGAGGCTAAATTCTAACCACTTCATTGTATGCTGGAATTTTGATTGGAGATATAGTTCTAGGCATGTGAGGTGTGTCTTGCATAAATACTTATGGGTTGAATCTCACTTTCTTACTTGGAGTGACTTTGAATTTTTCAAAATTTTCAACCCCATGGTGAATATCTTCCTCAGCGATTTATTCCTCCACATGGACCCTTTCTTTTGCAGCTAATCTTGTAAGAGGTTTCCTGGGCTTTACCAATTTCACTGCCTCAGAGATCAGTTCAAGTTTTCTTCCCATTTTCTTGACCCTTCTATTGTCAGGTATTTCTGTGATAGTTTCAATGTTCCTCATGACTTGTTCTAAAGGTGTTTTACCTTTCTCTTTTTCTTTAGACTCTTTTCTTGATATGGTTTCATTTGAAGCTTCAGGGGTCTCAATTATAGCAGGGATCTATCATTTATCATTTTTCTTTTTTTTCTCAGGTTTACTAGAACCTGCTTACATGATATTTCCACTTGACAAAGGGGTAGTTTTCTTGGTTTTAGGATTTCCATGAACTTTTGGACCAAACCCTATGGAATATAAAAAATAATCCCATTATGTGTTTGTTTTCTTGAGCTCTTCTAGGACTAAAATCTTTGTTAGGCCAAAATGGAAAAGGATATGTTCAATTTGATTAGTCCTGGCCTGAACCTTATCTACCATCTTCCCTAAGCTTATGTACAAGTAAAAAGGTATGTTAAGCACTTCCTTACCTGTGAGATTCATTAGTAACCAGATATGGTATTGGAAAACCATATTAAATCTTCCTTCACAAGGGAAGTACCTTTGGATCACCCTCAACAGCTTGTTAAAGTGCTTGAAAATGTAGATCCTTGGAACACCTTTAGATAAATTCTCATTCTGGTACTCAGACTTGAAATAATCACTGCAATAAGATGAATCTAAAGCCATTCTCTTAAACCATTTTCTACCTTGTATTGGGATTTATGTGGCTGCATCTATGGTGTTCTCTTAAACCATAATCTCCAGTGGTCCAAATTTCTCTTTATTCCCATATTAATTCAAAGAAAACCATTTTTTCACCTCCATGTGACCTCCTTGTAGCTTCTCACAAAATCAGATCCATCAAGCCTTCTCAAGAGATTCTCTGATCACTGGGTTCAAATCAATCAACTGTAACGCTTAAGGTTCAAACATGACAATTTCACCCCCTTTATTTGTTTTCTTCTTCTATTTATTGTGCTCCATGGTTGTGACCAAGGAAGTGATAAGACTTGAACATGAAAGAAATTCCAATTACATAATTAAAATACAAGGGTGTGATGATTTACTTGAGAAATGAGCTTTATCAGCGATCACAGGGTTTTTGCAGCGAATGAAATTCACTACAATGAAGAAAACATTGACTGGTAATGGAAACTAATGAAGGAAAACATTGATGGCATGTGTAATGCCCCCAGCCATCAACCCCATGGTCGGGCCAATGCTACTACACAGAAAAAACACTTTTGTAACACATTATGCATTCTAATGAACTTAAAATGCTTAATTATAGTTAAACATAGAATTACTGCTAGCATTTCAGAGTTAATGTAAATAACAATAATTCATATGCACAACAAAATACGTGATAACATTGAAAGAATCACAGGTATGCAATTTAATTAATTACAAAATTACAAAACATAGTGGCACTTATTTTTGAAACTGTCATGCACCACCAACTGCGTGTAGACCTTCTACGAACCTCCCAACCTTAGACCATGCTGGTCATCACTCTCAGCAGTAGGTCACCCCTGAGATGGGACTAAGCTCCATCAGGTAAGGAATCCTAGGCTAGGTAAGGTTTACAGGAAGAATACACATAAAAGAAGGAGGATTCTCTCCTAGGAACCACTTATGCTCACTGCCCACAAACTCTCCTCCCCCACATGCATGTCCCACCCCAGGAGTATACACCTTCTCTATCACCTATAAAGTCCATCGACTGCTAACCTCCCTTTCCTTGGGCTTCAGTAACAGACCGGACCAAAAATCTCTGAGCTCTGTGGCAGCTACAGGGTTTCTTCCAGGAGCTCTCTCCTTCCTCAATACACTCTCTCACCTGGAGAGAGTTTCTCACAGGCCTGGCAACCTGTTCTTTGACCAATTCTAACATAGTGAGGAAGACAAAAAGGCTTAACTAGGTACATACAACGGTATCCAACCACATTCAGTCAAGAACTGCGTGGCCACTACATCCAACTGGGAAAAATGGTTATGGACACCCAAAAATGACAACAGTGAATGCTAACGCATAGCTCAACTCAGAGTTTATAGGATGCGTCGAGCTTCTCAGCAAGAAAATCCAGGAGACACGGATCAATTCATGGTTTACCATGAGTTTCAGGTGTGTGAGGTATGTAGAGGTCCAATCACAGAGGCCAAAACGCGTTCAGATGGAGGATGGAGCATGCCTAACAAACTCAGGCCGAGGTTGGAAGAATGGGAAGAAAACCCCCAACACAACTCACTTCCTGGGGTTAAATTGCATGCGCCTGGGCCGACACACATCACCCATGAGGCTGCATGTGCTTCATCAGCTAGTGTGTGCTTTTAGGCACACGTTCCCCCTTCCAAGGATTTGGGATCAAGGAAAAGACATTTCACACATCATTTTTAGAATAATAATTTAATATTATTCTCAAGGTTTTAAGCCCCCTCAGTGTAGCCCCTCTTCCAACCTCTCAGCCCCCTCTCCCTTACCCAGGCTTTGTGGATGCTTATTCCCCCATCACTCATTCATCGTGGTCAGTCCGCACGCAAAGATGTTTTGTATTAATACTGTTCATAATTACATGTACAAAAAATCAGGCTCCTGGTCTTCAACACTTAGGCTCCCTGGCCTAATAACACATAAGCCCACTAGCTTATATGACTTGGCTCACCAACCTATAAAACATAATTACAATTCATAATGCAAGATTTATACTTCATAGACATGATTTACAACAGGGCTAAGCCTTGGGGACATTACAATTCCCTCCCCTTATTTTTGCACTGCCCTCAGTGCAACTTTACACTGCATTTGCAAGATTTTCAAAATTTTCAAAAAGATGTGAGTACTCTGCCTGCATAAAATATTCATGCTCCCATGTCATGTCCTCAGGACCGTACCAGGTCCATTGGACCTTTACAAGCCCTATAGCTCGATTCCGGAGCTGTTTGTTTTTCCTGTCCAATATGCGCACAGGATGCACTTGTAGGACACCTAAATCACATTCCAATCGATAACATGATTAGCATCTGGTATATATTTCTTAAGCAATGAAACATGAAACGCATTATGTACAGTCATGGATCCAGGTAATGCAAGCATATATGAAACTTGCCCAATCCTTTCCAGGATTTCAAATGGCCCACAAAATATGGCTTCCAACTTGGCGCAACTTCCCAACTTCAGGGAACTCTTGTTAGCTTTCACTTTCAGGAAAACATGATCACCCACTTTGAACTATCTGTGGGTTCTGTTCTTATCAGCATAAATTTCCTGCCTATCCTGGGTAGCATTTCAAATTCTGCTTAATTTTTATCATTTGGTCCTCCATCTCCTTGAGTAACTCTGGCCCAACTATTGTTCTATCAGCTGGATTATCCCAGCTCACTGGAGTATTGCACTTTCTTCCATAAAGTGCTTCAAATGGGCTCATCTTCAATGATGCATGATACCCATTGTTGTAGGTGAATTCTACCAAGTTTAGGTAGTCTTCCCATCTTGATGGTTTGTCCATCACATACATTCTCAGTATGTCTTCTATTACTCTATTCACCCTCTCTGTCTGTCCATCAGACTCAGGATGATAAGTTGTACTAAAGTTCAGACTCGTTCAAAATCCTTTGAACAATCCTTTCCAGAAATTTGAGGTGAATTTCGGGTCTCTGTCGGACACAATCGTTTTAGGAATTCCATGCAATCATGCCACTTCCCTTATGAAAATATTAACAACATCTGCTGCCTTGTGAGTAGTTTTCAGTGGAATAAAATGGGCAGCTTTTGTAAGCTTGTCCACCACCACCATGATCGAATCATGCAGCTTGGCTGTTCTAGGCAATCCCGTAATAAAATCCATCGTTACTACTTCCCACTTCCACTCAGGAATGGGTAAAGGTTTCAACAACCCTACTGGCTGCCTATGCTCAGCTTTAACTTTCTGGCACTCCATAAATCTGGCAATGTATTCAACGATTTTTCTCTTCATACTCGGCCAAAAGTAATGGTTCTTGATCGTTGCTATTGTTTTCTGATATCCAGGGTGCCCTGCATAAGGCACATTATGCATCTCCTGCAAAATCATCTATTTCAATCACTAGACATTGGGTACAAAAATTTTGTTCTTGTACAACAGTATTCCATCTATTTCCAATTTATAAATTTCCATCTTTTGTGGTGTCTTACCCTGCTATAGGTTGGTTACCAATTCTTTGTACTGCAGATCTACATTTGTAGCCTCCAGAATTCTGCTTTTAATATCAATTTGATACATGCTAATGGTTGTAGCATGTAATTCATGCACCCTCCTGTTGAGTGCATTAGCCACTTTATTCTCCTTTCCTTTGATATGCTTGATCTCAAAGTCGTACTCACATAGAAATTCCAGCCACCTACTTTGTCTAGCATTTAAGGTTGGTTGACTAAACAAATATTTCAGACCGTTATGGTCTATTTTGAGTTCAAACCTCCTTCCCATGAGGTAATGCCTCCATTTCTTTAGAGCATGAACTATGGCTGCCAACTCCAAGTCATGGGTTGCATAGTTCTTCTCGTGCTCTTTTAATTTCCTAGACTCATAACAGATTATGAATCTATTCTGACCGAGGACCCCTCCCAATCCTTCTTTGCATGCATGAGTGCATACTATGAAATATGCATTTGGATATGCAATCCTCAGGATTGGAGCACCGATTAACAACTACTTCAATTTCTGGAAACTTTCCTCACATCCCTCTGTCTAGTGAAACTATTTCCCCTTTATTTGTAAGGAAGTGATAGGGTGAGCTATCTTGGAAAACCCTGCGATGAACCTTCTGTAATAACCAGCCAATCCCATGAAGGATCTAACTTCTGTTACATTCCTTGGCGCTGACCATTCTCTAATGGCTTCAATATTCTCAGGGTCTACCACTATCCCATCCTTCGAGATAATATGTCCCAAGTAATGGATCCGTTCCTGATAAAATGAGCACTTGCTCAGCTTGGCATACAGTTGGTGCTCTCTTAGCACCTGCAACACCATCCTCAGATGTTGTTCGTGTTCTTCTTCGGTCCTGGAATACACCAGAATGTCATCCAGAAAGACGATGAAAAACTTGTCTAGATAGTCCCTAAATACTCCATTCATCAAGCTCATAAAAACAATGGGTGCATTTGACAGTCCAAATGGCACCACTATGAACTTGTAATGACCATACCTTGTTCTAAAGGTGGTATTGTTGATGTCTTCATATTTTATTATTACTTGGTGATATCCCGATCTTAGATCTATTTTCGAAAAGATCTTTGCATCCTTCAACTGATCAAAGAGATCATCAATCCTCGGCAGAGGATACTTGTTCTTCACCGTTACTTTGTTCAATTGCCTGAAATCGATGCACAATCTCAGCATTCCATCCTTATTCTTTACAAACAAGACCGGGGCACCCCAAGGCAACACGCTTGGGCGTATATACCCTTTCTTCATAAGTTCTTCAAGCTGCAGCTGCAACTCTTTCAGTTCTGGCGCACTCACCCTGTACGGAGCCTTTGACACTGGAGTTTCTCTAGGCATCAAGTTCACAGAGAAATTGATATACCTTTTCGAAGGTATTCCAGGTACTTCCTGGAATACATCTTCGAACTCTTTAAGTACCTCATGATCCTCAATACTTGACACCTTATCCTTAGCCATTTCCCCCACATGGGATGCAAATAATTGACAGCCTTTTCTGTAACACTTCTTCAATTACATTGCTGAGATTTCTCTAACAGTAACAACTCTAGGAATTCCTTGGACAACTCTCTGATTCCCTTCTTCATCTAATAAAGTTAAGGCCTTGTTCTGATAGTCCAAGATGGCATGGTGTTGGTCCAACCATTCCATCCCAATTAGACAGTCATAAGAGCCTAACGGTAGAATGTTCAAATCGGCCTTCTTGCTCAGTCCATTCATGTCTACAGGACATGACTTGACTAACTCCATGACTTTCCTCTTGGTTCCTATAGCTAGCTGCACTAACCAAGAATTTTCATGTTTGCTTCTTATCAAATGCAAACTTTCTACCACTCTAGGGTCTATATAACTATGGCTAGCCCATGAATCAACTAAAATAGTAAATGGTTGGTTTTTTATCATACCTTCTACTTCAATCATGTGCGACTGATACTCAGCTTTCTTGTTGTCCAGAGCTGCGTAGATCCTTGGAATTCTACTGCCCATGTCCTCCACTGTTTCAGCTTGCTGAACATTGTGGAGAACTCTTACTTTATCATTTCTGTGGGGGCAATCTCTGTACCTATGGTTTTCTTTACAACCCCAACATTCCATAGGTGGCGGCCTTGACATTTTCCCACTCACTTCAACCTTCCTGGGCTCTCTAAGAGACGGCTGTTCTTGAGGACTGTTTTTGAAAAAGGGTGGCTTATTTCCCTTCTACCTCTATTCTTTCTTGAACTTTTTCTGGTCATCCCAAGCCTTCAAAAAGGTAGGATTTTCTCTTTGTTTTTCAAATAAGCACTTCGCTCTTCTTATTGTTTCTTCCATAGTCTTTGGGTCATCATACTGAATCTTATCCCCAATAAGAGGTGGTAATCCACTCAGGTACCTTTGAATCTTGATAGACTCATCTTTGATGAACGGAACATACTTCAGTAATTCCAAAAACTTTTGTTCATACTCATCAATGGTCTTGTTGTCCAGCTTGAGTTCAAAGAACTCTTTCATCTTTCTGTCATAATATCTTTTAGTTAAGTATTTCCTCTCGAAATGCCTCTTGAATTCTTTCCATGTGATGTCCCTTTCCCTGATGTGTTGCACCTGCACAAGTTGATCCCACCACATGGATGCCTTTCCCTTCAGTTGATACATGGAAATCGTACCCTCTGCATGAGAGGAATAATTTTGCAGTTGAAAGTATTTCCTCATACCCAGCAACCAAGTTTCAACATCTTCCTCCTTCTTATGTTCTCCATCGAACGTAGGAGGCTTAATCTTATTCATCTCCCCTTTCAATTCATCCACTCCAGATCTTCGGTGTTTTCTGGTAGGGGATGGGCTTGAACTATTGTGTGCTTCCTTACATGAATTCTTTGGGGAGCGACGACGATGTCTGCTACCACTCCTTGATCTTCTTTTTCTCTCAGGGGTCCTGCGACTCCCTGTTCTGCTTGAGTCACTCTCCCTTTCCAATTTATTTTCTATTCTTTCCAGGCTCTTCAACATCTTTATGTTGAATTCACCCTGTTGATCCCTGACCCTCATGAGCTTTTGGCTATTGGCTCAACGAGCCTAGGCATCTTTCTGCAATCTTTCAATGATTTTCATCATATGTCCTTCCTTATCCATCTCTATTCCTTTCCCATTAGAGTTTGACCCTTCAACTCCCAAGTTGACATTCCTTCCTTCTCTTTCGTTCTCTGAATTGGAGGCAATCTGCACCTCTTCCATTCTCTTCTCTCAACGACAACCCTATTCGGTTATGGCACTTGCTAAGCTTCTGCAAACATACATGTAGACAACAAGGATTTGTCAGGTCATAATTCTTAGCAAATTCCACACATTCAAAACCATTCCGATTTAAGAAAACGCTTCGACTTCACAAATTTTCCGAGTTCTGCTCGACTTTGTAATTTTCGGGTGATAGCTCCCTCTTTCTCCCTACCCTCATAACCAAAGGTTGTGACCAAATGTTAGACTACTAGGTGCTACTTGAGCTTTCGACATTCGAAGAGTTTAAGGCACACACATCTATCTCCCGGAGTTTCGATTTACAGAATTCGCGTAAATTGGGTGGATTGACAGTCCACATTTACCCAACATCCAAAAGTTAAAATTCTCTACGGTTCTTTCTTCTTCGAAGATTTTCGGACTTCGGGACTTTGGGTTTCATGGTTTCGGTCCTTGAGGCTCTCATACTCACTTCCCTCTCCAACCCCCGACTTCCGAAAATTCGATTTCCTTACCCTCCGGGCCCATAGCACAACTATCGCCCACCAAGGTAGTGACACATGTTGTCCTTAAGAAGGTCCACCTCACTCCTAGCGATGTCATGGGGCCCCACTACTTTCAATTTTCGTTTCAGAGTTTCTGGCATAAGGAGTTCATGCATCCACACATCTTGAACTTTCATTTGCCGAAATTTTGAAATTACAGTCTATCATCTACTTGATCCAACGGTCCAGATTCCCCACGATATGACGACTCAAATCTCATCGGAATTTCGTGTATCGGTATTTTGTGTGTCACAAGGTCGAAGGATTTTACTTCTTCATCCTCCCTATTCCCGAAATGTTGATTTCTTCCTGGACAATTAATGGTCCAGATCTCTCTTAGATCGACGGTTGTGATCCAATCGTGAATTCGCGTTTCGTGAATTCTCACGAACTCACCCTTAGACCATTTCAAGTCACGAATCAGCAAAAGGTTGATCTCTCTCCACACGTCCTTTCCGATGGATGACCCTAACGAATTTGGGATTTTGCATATCGTGATTTCCACACTCTTGTGCAACTCCAAAGGGTTTTAAACCTTGTGCACGTTCTCCAGATTTGACGGTCGTGAGGGTTCTCCTTTCCTACCGAATAGATTCTATGGATCCAACACTTCTGGTGTGGAGTTCTCTCTCTCCTTATGGCCATATACCATGCCAGTTGTATTTTTATAATACCGCTACACCTCATGAGCTTTGTTACATGGTCAACTAGTCCGTTGACACTCAGAAACATTCTGAGGTCTGAAATTAGTCCTCTAGACACAATTTCTTCTCAAAACCTCGGTCCAAAGACCACTTATCCGTCCCATCCCAGCTCAGCGTTGAATCTAGGCTCTGATACCATATTGTAATGCCCCCAACTATCCACCCCACGGTCAAGCCAATGCTACTATGCGGAAAAAACACTTATGTAACACATTATGCATTCTAATGAACTTAAAATTCTTAATTATAGTTAAACACAGAATTAATGTTAGCATTTCAAAGTTAATGGAAATAACAATAATTCATATGCACAACAAAATACGTGATAACATTGCAGGAATCACAGGTATGCAATTTAATTAATTACATAATTACAAAACATAGTGACACTTATCTTTGAAACTGTCACGCACCACCAACTGCATGTAGACCTTCCACGAACCTCCCAGCCTTAGACCATGCTGCTCATCACTCTCAATAGTAGGTCACCCCCAAGCTGGGGCTAAGCTCCATCGGGTAAGGAATCCTAGGCTAGGTAAGGTTTACAAGAAGAATACACATAAAAGAAGGAGGATTCTCTCCCAAGAACCACTTATGCCCACTGCCCACAGACTCTCCTTACCCACATGTCTGTCCCACCCCAGGAGTATACACCTTCTCTGTCACCTATACAGTACTTCGGCTACTAACCTCCCTTGCCTTGGGCTTCAGCAACAGACTAGACTGGAAATCTTCGAGCTCTGTGGCAGCTACAGGGTTCCTTCCAGGAGCTCTCTCCTTCCTCGGCACACTCTCTCACCTAGAGAGAGTTTCTCACAGGCCTGGAAACCTGTTCTTTGACCAATTCCAACACAATGAGGATGACAACAAGGCTTAACCAGGTACAGACAATGATAGCCAGCCAAATTCAATCGAGAACTGCGTGGCCACTACATCCAACTGGGAAAAATGGTTATGGACACCCAAAAATGAAAACAGTCAATGCTAAGGCATAGCTCGACTCAGACTTTACAGGATGCGTCGGGCTTCTCAGCAAGAAAACCCAGGAGACATGGCTCAGTTCACAGTTTACCATGGGTTTCAGGTGTGTGAGGTATGTATAGGTCCAATTATAGAGGCCAAAACGCGTTTAGATGGAGGATGGAAAATGCCAAACAAACTCATGCCGAGGTTGGAAGAATGGGAAGCAAACCCCCAACATGACTCACTTCCAGGGGTTAAATTGCATGCACCTAGGCCAACAGACATCGCCCATGAGACTGCATGCGGTTCATCAGCTGGTGTGCACTTTTAGGCATGCATTCCCCCTTCCAAGTATTTGGGATCAAGGAAAACACTTTTCACACATCATTTTTAGAATAATAATTTAATATTATTCTCAAGGGTTTAAGCCCCCTTAGATTAGCCCCTCTTCCAACCTCTCATCCCCCTCTCCCTTACCCAGGCTTTGTGGATTCTTAGTCCCCCATCACTCAGTCATCATGGTTGGTCCGCATGCAGAGATGTTTTGTATTAATACTGTGCATAATTACATGTACAAAAAATCAAGCTCCTGGCCTTCAACACTTAGGCTCCTTGGCCTAATAACACATAAGCCCACTAGCTTATATGACTTGCTCACCAGCCTATAAAACATAATTACAATTCATAATGCAAGCTTTATACTTCATAGACATGATTTACAACAGGGCTCGACCTTGGGGACATTACAGCATGAATAAAGGACTAAGAACTAAGTGGAAAATATTGCTATGAAGGAAAAAATACAAGGCTTGGGCAGTGACATGGTTTTGGCAGGGAATGCGACTTTTGCAGTGAGGGAAATTCAAATGATTGATGGTCAAGGTAAGATCTCAAACATGTTTTGATGATGGGCCATGATAACTACTTATGAAAGAAAGTAGACCAAAATTTTCCACACACTATATTTATCATTATCAATCTAACAAGATAACATGATAGTTCTACAACGATTTGACAAATGTAATAAATTTAGTGCGAAAAGTTAGGAACTTCTGCAGTGAATTGGCTTTTCATCAGTTAATGGCTAATACAGGTACAAATTCGGGTAAATAAGTGATGAGTGACCCATTACACATAAAAACATTCCCCCTAGCACCTAAAACATGATGAAGTGACCTTTGTAACTTGTTCTTTTTGATTAATTATCACAAAACCATGATGATCATGAGACCACACTAACTTGCCATATCACCCATTCCTCCATGTATGACTCAACAAGATATTTAAATATTCTAGGAAAAGACCTGAATGAATCCATTTTTCAACTTATGAAATGACCCTAATGACCAATACCTATCACATAGTCTCCAAAGACTAGTTGTGACCCTAATAAAACTTAGACAAAGAAAAAATAAAAATAAGGGTGACTTTCAGTACATTTCATATGCTAACACCTTCCACATCCCATATCTTGGTCATACACCACCACCATCATACTTTTCATATTCACAAAACCACTCCTTATGAGGAGTCATATGAAATGATGCACCTGATTCGATCAACCATACAGCACAATCTGCATCTGTACCTATAGATTCCAAGTAAACATCACCTCCTTCTTCTGTGGAAGTTTTCACCTCTAGTGAATAGGCATCATTGGATCCCTTTGATTTATCAACATTCCTAGACCTGCAATCTTTCATATAATTCCCATTTTTACCATATTTCCAACATTTCCTCAAAGATTTTCTTGAGGATTTGTATCTACCTTTAGATTTAGATCTCCCCCTCAAAGACTTATTTTTATTCCTGTATTGGGGATGACCTCTTACAAATAAAACATATGTGCTATGAATATCTATGTTTTTCGCCTCATATCTTTTGATAACAAGGAGGAAACTACATCCTCATACTTCAATGTAGATTGAGTGGTACTATGAATTTCTACAACCAGATTATCCAAGGAGTCTGCCAAAGAACATAACAAAGTAATACACGTATGTTCTTCTACAATTGTAATATTAATAGAGAAAAGTTGACTTACCAAAGTATTGAAGGAATTTGTATGCTCTATCACAAAATCTCCATCTTCTATCCTAAGATGATACAACTTATTTTAAAGAAACAACTTGTTTACCAAGGACTTTGACTGATACAAATTCCCCAACTTTTCCCATAGTTCCTTGGTTGTAGATTCTCCTCACAAATTTAGTAACACTGAATCTTCCAATCAAAGTCGAATTGTACTTGATACTCTTCTATCCAACTTCTCTCAATCTTGTTTCAACATACCGGTAGATTGAGTACTAGTATTTTTTGTACCAATAGTTTGTGTACTGGTAGGTTGTGTACTAGGATTCACAACAATCCAATGTTCTTTTTCTACAAGAAAGTAATCCATCTTAAGCTTCCATATCTCAAAGTTTTTATCATTGAACTTCTCAATATATATTCTAGAACTTCTCGCCATTCTCTTTCAACACATGAATCACCACTGCAAATCTCCCACTGAACCTAGGTTTATCACAGACCCAAAATAAACTTGATCTATCAAGACTGAGCCAAGTGCTCATCAACAAAAGAATCCCCTTGAAGCCAAAAATGTTCTTTGATACCACATGTAATTTTTTAGCTTGTGAAGTAAAGCAATGCATACAAGTTCTTAAGCAAAACAGAAATTAATCGATGGCTCATACACATAGTACACTGTGATTTACACAAGAAACATTTAACAAAGAGAAAACCAACCTTCCTTGGTGTCGCACCTCTCAACTCTTCATTGTATTAATTTCACCATTGTAAATATAATATATACAATATTTTAATTATTTTGCAACTACCAAAACTCTAATCCCTTAATCAAGGATTATTTTAGAAAACTACTAAAAATAGCTAAAAAAATGCTAAAATGGAAAAAAACCCACCTCAAAAAAAAATTGGAGCACTTCCCCAGATCCGAAGTATTTTCCTAAGTAGGTGGGGGAAATATTGACCCCCCTTACAACCCCCCCTCCCCCATAGAAAATATCCCAACGCACACGAACACAAAGAGTGTGAAGTGGTGGGATCATCAAACACTATTGTCAAATCTGAGGGGGGGAGAGATAGTGGGAAGGGGGATGAGATAGAGGGAGGGGGGAGATAAATAGATGGATGTAGAGAGAGGATGGATAGATGGATAAATAGGGAGGGGAAGAGTGGAAGAGAGAGAGTGAGGGTGTTGGGGAGAGAGAATTGGGGAAGGAAGGAAAAAAAGGAGGGAGAGAGTGTGTGGCAATGCGGGGGTGAAGGAGGGAGGGAGAGAAAGACAAAGAGAGGGAGGGGGAGAGGGGGGGAAGGGTGGGGGAGAGACATAAGGAAAGAGGGAGAGAGGTAGAGTGGATCGAATGAGAGAGAGAGGTGAAGAAAGACAGGGGGAGAGGGGAATGGGGAGATAGGGAGGGTTGGGGGAGGAAGACAGAGAGTGAGTGAGAGAGGGGGAGGGATCTATAGGGAGAGAGAGAGAGAGAAGGAAAAAGGGAGGGAGAGAGAGTTTGGAAGTTGGGGGGTGAGATAGAAAGAGAGGGAGGTATTTGCTTTTTAATTTTTTTTTTCCTTTTAAATTTCAATTCTTTTATTTTTCTTAGTTATATTTAGTTTTAATTTATAAAAATAATTCAATTATATTTTTTTCTAAATGTTTTAAAATAATTTTATTTAACTACAATGATTTTCTATCTATTAAATACAAGTAAAAAATGTGTTGAAATGGTATTTTCCACTATATTTAAAAAAGAATGGAACCATAAATTAATTAAGGAGAAGAAAAATCATATTTTCAAAAATGTAAATGGTAAAAACAAAATTAAGATTGAAAGAAGCATGGAAAATGACTGAAAATAAATGAAAAACAAGCATTTAAAAAAAAAAAGAAAAAAAGTGGAAACATTATGTATGAGAAAATTTAAAATTTTAAAATGGGGTAAAAAACTTGACCACCAAAAAAACGAGAACTCCGTCCAGTTCTAGTTAAGTTGGTAACTATGTTTATTAGGCTTTGTTAAATACTGGGCCACTAGGAGGAGAAGGGGTTCCATTCTATGAAATTTTATTTTGTTCCATAACAGAGCATATCAACCAAGAGTGAGAAATTAGAGAGCATAAGAGAGGGGGTTAATGTTATGGAACATCCTAACATGACACAGGTCTTAGTAACTCCATAAAATGTTCCTTCTCCTTTGTACTTACATTATTTCCATACCAGAGAAAAGAGAGCACAGAAACCTCACCTTATAGTTGGGTTTTCTCTAGTAAGGGTTTCCTAGATCAAATTTTTGTGTTATCTTGTGGGTGGTGTGTGATTGTACTTTATTGTTCTCTATTTTCCACATTTTATCTATTACATGCATAAGAAGAAAATTAATAATTAAATATTATTGAATCAAAAAGAATTTATCCTTCATAGTGTAGATTTTAGTTTTATAAATATTAGATCCATTGTGACGAAGTGTTCTAGTGGAATATCCACAACATTTTACAGATAAACTAGAGATGAGGAGAGAGTGGTTAGATATAGAGGAAGATAGAGGGAGGGAAGGAGAGAGAATTAAAGAGAGAGATTGTATGTTAGCATGAGTGTTTTTTTCATTTCATTTTTTTTTAGTGGGGGTGACAACTCTAGCTTACATGTTTGTTGAGTTGGTTAACTCAAATTTAGGTTCAGGATGAGAAACCTAGTGGTTTGGTCCACAAATACATAAAAACCTCCATTTTTATAAATACTTATCAATATCTCTATTTTTAAAGTTATTTTTCTATAGGCTACAAAAACTACAGATAGAGTCGGTTATGAAAATTAAAAATATATATATTAAAAAAATAATATTGTTTACTATTTTTAATCTATTTTTGTCTTGACATATATCAAAATCCTAAAATGCATACTTAAAAATAAGTTATACGCCACACTCGAAGAGATCGAGATCTACAATCAAACAAAATAAAAATAAAAATTGATAATGTTAAAACCCTTGCATTAACCAAAGGCATTGTAATTTCAAGGATATATTGATTTTCATAATTATAAATAAAGGACACTACAATGGGTTTTCTACAATTATTCAATTTTTTTTAAGGACATTTCATCTTTAAGGTACTCAACCCATGCACTAACAGAGACATATACATTATATTTTGCTTGAAAAATAACATACCATAGTTAGAAAAACTCAAATACCACATAGTTATTCACTATTTCTATAAATAAAAATTATGTATTAGGAAATCTAATTAAATTTCCTACATTTCATCATTATACACCATATTCAAATTCATTGTAAAAGTACCTTAAATGATATATAAGAACAAATAGATGATCAAGATACTAACCTCCATAAAATTGTCATGTTCAATGACCTATAGTATCCCATAATAGTTCTTCTCGCAACTTGATCATTTATGAGAGTCATGTGCACTAGGATAGGAATGCCTAGTGTGTCTAGGCTTCAATGCATGAATGCTCAACCTCTCCTCCACCATCACCTGAAGATCCCAAGATCCCTCTTGGTAGGATATTGCTATGAATATACTATGCTTGACTAGGCTAGGAGTCAAGGTGGAAATGGATGACTAGTTCTAGCTAATGTTTTTGGATATAGGAGGATGTTGGAAAGGGGGGTTAGACCTCTACCTAGGAGGATGAAGACCTAGCGATGGGTCATACAATCCTATCAAAATAGTTGACATGGTTACCTAACATAAACTTAGACCAGAATTTCCTAAGAAAATATAAGGAGGCCTCTTTATTATTGCATGGAGCCTTATGAAAAACTATGAATCACTTGTTCATCCAATGATCTACAAAAGGGTGGAAAGTGCACTAGTCCATGCACTTTTTTTTTTTAACCAACTATTCATTATAGTTCATTATGGCATAACTCAAAGTTTTTTAGACCATTAAATTATTTTAGAAAAACAAATGTAATGGATTGAAAATTAATAATACTCCATTGTTATTTTGTTGCTGTTAATAATTGTGAAGGAAAAAAAAACTAATCAATGAAAAAAAAAAATTATTAATATATTTAGTTTCAATATAAAAATTATTTATTTAGCCTTAAAGATTAACTCAAGTAGTTGTGAGCCAAACATAAAGCTATCTCCCCTTCCATAAAGGAAACAAAAATTACTTATATTTTATTTAAAAAGATTTAAAATTTTTATTATATTAATTTAAAAATAAATTAAAATATATAGAAAATGTTATCTATATATTAAGATTTGTGTAAAAATATTATTTATAAAATTGTTCAAATGTGCCCTAAAATATTGTTTTCCATATAAACAAAATAATAACGCCATTAAATATATACATTTGAACTTGTAATCAATATATCTAAATTTCTAACCAATAACATTAAAGATTATTGTAAATACAAACATAACAATAAAACTAATACCATTTTTCATTATTCCAAGTTATAGTTTAATATACACGTGTGGGGCAAAAGGCAGGCAAATAGGGTCTATGCACTGTAGTCACTTATATCAATCACTTTTATACTAGCACAGCCGCGAAGTTAACTCGCTGCTGGTGAACGCCAAAGGGCTTAAAACTGGTAAGACTAAATGTGGCAGAAACACTCACTGCTGGTAAAATTATGTCGCCTAATTGTAAATAAATCATAGAGTCTCGCGTCTCTGTAGTTCTTTTGGGAAGCGGGCCTTTGATTGCAAACAACGAATTTGGTTGATTGCAAAGGAACTTGCACAAAGTCCACTGTCTAGGAACGAATTTGGGAAGTCAGTATCTCAGAAGCAGTGCTTGGATTTTTACCGGGTATACTTCAATCTGTCTCTAAAGATGGTTTATGGTTATTGATCTCACAGTTTTTAGCTCAATGATCGGCATGAGATTGAGATTGAATATATTTAAATCTTGAATATTTTTTCTTTCATGATAATCACGATCTTGGGAGTTCAATGTATTTAAAACTAGCACAGCCGCGACGTTAACTCGTTGCTGGTGAACGTCGAAAGGCTTAAAACTGGTAAGACTAAACGTGGCAGAAACACTTACCGCTGGTAAAATTATGTCGCCTAATTGTAAATAAATCTTAGAGTCTCGCATCTCTGTAGTTCTTTTGGGAAGCGTGCCTTTGATTGCAAACAACAAATTTGGTTGATTGCAAAGGAACTTGGACAAAGTCCACTGTCTAGGAACGAATTTGGGAAGTCAGTATCTCAGAAGCAGTGTTTGGATTTTTACCAGGTATACTTCAATCTGTCTCTAAAGATGGTTTATGGTTATTCAGATTGAGATTGAATATATTTAAAACTTGAATATTTTTTCTTCCATGATAATCACGATCTTGGGAGTTCAATGTATTTAAAACTTGAATATTCGTTCCGTGATAATCATGAGCTTGGGAGTTCAGTTAATAAAATTTGGAAGGCAGCAAAGACCATCGGGCCATCTCCCGACGCCATGGAGAGACGAAACCCATAATGCCCATAACCGTAATGCCCAAAACCGTAAACCGTAATGCCAAAAACCATAAGTCGTAAACTTAAATGGGTGATTGGTAAAACCTAAATCAGAAATTTAAATCGTTAATGCTCAGAAAGTTAAATCATAATGCCAAAAACCATAAGTCGTAAACCTAAATCGGTGATCGGTAAATTGCAAAAAACTGTAAATAATAATTAAAACTGGAAACCCTTCAGTTCACATCCACGCAGAACTGTAAATAATAATTAAAACTGGAAACCCTTCAGTTCACATCCACGTAGAACTGTAAATAATAATTAAAACTGGAAACCCTTCAGTTCACATCCACGCAACCATAAACATCTGCAGTGGTAAAAAAAATGACTGCGCGTAATTTTTTTTAATTGGCATCCAACATCCACGTGGCCATAAGTATCTGCCCAGTAACAATAATTTAGTAAATTGTGGCCAACTTAATAGATTATATTTTAATCACTAAACGTGGCAATCTGGTGGTGAGCAAGTAATTTTTTAATCTGATTTAGTAAATGTAAAAAAGTAATTACATAAACTGACGTCTTTATAAATGAGCGGAAGTTAATTTATTAAAATCTCATCCATTGATTAGAGAGGACGACGAAGAATATACCAGCATCTTCAATTGCCAACCCTATGATTGAAATTTATGATTAAAAAGTGATTAATTCTACCCATTGTCAATAGGTATACGCCTTTCGACGTAAATATTAACTACATATATCAACATTTTTTTAAATAATTATTTTAATATAATTAAATTAATTAATTAATATAAATATATAATACTTCAAAATAAATAAATAAATAAATAATTGACATGCAAAATAAAAATATAACAAATATTGGAGCGTTAGTTTACAATGTTCCATTCCCCATTCATAAATTAATTGATATTTTAAAACACAGAAGTTACGCCAGCCACAATGAAGTAATTAAAGCTAACAGAGTTAGGCGGATTATACGCTGCAGTGTCAACCCTGCCATAAATTTGACGCTGCAAAAAGGAAATGTGAAGAAACATATTCGACCACCGTCTTTGTGTTGGTGTAAAATTCAGATCCTATTGCCTTTCTTCGTGTTTGCTGACTGAACCACATCGAAGTAACCACAATGAAGACATAAGCAGTTTAAGTTAGAGAAGCGTTATTACTGTGAAATAACTACATGTCATCCTTTTTCACCAACTAGAAAACCGCCCTTCATGCGCTCAATCAAGCAGTGAATGAGTTTTGGAGTTTGCACAGCCGAATAATCAACAGGCTGCCATAATTGGAAAATGGAAATGGAGTGTGTTAATTTGGGAGTAATTTTTTTTCTTAGTTATTTTTCAGGTATTTTGCTTTTAAATTTTTGACCAAACAAAATTCTAATCAATTTTTTAAGTATTTGAATTGGTTACATAATCCTTGAAATAAAATTATGAAATGCTTGAAACATTGATATATACCAAATTCAATTTTCCCTACAATTTAACCAAATTCAAACCCATTTTTTTTTCCTGATAAACAAAACCCCACGGTCCCCGCAGCATACTTCATCTCAATAAATGCCATGTGTATTTGCCCAATCAAAACTGTGGTCCAGCATGAAAGACAGACAGTACTTCATCTCAATAAATGCCATGTCTTTGCCCAGAGAGACCTGCGGGCCACCATGAAAGACTCTGAACTTGAAGAAACTCTGTCGGACGAAATGGCCATCCTCGTTCACCCACCTCTCCGGCTTGAACTGGAGACAGTCGGCGCGAGAGAGACCGATATGGCGCGTGTACATCTCTTTCTCTTGGTCGGCGCTCCACGCACCGTAAGAGCATCTCATCAATACGTGCTACAGAAACGGAGTAAGCAAATTAAAATAGATATTTTGAAAAATTTTAATTTTTTTTTTAATTTTTAAACGTTTTTCAAGGTGGATATTAATTATGTTAATCATTTTTAATGACAAATATACATGTTTTGTGATGTAAGGAAATTAATAATTGAAATCACAATAAAGTCAAAATATTTATAGTATATAAAATAATTTCCATTAAAAACCGAACCTATATAATTAAAAGTCGATTAAATTTAACCATTTTCAATACGTGTACCTCTTCGCTTAATAACACCATCAACATATAGACATCAGAACTTGGAAAGTGATAATCCAAAAATTGTTGTTTCATTGCATATTCAAACATTAACACTGTAACGCTGCAAACATGTTCAAAAATTGTTGTTTCATGGCATATTCAAACATATTAAGACATTTAATAGCTTTCACGATAGAGACATGGAACACTGCAAACATACTCATACATTGTATAGCTCTCAGGAGAGAGACATGGAATGATCCAAATCTAGTTTATCTCGGTTTCTATGGTCAACTAAAACCCTAAGTGAATAGGACTAAAAACCCAAACAGAGGTTTACGAAAACTACACACTGAAGACATTCCAGTTTTTTCTTTTCATAGAGAATCATACTCGGCCTCCGTTGACCCGAACAACCTGAGCATTAACCCACTCTCCCTGATCGCTCGTCAGGAACGCAACCAGCGGAGCCACATCTTCCACCCTCCCCAACCGCTCAAACGGGGACAATTTGGCATTGGCTTCCACCTCGGCCTCGCTCCTCCCGGCAAAGAACATATGGGTTGCAACAGCGCCTGGGGCCACACAATTTGCAGTAATCTGAGTGCCCCTCAACTCCTGCGCCAGGATTCTCGTCATCATCTCCATCGCCGCCTTGCTGGCCGAATAGGCGGCGTACCCTGGTCTGAGTATTCCCACAATAGAGCTGCTTATATTGATGATGCGACCGCCGCCCCCGCGGACAACCCTCTTGGCGGCTTCTCTGCAACACAGAAAAGCTCCCCTGCAGTTTACTTGGAAAGTCCGGTCCCAGTATTCCTCGGAGGTTTGGGCAATGGTCGGATACTCGGGGTCCGCCACTGCTGCACTGTTCACCATTATGTGGAGGAACCCAAACGTCTGCTCGGCCATGTCGAATAGCTGAGCAACCTGGTGTTAAGAGTTGTAATCTCATTAGTTAGTAAAAGTTAGTTTACAGTTACAGTTGGTTAGTTCAGAAACTGCATAACTGTTTACTATCATTATTTATAAACTTCAATATGAAATCAAATGCAATGCGTTCATTTCCAATATCANTCTCCATCGCTGCCTTGCTGGCCGAGTAGGCGGCGTACCTTGGTGTGGGCATTCCCACCAAGGAGCTGCTTATGTTGATGATGCGACCGCCGCCCCCGCGGACGACCCTCTTGGCGGCTTCTCTGCAACACAGAAAGGCTCCCCTGCAGTTTACTTGGAAAGTCCGGTCCCAGTATTCCTCGGAGGTTTGGGCAATGGTCGGATACTCGGGGTCCGCCACTGCTGCACTGTTCACCATTATGTGGAGGAACCCAAACGTCTGCTCGGCCATGTCGAATAGCTGGGCAACCTGGGAGGCGTCGGCAATGTCGGCCTTGCAGGCAATGGCCCTCACACCATTAACAGAAGAAGAGGAGATGTTATTGATTGTGGAGGTGACCTCCTCTGCGGCGCGTTGATTAGAGGAGTAATGGACGACCACTTTGGCTCCCTTCTCCGCAAAATTGAGGGCGATCTCCTTGCCGATGCCACGCGACGCACCTATTACTATGGCCACTCGTCAATAATCGCCATTGCTGTTACTCCCTTTACTTGGATTGTTGATTATTTATAGATGTACCAGGTTTTATTACGTCTAAAGGTTGCGTATATCTATTGATAATGGGCAGATTTAATAGGGGTTTAGTGCTTAATAAGTTTTCAGGATTAAATATGGCTGAAATATTCTTACACACAAAATAAATGGCTGTGATTTCAATCATTAACTTCCTAGCTATTATAAAGACATTTACTTTTTACATTTACCTAATCATATTTAAAAATTACTTTGATAGCTAACTGATTGTCACTTAAGTGATTAACAAAAATTAAAATATTAACACCAGATAAATAAAGCCCAACAATTATTTATTAATAAATAATAAAATATAATATATTTTTTTTAAAATTCTTTTCATCTTTTTAGCCTTTCAGCTATTTTGCTGCTGTGCTAATCGAGGTAAGCTCAATTCAATGTTCGGGGCAGGATTTCTTAAATATAGTTGTTTCCATTATTTATATGCCTCGTGGGCCGTGGCACTGTAGTTTCCCGGTCTAAAGCGCAGTTGAAATCCTGCCCACGAAATGACATCATTGCTGGCGTCGAAAGCTCCGGCTACGCAGCATTGAATGCTGCGTGAGGGTGGGTATGCACCGTCGGATTTGAAGCAATTGAAATCCGACGGTGCATACCTACCCTCACGCGGCATCAATCCTGCGTAGCAACGTGCCTTATGTTCGCCGTCGGAATACCTGCACACTAAATGACATCATTGCTCGCCTGCTTTTCCTGAGTTCTTTGACGTGCGGCGAGCCCCTTAAATACCTGCACACTAAATGACGTCATTGCTGGCGTCAAAAGCTGGTTCCGAATACCTGCACACTAAATAACATCATTACTGGCGTGCGTTCATGAGGTCTTTGGCGTCTGTCTTGCGGGCCCTTTAATCTGTAGTTTGTTGCGCAAGTTTTGTGAAAAATATCCACGTGTTTGCACATGTGCATTTATGTCAAATCAGCTGAATACCAATTTTGTGGAGTTAAGGTTAGATGAGTTTTTAAAAAACCAAAGGACCATGGTGTAGACATTTGGGAAAGTTAATGTTTGTTGAGATTTTAAAAGAGTTAAAGATTTGTGAATTAATTGGAGGTGTGAAATTGATGGGATTTTGAAATAGTTTGTAGAGATTGTTCCATATTATAATGAGTAAAGATTTCATACAATTGGTTTTACAATTTTAGCATTTTGTTATAGTTTAGAATTCTCACCAATTTTAGCAGTTTGTTATAATTTAGAATTATCTGTATAGATGAATGCTAACGTCTTTGTAAATGTTTATCATAAACGAACACCATTAGAATAGTAACCACCATTTTCATTTCCCTTCAAATGTTTCCATTTTCTACCATATCAGTGTTCAATTTCATTCCTTTTTGTGTTAATGCAAGTCACGTCCAACTATTAAAGAAAAGTTTCTAGGAGCGGTGCTAGATGAAGGTTCTCCATAGGGATACAATGTTCATCAAAGCATATGGATTTCATGAATATATTTGAATATAGTGTTTATTCGTCACATTTGAGAATTAAACTTTTTGAATCATGTGAAACGCAACTATATCAATTTCTCCATTTGAGTAACAAGTTTTTCCACAAAATAGTCTCTATTAATATTTGAGAGTGCATTTGATTTCTCAAAATTATTGTTTTTAATTTCTTGTTATGGTTTCTTAAATCTTTGGTTTATTGGTTTGTGTTTGTTATTGTTTTTTGTTTTGTAAAGTAAGATGCTTACCATTTTCAGATTTTTTTTAGTGCTTAGATAAATAGAAATATGGAAAATATGTGTACTAAAATTCTTAATCACAATATTTTTGAAAAATATAATTTAAATTAATTCAAACAATTCTGAAGTTTTAGTTCTCTCTACTAGCTATAAATCTAACATCAATCCTAAGATTTCAAACGTAGCTTACCATGAGCCTCCATGCATATATGTCTTTTATGTTTTTTGGTGCATTATTATGATTCTCTCAAATGGTTGTAAAAAATGCTCATGTTTCAAGAGATAAATCCATATTCAGAGAAGAGTTCTAGGCAAAGAGCTCTATTTGGCGATGAATAGGTTGTCCAAAGTCCAAGGGAGTTTATGTTTCTATGGGAAAAACTACCAATTCAAAGTAAAGGGCTCCATATAATGATGAATCTAAGGCATCAAGAATAACATTTCTATCTTTTATGCAAATGAAATTTAGATTTTATTAAACTTGGAATTATTTTTTTAACCATTCATTATTGTTTTGATGTGATATGTCTTTTACATTTTTTTTATATAATATAAAAAAATTGTTTTTTATGTAGTGTTTTACTACCCATAAATATAAAAACAAATGAACTTAAAATATAATGTTTTATTTGTGTTTTTAAATTCAAAAGCAAAAGCAAGGGAGTAAACATTGCCAAGTTTAAAAGGTACCCACTACACATTGTTAAGTTCTTGTTATAATTTTTTTTTTTAAATTTATATTGATACTAGTTCTAGATACATAATTTTATTGTTTATTATTAAATTGGCACACTTTATAAATTAATGGCCGCTTTATCACTAGATGCATTCTTTCGCATATTTTTATACTTGAACTTTATCCACGAGAAAAAAATGCTCTTTATATTCAAAAGGATATAAAAGTTTACATGTGACGATTTCTCATACAACAGCGAATCAAGGAGATATCACAAAATACTTGGTTCAAAACCATCAATGGCCCGACAATCAAGGCAAATATCCGTCAAAGTTCAGATTTCTGCTAAGAAGGAATCAAATCAAAGGTTTATCTTGTAGGAATGTCCTTCGTTACCATCCTCCCAAAATGAAAAGCAAATTTGGCTCGGAGGGAGGAGCAAAGCTTTTTTTGAGAGGGAGTTTGCCTCGTTGTTTTCCTCTCGGAAAATGTGCTGAAAGGTAAGCTTTCTGAAAAGAAGAGTAGCATCTTTGGTCCTTTCCTTCCAGCAATTAAGGGCTGCCACTCGGAAGTCGGCCAGTCCGTTCAGCCAATCAATAGTAATCTTGGAGTCACCAAGGAGAAACAATACATCAGTGTGGTGACTAGCCAGAACTAGTGAGGTCCAAGCACCAATGAGCTCAGCCTTTGTGTTAGAACCCTGTCTGTAGTTCAAAGTCCAGAGAATACTTGTATGTGGATTTAAAACAATTCCCCCCCCAGCTCCACATAGCGCGCCCCCTTGTTGAGAGGCCCCATCAAACCAGGCCACCACCCTATCAAATGGAATGTGTAAAGGACGGTGATCCGTTGGCTTAACCTGTAATGGCTTTGCAAGTTTGTTTGCCTCTGCCAAGATGAGAGAAGAAACGTAATGGATAGACGGCTTCTTATCATTAAATATTGCAGCGTTTTTGGATAGCCAAACATGCCAACAAAGATGTATCGGAAGCATTGAAAATGTGTTGTTATTGAGAATCCAGTTTTGGAAGCAAGATTGAACATTGTTACCACTCCAATGTGTATAAATCTTTAAAGCAGCCGTGATAGATGTCCAAAGCGCTCGGGTGAAAGAGCAGAGAACAAATACATGCAGCAATGATTCAATGTCACGATCACATAGAGAGCAGCGGTTCGGGCCCTCCCAGCCGCGCGCTTGCAATTTGTCCCAGAACAGTAATTTATTCTCCAGCATGAGCCAAGCGAACAATTTGTATTTTAAAGGGCAAGTGTCCCTCCAAATCCTCTGTCTCCAGTTTGATATTAAAGGATTCTAGGTAATGGCGGCCAGCGCTTGATATACATTTTTTGCAGTTAATAGGCCTGATCGATCTCCCCCCGTCCAGATTAGGGAGTCTGTCTTTGACTTCAAATACACACCGGAAGCTTTGAGGAGTTGAGAGAAGTTATCCCATTCGGCCCTGTGTTCCAAATCTAACTGAAGATCCAAAGCGCTCAGCCATGAGTCGCCAAGCATGCCTGCAATGGACGGGCTGTTGAAATGATGTAAATAAATAAGATTTTCGTCTTGTAGATGAGCACGTAGAGGAGGAGAGAGAATCACGTTCCTGCCTAAATCCAGTATGCAGTCGCTGCCAACCTCGATCAAGCGACCATCTCCGGGATCCCACGAGAGCCACTTTAAAATGATTGGAAGTGTGGCAGAAAAGTTTTTCCAAGACTGTAAACCTGTTGAAGGATGGGCCTCTCTGAATCTGATCCATATATGGGCTGAAAGATGGTGTAGATACTTAGCTCTGATTACAGAACTCCAAAGTCCTGGTTTTGTTAATAATCTCCAGAAGGTGTTAGTCGAAAGTGCCTTTTGAAAGAGAGACAGGTTTTTGAGGCCCCAGCCTCCCATCGACTTTGGCTTAGAGAGATCCTCCCATTTGTTGAGATGAAAGCTTTTGTTCTTCTTACAACCAGACCAAAGAAATGAAAAGATGAGTTGACGGAGTGACTTCAAAACGAAGGCTGGGATGTGTGCTAAAGCCATCCAATAGACTGGTAGGCTTTCCAACACCGCTTTGATCAGAATAAATCTTCTCCCCATAGAGAGAAATCTGTGCTTCCAGTTGAGAATTCTGTCTTCGAATTTGTCAACAAGCCAAGCCTAATCTTTTAGAGTGTATCTGGAAGATTTTAAGAAAAATCCTAAATATGTAAAGCCCTCCCCAAGCTCATGGAAACCAATACCAAATAGTTCACTTAAATCGAGTTTTAAGGAATCCTGCGCCTTTGAAATCAAGAAGATGGATTTAGTGGCATTGATTTGTAAACCAGATACATCACAAAATGAAGAGAGGATCGAATGTATAATGGACCATTCAGAAATATTAGCAGTTGTCAAGATCAAAACGTCATCAGAAAAAAGGATATGGAGAATATGAGTCAGCCCTGCCACTTTAACTCCTTTCAAGAGTCCCTCCGCTTGTTTGATCTTTAATAAGATGCTGAGACCTTCCAGAATCAATATGAAAATAAGGGGGGAGAGTGAGCAGTCCTGTCTAAGCCCTCTCTCACAATGAAAGGCCTTTGTAGCTTCGCCATTGATTAAAATAGCCAGGGTTGCCGATGATCCGGGTAGGATCTTTTCAAAGATTATGGTTGAGTTTTAACTTGCATGAACATTTTAACCATTTGAGAAATTAACGAAAGAATGAGGAAAGAAGAGGATTATATCAGTCAAATACACATATGCAGATCTGAAAATAATAATGACCAGCAAACCATAAGAACACAGGTTGATAACGGAGTTCGGCACAATGTTTGCCTACGTCTCCGGGCCTTTTTCCTGTGGGGGAGGCTTCTTTATTTCTGCTTAAGTGCGCAAAATTACATCTCAGCAATGCCCAAAGGCTACAAGACTGATCTGGTCTTGTTGTCCCAGATCTCAAGAACCCTGCAAAAGAAACGGCACGCCAAACTGATGCTCCAAGCTCCCAGAAACGATCCGACAGCGTTTCCACCTCAAAGGCTTCCCTGCAACAAACTGACTTTGGCTTGGATTTCCTTCAGCATAACTCTGCTCTGAATGACTGTCCATTGGCCTCAAACAGGCCTGGTTTATATAGCAAAGGAGTTGGTTTCACATCCCCAACTTCCTCCAAGAATTTGGCCTCCAAAAATGCCCAATATCCCCCAAAAATGGAGAAAATCCATTAAAAATAGGCATGGTTTAATTAAAAAAACCAATTTCAGGTTGAAAAACCCACTTTTGCAAAGTATTGGGCCGTAGCCCCCAAATTTCGGGCACGCGCCCCTTTTGCTGGTCACATGGAATGGCATGTGGCCACGCGCTCGCGCGCTGGCCCTCTATTGGCGCTCTAAGTCCTGGTCCTTCGGCGCCACCATAGGACCTAACGTTAAACACCGCGCCCTCGTTGGTTTGACCACTGGTATTGTGGCGTTATAACATAGAACCCGACGCTATTGGTATAACAAACCCCACGTATTTATGTGGTAGCGCCCGAATTCTTGGCGAGTGGTTATATGAGTTGACGATTGGACCGAGGGCTAAGCCCATACTCCCGCGCAACAGTTACAAATTCCCGCGTGACAAATGGCACTCGGTCACAGTGATACAGTCGTGTGGTGGGCTGAGGGCTCGGGCTAAGCCCCGACCCTTTTTTTCCCGCCGTGAACCTTAGTTACACTTTAAATTAAAATTGCGCCGATAACTTTACAAGCACCACCCACCGGCGGCCCGGTTAGCCCGATTGCGTTAGTTCATTGCCCTGCCGAGAGGTCTAGAGTTCGATTCTCGATCGAGCCACCAAACCATTTTAACATTGAAGCCATGAACCAATGATGGGGTGCCACGTGGCAGCCCAGGATTGGGCCACGTGGCACCCTTACCAACCACTGATAACATGACACGCGTCAGCATCTGATTGGTACACATATGCCGCCACGTAATCTCTGCCGTACTGCCACCTGTCTGCTCCGTCAGCCCGTCCGTACGCCCTGTCAGCCTGCCATGTCATCATGCTGATGTCATCCTGCCACGTGTCACCCTGTGAGTGGTGACACGTGTCACTTCCGTATAGGTCCGATCGTACGCTGAAAAGCCCAAAATCACCTGACACGTGTCGCGTCCTGGTGATGCCACGTGTCCTCCGTACGGTCTGCCACGTGTCGCTCTCTGATGCTGCCATGTGTCTTCATCCCCATCTGCCACGTGTCGCAATCTGGTTGGCCCACGTCAGCACTGTACGGTCTACCACGTGGCAGTATGGCCTGCCCAGTCAGCATCAAATTTTTCCCTGTTTGACTTTTCGGACAGAATGCGATATCTCCTCCATACGGACTCTGTTTGACGAAGTAAATATACCGCCGGAATCAGGAAGACGAGACGGACGCAATGGCATAGGTTTCGTCGCATTCCGAGAACTTTCATTTTTGAGCATTTTTTAAGCCCTATCAGGCTTCTGGATCCGTTTTCGGATCACACCTCCCCACAACAAGACCTTTTGGTCCCCAAAAGGTTACTGTCCAATTAACAAGCCCGGGATAGGCCACCCGGCTTGTCCTCTGTCTCTGAACTCTGTCCTGTGCACCTGTCTCATCAAGATCAGCTGTAATACAA
>ML788847.1:799970-818288 GCA_009831015.1 Picea engelmannii
CTCCCTCCCCATATGTTCAACATGCAATATGCTTGTATGATATAAGGTCGACCGAGTTGGAAATGAAGTGCTTCATCTCATTAAAATAATATTGATGAGGATAACTGCCAAAAAGATTTCTCTTGCTCTCAAGGGAATGACTTCTTCTTCCCTCCATCCTAGGTGAATCACTAAAGATATATCATACAACTAGCACAACCACATTATAAAAGTGGTTGAGTTACGCCATCGACACCATTAATTTGGAAAGGTGGAAAATGGCACGTATATCAACTACCTTTATAATGTGGTTGTGCTAATGTTATATGGAAGTACAGAAAGTACAATTATTAGTACAATTATTGTTGAAAGTGTGGTTTATGTTTCATGGTAGCAAAACAATATTCCAAATGCATGGTTCTTATAATTCTTTGACACATTCTTGTCTTACAATGGAATGTCACTCTCCATCGTGTTGTAATCATGCATATCTATTTTTTTTAATATTTAAAGGCTCAATTAGATGAAAAATAATTAAATACGATACAAATAGTTAATTGTAATCAATTTACATGTCCAAATATGAACACACCAACCACCATATGTATTTCATTTGTTGTTAATGTTTATGCCATTATTATAGTTCTTTGCATTTCAATAGATAACAACAACATAAGAACAAGATCACTAAGAAATACACATTCACAAGAGGCACAACATTTATCCTGGGAAACCCTCTAGGGGAAGAAAACCCATCAAAACTTCCTTAATATAGATAGCCAATACAATGCCAAGAGATCACTATGCTAAAACAAAAATTCCTCTCCAAGATATGCGCCACTCTCTCTCTCCTTTGCTGGTAACAGATCAGAACTTGTCTCTCAAACTGAGCAAGTGAGTTATGTTCAAATGAGGCGCTAGCCTCCCTTATTTATACAAGTTCTAGCACATGTGAAGTGTCTTTTCACTGGCAGGGCCGACTTCTCAATCTGGGTGGGTAAACCCACCTTTATTATATTTATGGGTCTCTTAATTAACTGTTGGGGCCAACTTCTTATTCTGCCTATTACAATTGTCTTTTGACCAATCCGAAAAGGGGATTTGGTCCTATTACAATATCCGACATGATCAATCCACAATGGGGATTGATCCTATGAATAAAATATCAATAATAATAAGAATACTCTTTGTAGTTACATTATTTCAACACTCCCCCTTAACAAGAAGGGTATTGTTCAGCAACATCATGTGAGAGAGAAAGGACAACATCAGGTGGGAGGACAACATCATCAATATCATCTTGGTTGGCGTATCTATAAATCATCAGAAGTTTTCTTCATCGGCAACATCGTCATTCTCGAAAGAATGCCATCATAATCTGCATCAATATGTCTCAGTATAAAAAATGATACCTCATCACAGCACTAGGCTGGCCCATCAAAGTACTAGACTGGCTCTATGTCACAGTTGTTAAGCTGGTAGCTCAGTGCAAGTCACATCTTGCTTTACATCTAACAACTAGGTCAGAAGCAAGGTATACATCATCTTGCTTTACGTCTAACAATTGGTCAGAAGCAAGGAACACATCATCTTGCTTTACGTCTAACAACTAGGTCAGAAGCAAGGAACCATCTTGCTTTACGTCTAACAGTGAAGTCAGAAGCAAGGAACACACACATCATCTTTCTTTACGTCTAACAACGAGGTCAGAAGCAAGGAATCATCTTTCTTTACATCTAACAACGAGGTCAGAAGCAAGGAACACACACATCATCTTGCTTTACATTAAACAACGAGGTTAGAAGCAAGGAATCATCTTGCTTTACGTCTAACAGCAAGGTCAGAAGTAAGGAACACACACATCATCTTGCTTTACGTCTAACAGCGAGGTCAAAAGCAAGGAATCATCTTGCTTTACATCTAACAGCGAGGTCAGAAGCAAGGAACACACACATCATCTTGCTTTAGGTCTAATAGTGAGGTCAGAAGCAAGGAATCATCTTGATTTACGTCTAACAACGAGGTTAGAAGCATAGCTCAAAGTTATAATAGTTAATTGTGGCATAGCTCAAAGTTCTTGAAAATTATTTTTTTTAGAAAAATAATTGTAATGAATTGAAAATGAAAAAAAATAAAATCTTATTTTGTTGGTGTTGTTAATTGTTAGGAATTAGTACAACCACATTATAAAAGTGGTTGATATATATTGGCGCTATTAATTTAGAATGGTGGAAAATGACACATAAATCAACCACTTTTATAATGCTAGTGTTATATGAAAGTACAAGAAGTACAATTATTAGTGTACAATTATTGTTGAAAGTGTGGTTTATGTTTCGTGGTAGAAAGAAAATATTCCAAATGTGTGGTTCTTATAATCCTTTGACACATTCTTGTCTTACAATAGAATGCCACTCACCATCATGTTCTAACCATTTTAATAGATAGTGTGCGAGAGAGGGAGAATACACATATGAAAGCTACACCACATTATACAAATAACATGAAGTAAGAATATCAATAATATGTGTTTGTTTTGATGTTTAAAGGCTCAATTAGATGAAAAACAATTGAATACAATATAAAAAAGTTAATTGTAATCAATTTACATGTCCAAATATGAACACACCAACCAACTTATGTATTGCATTTGTAGGACCATATGCATGTTGAATAAATTATTTTCCTATGACATTTTGGTTGTCGTATCTACGAGAAGTAGGGTGAGTGCAAGTTAATGATGGTCTCTCATGACACATTAGTGGCAATGCAAACCTGGAAAAACAACAATCTTTTAACTTTGATGGATTATTCAAGGTACTTGTACAAGGAATTTGAGTATGGTGTAAAAATATGAAATGTAGGAAATTGAATTAGCTTTCTAAATCTACATTTTTTAATTTATATAAATGGTGAATAACTATGTGAAATTTGAGTTTTTCTAAAAGTGGTATGTTATTTTTCTAGCAAAATATAATGTATATGTCTCCATTATTTCAAGTGTTGAGTACCTTAGTGATGGAATTGCATTCCAAACATTTGTATAACTGTAGACAACACATTGTTCTAATGCAGTGTTATTTTTTCAAAATTTATAATATCAATTTAATATTTTTTTTAAATTATGAAAGTCAATATATCTTTGAAATTACAATGCCTTCCATTACTCTAGAGGGTCTTAACATTATAATTTATTATTATTATTATTATTATTATTATTGTAGATATCAGTCTCATTTGGTGTGACATATAACTCATTTAAAAAATGGTTAATATAGAAAAATGTTATAGCATAAATAAAAGAGGTATGTGTTTTAGGATTTTGATATATATCAAGAAAATAATATATTAAAAATAGTAAACAATATCAATTTAAAAAAAATTATATATTTGGAATGGACATAGCCAACTCTATCTATGTCTATAATTTCATAAAAAGTGGTTTTGTGTAGCTTATCGAAAAATAACGTAAAAAACAGAGATATATAGAGGTATTCATAAAAATGGATGTTTTATGTATTTGCAAACCGAACCACTAGTTTTTTCATTCCAAACCTAACTTCAAGGAAACCAATTCAACAAACACGGACGCTCTAGTTGTCACTTCTTCCTGGAAAAAAAATTGAAATTAAAATAATGCGCACGTGTTCATAAATTGCATGCGTTATTAGGAATAGGAACACACAAGGGTTATTAGGAATAGGAATGCACAAGCATTCCTAAAGCATGCATATGTTCTTAAAGAACACATGTTTTATTAGGAATATGAATGCGCACCTGTTCCTGTTAACAAAAAATAATTCTCTCCCTCTCTCTCTCTCTTCCCCACAGTCCCTCCCTCCCTATATTTTCCTCTCTCTCCCTATCCCTCACTCACTCTCTCCATATCCCTCTCTTTTTTCCCCTCTCTCCTTGCATCCCCCCCCCCTCTCTCTCCCATAGATCTCTCTCTATCTACCCCACTCACTCTCTATTTCTTCTCTCCACATTCCTCTCTCTCTCTCTCGATTTCTCTTTCCATCCCTCTATATCTCCCTTCCCCTCTATTCTCCCCCCACTCCCGCCTCCCTCTCTATCTTTGTCCCCCACTTTATCCCTCTCTCCCTCTCTCTCTCCAATACTCCCCTCCTCTCTCTATCCATATCATCTCCACCTCTCTCCCCTTCTCTCCCTCTCTCTTTCATATACTAATTTCTTCCCCTCACTCTATATCCCCCTCCCTATATATTTCTCTCTCCCCATATCTCTCTCCCTCCCAAAATCTCTATCTCTCTCACTCACTCTCTCTCACTCTACCACTCTCTCCCTCCCCATATGTTCAACATGAAATATGCTTGTATGACATAAGGTCGACCGAGTTGGAAATGAAGTGCTTCATCTCATTAAAACAGTATTGATGAGGATAAGGATTTTCTCAAAACCACCGCCAAAAAGATTTCTCTTGCTCTCAAGGGAAGGACTTCTTCTTCCCTCCATCCTACGTGAATCGCTAAAGATATATCATACAACTAGCACAACCACATTATAAAAGTGGTTGATTTACGCCATCGACACCATTAATTTGGAAAGGTGGAAAATGGCACGTATATCAACTACCTTTATAATGTGGTTGTGCTAATGTGATATGGAAGTACAGAAAGTACAATTATTAGTACAATTATTGTTGAAAGTGTGATTTATGTTTCATGGTAGCAAAACAATATTCCAAATGCATGGTTCTTATAATTCTTTGACACATTCTTGTCTTACAATGGAATGTCACTCTCCATCGTGTTGTAACCATTTTAATAAATAGCAAGCTAGAGAGGGTGGATACACATATGAAAGCTATACCATATTCCACATATAACATGAAGCAACAATATCATGCATATTTGTTTTTTTTAATATTTAAAGGCTCAATTAGATGAAAAATAATTAAATACGATATAAATAGTTAATTGTAATCAATTTACATGTCCAAATATGAACACACCAACCACCGTATGTATTGCATTTGTAGGACCATATGCATATTGAATTAAAAAAATTTCCTATGATAGTTTGGTTGTCATGCCTATGAGCAATACCTTTTTTGGTAGTGCGTGTTGTGACAAAATTTAGGGGGGTTATAGAAGAATAGGAAAAACTATTTAACAAAAATCCAAAAACATGTATGGAGATGCAATAACGAGATAGTGACAATGTTCAACATGTAATATCCTTGTATGGAATAAGGTCGAAAGAGTTGGAAAATAAGTGCTTCATCTCTTTAGAATAGTATTGATGAGTATAAGGATTTCCTCAAAACCAATGCCAAAAATATTTCTCTTTCTCTCAAGGGAACAACTTCTTCTTCCCTCCATCCTACATGAATCGTTAAAGATAGATCATACAATGAACTGGAGTACACGAAGGATAAAGTGTGTCACATAGTAATGAAGGGAAATTCTAGAGGACAAGAAGTATCAAGTGCATGGTACAATGATGATGGGAAATTCAAGTGAAGTAAGACATAGGCATTTGTGCATGAGGCATTTATCTATTTTGTTTTTCTGTGTAGTTTGAGGAGTTGGTAAATCTGATAAGTTTGATGCTTCTAGATGGATTTGAGCATAATGGAGTCTCACAAGTTTGAATGGGATGTGCAAGGTTATTATGGGAAGTGTGAGTGAACAATGTTGCGAGATTGCAATTTTCCATATTGTGGTGGCTGAGAAGAAACTATGCAAAAAAAAATTACCATAAAAGAATACTTGTACTCTTTCACTTGGAGAGTAATAATCTTTAATAATAATCTTCAAGAATTGAGAAACTATGAGATATTGTTACTTGGGTCTATGGTAGATACATGTTTTTGGAACTTATCATAATAATTATCTTGTGTTATTTGATACGTCATAGGGAATGTGACAATGATTCTATATGATAAAAAAAGAAGCATGTTTATAATCCAAAACCCCTAACTGTTACTACCAAAAAAGAAAAAGATCCAAGAGCATGAAATGATTGAATTGTGAATTGAAAAAAATTAGAAATGTCATCCATTAGTGAATATCCATTCAAGTTGGTTGTGTTGGAGCTGGTAACATGGTAGAAAATACTTGTAGGAAAAACCCAAAAATTTCTTCATACATCAACAAAACATACCTATTCAAATAATTTTCAAAGTCTCGATGAAAATTTATGGCAACTTTGTGAAAAGTCTTCGGAACCACAACAACTTAACAAAAAGTGCAAAATGTTACTTTGATAGAGCATTGAAGTGAATGGTGGAACTTGAATGTGGTTCCACTCTCCAACACACTCACAACTTTGTGATCCTTGCAACAACTCGATCCATCGCGTGAAGTTTCCTAATTGTATTGGTTGCAAATAAAATCCTAAATCTATATAATCCCTAACCCTAGATCTGGGATAGTCTATACCATTAATTGTATAATCTTGGACTACAACCTAGGTGGTAAAGTACAACAAGTACAATTATTAGTGTACAATTATTGTTTAAAGTGTGGTTTATATTTCATGGTAGAAAGACAATATTTCAAATGTGTGGTTCTTATAATCCTTTGACACATTCTTGTCTTACAATAGAATGCCAATGGCCATCATGTTCTAACCATTTTAATGGATAGCATGAAAGAAAGGGAGAATACACATATGAAAGCTACACCACATTACACAGATAACATGAAGTAAGAATATCAACAATATGTGTTTGTTTTGATGTTTAAAGGCTCAATTAGATGAAAAACAATTGAATACAATATAAAAAGTTAATTTTAATCAATTTACATGTCCAAATATGAACACACCAACTAACTTATTTATTTCATATACTCATTTCTTCCCCTCACTCTATATCCCCCTCCCTCTATCTTTCTCTCTCCCCATATCTCTCTCCCTTCCAAAATCTCTCTCTCTCTAACTCACTCACTCTCTATCCCCCACTCCCTCACTCTACCATGCTCTCCCTCCCCATATGTTCAACATGCAATATGCTTGTATGACATAAGGTTGACCGAGTTGGAAATGAAGTGCTTCATCTCATTAAAATAGTATTGATGAGGATAAGGATTTCCTCAAAACCACTGCCAAAAAGATTTCTCTTTCTCTCAAGGGAAAGACTTCTTCTTCCATCCATCCTACATGAATCGTTAAAGATATATCATACAACTAGCATGACCACATTATAAAAATGGTTGATTTACGTCGATTGACACCATTAATTTGAAAAGGTGGAAAATGACACTTATATCAACTACCTTTATAATGTGGTTGTGCTAATGTTATATGGAAGTACAAAAAGTACAATTATTGTTGAAAGTGTAGTTTATGTTTCATGGTAGCAAAACAATATTCCAAATGCATGGTTCTTATAATCATTTGACACATTCTTGTCTTACAATGGAATGCCACTCTCCATCGTGGTGTAACCATTTTAATAAATAGCAAGCTAGAGAGGGTGGATACACATATGAAAGCTATACCATATTCCACAGATAACATGAAGCAACAATATCATGCATATGTGTTTTTTTTTAATGTTGAAAGGCTCAATTAGATGAAAAATAATTAAATACAATATAAATAGTTAATTGTAATCAATTTACATGTCCAAATATGAACACACCAACCAACGTATGTATTGCATTTGTAGGACCATATGCAAATTGAATTAAAATTTTCTCCTATGATAGTTTGGTTGTCGTGCCTATGAGCAATACTTTTTTGGTAATGCGTGTTGTGAAAAAATTTAGGGGGTTATAGAAGAATAGGAAAACTATTTAACAAAAATCCAAAAACAGGTATGGAGATGCAATAATGAGATAATGAAAATGTTCAACATGTAATATCCTTGTATGGAATAAGGTTGACAGAGTTGGAAAAGAAGTGTTTCATCTCTTTAGAAAAGTATTGATGAGGATAAGAATTTCCTCAAAACCATTGCCAAAAATATTTCTCTTTCTCTCAAGGGAACGACTTCCTCTTCCCTCCATCCTACATGAATCGTTAAAGATAGATCACAATGCACTAGAGGACATGAAGGATAAAGTGTGTCACATAGTAATGAAGGGAAATTCTAGAGGATAGAAGGATCAAGTGCATGGTACAATGATGATGGGAAATTCAGGTGAAGGAAGACATAGGCATTTGTGCATGAGGCCAAGTAGAGGTTATGTGTTGTATTCAATTTGGGGAATTTATCTTTCTTTCTATGTAGTTTGAGGAGCTGGTAAATCTGATAATTTTGATGCTTCTAGATGGATTTGAGCATAATGGAGTCTCACAAGTTTGAATGGGATGTGCAAGGTTATTATGGGAAGTGTGAGTGAACAATGTTGCGAGATTGCAATTTTCCATATTGTGGTGGCTGAGAAGAAACTATGCAACAACATTTTACCATAAAAGAATACTTGTATTCTTTCACTTGGAGAATAATAATCTTCAAGAATTGAGAAACTATGAGATATTGTTACTTGGGTCTATGGTAGATACATGTTTTTGGAACTTATCATAATAATTATCTTGAGTTAATTGATACGTCATAGGGAATGCAACAATGATTCTATATGATAAAAAAGGAAGCATGTTTTTTATCCAAAACCCCTAACTGTTACTACCCAAAAAATAAAAAGATCTAAGAGCATGAAATGATTGAATCGTGAATTGAAAAAAAATTGAAATGTCATCCATCAGTGAATATCCATTCAAGTTGGTTGTGTTGGATTTGGTAAAATGGTAGAAAAGACTTGTAGGAAAAAAATCCAAAAATGTCTTCATACATCAACAAAACATACCTATTCAAATAATTTT
This sequence comes from Picea engelmannii, assembly GCA_009831015.1. Classification (NCBI taxonomy): domain Eukaryota; kingdom Viridiplantae; phylum Streptophyta; class Pinopsida; order Pinales; family Pinaceae; genus Picea; species Picea engelmannii. The sequence continues at coordinate 808,746 of ML788847.1, forward strand.
CAAAGTCTCGATGAAAATTTATGACAAATTTGTGAAAAGTCTTCGGAACCACAACAACTTAACAAAAAATGCAAAATGTTCGAGTATCGACTTTGATAGAGCATTGAAGTGAATGGTGGAACTTGCATGTTGTTCCACTCTCCAACACACTCACAATGTTGTGATCATCGCGACAACTCGATCCATCTCATGAAGTTTCCTGAGTGAATTGGTTGCAAATAAAATCTGAAATCTATCTAAACCCTAACCCTAGATATGGGATAGTCTATACCATTAATTTCATAAGCTTGGACTACAACCTACATGAGGTCAATGACGAGAAACATTAGCCATGTAAAGAACAAATATCTAAGCTCAAAAACAATAGCTAGAGTAAGAATTGTTGAATTACACCTTTTCATGACAACCTATTTCATCATGACAGAGACTCTACTCCACAATTCCTCTTGGATTGCTTGGACTACAACCTACATGAGGTCAATGAGGAGAAACATTAGCCATGTAAAGAATAAAGATCTAAGCTCAAAAACAATAGCTAGAGTAAGAATTGTTGAATTACACCTTTTCATGACAACCTATTTCACCATGACATAGATTCTACTCCACAATTCCTCTTGGATTCCTAGCCATGATTCATATTGTGCTTCAAATCAAATTAAACAAGACACGACCACATTAAAATCCAAATAACCTAAAAACTTATCAAAGGGAAAGATAGAAATCTATGCACCAACTATCTCACTGGATGGAGGATGGGAGCGGAAGAAGACCTAGGTCCTGATTTTCCAATACCTAAGAGAATTGTTCTGTTACCTGAATGTCCTACCACACACCGATGAAAACTTTCTTGGTAAGGATATGATGCACTCCATGAACACAAATACCACTCACCCAATCGTTCCATGAACACATGTCCCACTCACCCAATAAGAGTTGGCTCCACACACCCCTGTAAAAAAACTAAACATCTAGTAAAGAAGGTAAAGTGTAGTAAAAACCTAAACCTAAAGTGGGCATTAATAAAAATATACGTCATTATTATGATAATCATGTTAATCACCCTTTTTAATGACATACATGTTTTTTCATGCAAAGAAGTTAATGCTTGAAATCACAACCTTTCATATATTGTGACGATGAAAATTATTTGGAACATATGAAATCGTGTCCATTAAAATCCCATTAATTATCATCATTTCCAATGGATCAAGTGTGTCGTACAATGACGAAAGGAAATTTTGGAGGACACGGAGGATAGAGTGCATGGTACAATGATGACGGGAAATTCAAGTGAAGGCAAACAAAAGCATTTGTGGGTGAGGCCAGGTAAAGGCTATGTGAAGTTGTACTCAATTTAGGGTATTTCTCTATTTTTTTCTGTGTTGTTTGAGGAGCTGGTAAATGTGATAAGTTTGATGCTTCTATATGGATTTGAGCATAATGGAGTCTAATAAATTTGAATGGGATATGCAAGGTTATTTTGAGAAGTGTGAGTGAACAATGATGTGAGATTGCAGTTTTCCATATTGTGGTGGCGGATAAGAAACTATGCAACAACATTTTAGCATAAAAGAATACATGTATTCTTTCACTTGGAGAGTAATCATTAATAATAATCTTCAATAATAATTGAGAAATTATGAGATATTATTACTTCGGTCCATGGTAGATACATTTTTTGGAACTTATCATAATAATTATCTTTTGTTATTTGATAGGTCAAAGTTTTTTTTAGCCAAAACCCCTAAATGTTACTCCCAAAAAAGCAAAATATCTAAGAGCATGAAATGGTTAAATTGTACATCGAAAAAATTGGAATTGTCGGCCATCAGCGAATATCCATTCAAGTCGGTTGCATTGGAGCTAATAACATGGTAGAAAATACTTGCAGTTGGTTGCAGTGGAGCTAGTAACATGGCAGAGAATAACCTCCTTAAAATTCTTGATACATTAAAAAAAAAAACATAACTTCTTGAATTACATCTTTTGATGACAACCTATTTCACCATGACATAGCTTCTACTCCACGATACCTCGTGGATTCCTAATGAGTATTCATACCACGCTTGAGATCACATTAAAATGGGAGCTGAAGAAGACCTATTGTACTATCCACGATGTCTCGTGGATTCCTAGCTAGTATTCATACCACGTTTCAAATCACATTAAAATGGGAGCGGAAGAAGACCCAATGTATTATCGCTGGAAACTAATGGTCCCGATACCTAAGAGACTTGTTTGGTTACACCTAGTAAAAAAAGGTAAAGCGCAGTAAAAAAAACCTAAACCTAATTCGAGCATTACTAACAACATAACAACATCTCTCATTATAATTCTAACCAGGTTAATCACCTTTTTTAATAAATGATGAACCTATGCAAGGAAGTTAAATCTTGAAGTCAAAGCGTTTCATTTATTGGAACAATCATCTATAATTAAAATCTCACTAATTAGCATTTCCAATAGGTGTACACCAAAATTTAAAAAAAAACCCAATAAAAAAATTAAATTATTAATATATTTAGTTTTGGTATAAATTTTAATTATATGTTATTTAAAATTTTTATTATATTAATTTGAAATAAATTAAAATATTATTTATATATTAAAATTTGTGTATAAATATTATTTATAAAATTGTTGAAATGTTATGTAAATTTTTGTACTTACAAATACAATGAGGTAAAAATTTAATAACATAATCAAACATATACATTTGAAGTTGTAATCAATAAATTACATTGAAGATGATTTTCAATATAAACATAATTAGCAAAACTACATTATAAAAGTGGTTGATATATGTGGATAAACATAATTTTTCACATTTCCAAACTAATAACCCCATTAAATGTATATCAACCAATTTTATAATAGGATTGTTTTAGTGTAATTAAAATGATCAATTAATATAAATATATATTACTTATAAGAATATGCCAATATAATATCTAAATATACCTAAATAGACTAGCAATAAATGAAAACCCAAAAGAATACAAATGCAAAATAAAAGATAACAGATATTGTACTCTTTGTTTCAATGTTCCATTCATGGAGTAATTGATGTTTTAAAACGCAAAAGTTAACCATAGTATAAACGTTCTACAAAACGACTCTTTTCTGATAATATTTTATGGGGACATTTGCCCGAAATCCGGCGAGAAATTGGTAAATTCGCATATTTGAGTGATTATTTCTGTATAATCTGAGTGCCCCATAAATTTTTCAGCATGTTGAATCCATTTTTGCATTCAGAAATGGATTTTAAACAAAAAAATTAATGATTTAGTGAAAATTTATATCACCGAATTGCGGAGAAAAAAAAAACCATTTTGTAGAACAATTAGACAATGCCCATAAGTTATGCCGACCCACAATTAAGTAATTAAAACTAACAAAATTAGGCGTAATTTTGAGGCTGCAAAATGGAAATGTTAAGAAACATATCCGACTGTCATCTTTGTCTTGGTGTAAAATTTAGATCCTATGGCCTCTCCTTCGTCATCGCTGACTGAACCATACGAAGTAACAATGGGGACATGAGAGGTTTAAAATAGAGAAGAGTTACTACTGTGAAATAATGTGAAGTCAACCTTATTTTTAACAACAACTGAAAAACCACCTCTCATGCGCTCAGTCAAGTGGTGAATGAGTTTTAGAGTTCGCATAGCTGAATAGTCAATAGGCCCCTGCAATATGAACATGGAAATCACATTCACCACAACATACTTCGTCTGAATAAATTCCATGGGAATGCCATGGTTTTTCCCAAACAAACCCACGGGTCACCATGGAAGACTGCCAACTTGAAGGGACTTTGCTGGACAAAAAGGCCATTCTCGTTCACCCACCTCTCTGGATTGAATTGGAGATAGTTGACGCTCCACAGACCGATATGGCACGTGTATATTTCTTTCTCTTGGTTTTGCAAGAAACACAAGAAGATAGAGTGGTGCTCCATGCACTAAGAAGACGTGCAATCCGTGGATGATTCAGATTATTTTTGGAACGAAATGAAGGCAGGGATATAACAATGAAATACACAAATATATTTCCAAAAAACAGAGATACAATAATGCACAATTTTTATTAAAGATGAAACTGTATAGAAACTGTAAAAACACAGAGTGAAAGACTCGCTAGAATGGTGACAACTTATCTCTAAGAAGAGATTTGATGGCTACGCTCATTCACAAGAAGATGATGATGTTTAAAATGAGGCTCTAGAGGCCTTTTTAACATAAAGAAAATCCAAAACCCTAACCACGAAATATGAAACACCAAAAGTCATGTGGGCCCTGATGGAGTAAGTTGGTACGTCTACTTCCCAAGGGTGTAACTTTTGCATACGATCTTTGTTTGGGACACATGTTAACTCATCTGAAAGGTCTAGCCGATGACTACACATTTTTTCATTACACTTTGGCTAAAGCCTATAGTGTGACTGTGGAAGATGAAAAAAACACTGTTTAGGGCCTCAAAATGGCCCCAAAAGTTTAGCACCCAAAAAGTTGTAGAAAAAATGTCAAGGTGGAAACCCTTCTTTTGAGCCAATGGAATAGGTGGGTGGCCACTGATTTCCGCCGAAATCAATCCTCCCCCCTTAGGAAGTAATGGTATCCATTGCGTGAAGTCTCTAGGGAAGCTTTTGTTGAATCTGAACCTTGGTGAGCTACTTTCCTTGCTAAAGAAGATGTCATGATTAGATTGTTGAAGGCTATTATAAACTTGTTGTTGGAGACGTTGGATCTGAGTAACCAATCTGACTGCATGATCTGCCGAAGTATGGGATGACTTTGTCGGTGAAGGTGCAACATCAATAACATGAAAAGATTTATCATAACTTAGTTTGATTGGGCAATGTGGAGGCACCCCCAAAGGAGCAGTAGGAATATCTTGGTACTCTACTACAATTTTGTTGATCGACTTCTGCTGGATAGAAGGGTTTGGGGTCAAGGCTGCAGTGGTTGCAATGTCCTTCTCTTCTGACTAGGTTGTGAAGAGGCTAAACTTTGCGGTATGAGAGATTACTTTGAGACACTATTATGTCAGCACAGTAGTCAAAACTACCTCTCATATCCTGTAGGGATGACCCCCTAGAGAAAAAATGACGCTAGGGGGTCGAGACTCATAAAAAACATGACGCCACCACATATATGGATAGTCTAACAGAAAATCACAAACTTCTAGTGGGGCAACATCACAAAGTACCTCATCCTTGAAGGGCTTGATGTCGTATGAAAGGTGACATTTTTGGGTGACACATAGATCTCATCCCTGGTGGAGCCATCCGATGTTGTATGGATGTGGGTATGGTGTTTTCGACAAATCCAACTACTTGATGACCTCTATTGAGATGAGGTTCTTCTGGATTTCTCTATCAACAATAAAATGCAACGGGGGACCCCCTTCACCCACATCTATGAATGGAAAAGGTGCCCCCCCCCTCTTCAGGATCCTTTGGTTCTTCTGGATGGATTGTTGTGGTCGCGATAGTAGCAGTGGGTTCTCCATCAATTATCTTTCTCCATTTATTATTGTCTGAATTGGAGTCCAAGTCGGGGCTCGACTTTGTTTCTATGAGCTCTACCACCAATGAATGTTTCAAGCGACATTCATCGGTGTTGTGCTAAGGGATTTTGTGGAAGTCGCACCACTTCCCAGTGGCCTTCTTCGACTTCTTATTTCTCTTATTTTCATTTGGCTTGGACTGGTTGTCTTGAGGTTGATTGTTCTGTGATTTAGGGTTCCCTTTAGCATACTTTGGTTGTTGCGTATTTGCAGACCCAAATTCCCGCTTGTTCCGCGGCTTAAATTTATGTTCGATTTTGACAGCATATCTATAAGAGGCTCCCAGTGATGACATGCCCAGAAACTCCATTTCAATTTGGATGTATCTATGCAGAGCCTCATGGTATTTCAGAACCAAATGTCACTTAGAGTCTTTGATACTCAGCTTGATACACAAGGTATGGAAGGTATTTGTGAACTCCAACACTATTTGATCCCACTTTTTATGCAGCTTGGTCCATCTCATGTACTAGTCATCATAGTTTCCCACAGGGAAATATCACTCCTTGACCGCATCCATAAAAAAATCCAAAGTGGGCTCGACCCAAAATATTCCAGACTCCTCTATGGAATTTTTCTCCTAGTAAGTTTCCCACCAATGTTTGACATGGGGAAGACTCTTAAGGAGCGCAAAGGTGATATTTTCTCTGTTGAAAAAATTATTAACATAGAAATAACCTTCTAGAAAATTTAACCATTTTTCCAAAGCATCCACATCAATCTGACCTTCGAATACGAGAATATCAAAATTAACTTGTACCTTGAATGGGGTAGCATCTCCAAAGTGACTTCTTGACAAAGATGTGCATGTTATTGTTGACGATCGTTGCAGGATTTTGGAAAAAATATCCAATACCTTGTTCCTCTGTTGCGCGAGGGCTTCCGCGAGCAACAACTTGATGGGGTATTTTGCTTCCTCATCTCTCTTATCTTCCACCATGGGAGGTTGCTTGGGCTGGCGAGAGCAGTTGTCCCCAAGAGAAACTAGCTCGAGGCCCAACTCTCTATACATTGACCTCATCGGGGACACACACTAAGAAACGAAAATGAGTAGCCTGCTCTGATACCACTAATCCAAATTATTTTTGGAACCAAATGAAGGCATAGATATAAAAATAAAATGCACAGATATATTGTTAGAAATACAGAGATACAGTAATGCACAATTTTTATTAAAGATGGAAATGTACAAAAACTATAAAAATACAGAGTGAATGACTCACTAGAATGGTGTAGCTTATCTATGAGAAGTGATGTGATGGCTACACATTTACAAGAAGATGATGATGTTTACAATGAGGCTTTAAAAGGATTTTTAACATAAAGAAAATCCAAAACCCTAACCCAAAAAAACTAAACATAGAAAGTCATGTGGACCTTGATGGGGTAAGTTGGTACCTAAAACCCTAAGTAACTAGGACTAAAAACCCTAAGTCAGGTTTGAAAACACACCACACCGAAAGAAAATCAAGTTTTTCATTTTCATAGAGAATCATACTCGGCCTCCGTTGAGCCGAACAACCTGAGCATTAACCCACTCTCCCTGATCGCTCGCCAGGAACGCAACCAGCGGAGCCACATCTTCCACCCTCCCCAACCGCTCAAACGGGGACAATTTGGCATTGGCTTCCACCTCGGCCTCGCTCCTCCCGGCAAAGAACATATCGGTTGCAACAGCGCCTGGGGCCACACAATTTGCAGTAATCTGAGTGCCCCTCAACTCCTGCGCCAGGATTCTCGTCATCATCTCCATCGCTGCCTTGCTGGCCGAGTAGGCGGCGTACCTTGGTGTGGGCATTCCCACCAAGGAGCTGCTTATGTTGATGATGCGACCGCCGCCCCCGCGGACGACCCTCTTGGCGGCTTCTCTGCAACACAGAAAGGCTCCCTTGCAGTTCACTTGGAAAGTCCGGTCCCAGTATTCCTCGGATGTTTGGGCGATGGTCGGGTACTCGGGGTCCGCCACTGCTGCATTGTTCACTATTATGTGGACGTACCCAAACGTCTGCTCAGCCATGTCGAATAGCTGGGCGACCTGGGAGGCGTCGGCGATGTCGGCCTTGCAGGCAATCGCCCTCACACCATTAACAGAAGAAGAGGAGTTATTATTGATTGTGGAAGTGACCTCCTCTGCGGCGCGTTGATTAGAGGAGTAATTGACGACCACTTTGGCTCCCTTCTCCGCCAAATTGAGGGCGATCTCCTTGCCGATGCCACGGGACGCACCTGTTACAATGGCTACTCGTCGTCTCCTCTTCTTCCTGCGGCTGCTTCTTCTTCTCGTCATTAATCGCCATTGCTGATACTCAAAGAAGCCTTTACGTCGATTGTTAATTATTTATAGACGTACGAGGTTTTATAGACGTAAGCTCAATTCAATGTTCGGGGCAGGATTTCATAAAGATAGTTTTTTCCATTATTTATATGCGTTGTGGCACTGTAGATTCCGAATAATTTCTGAATCGAAGGTGCGGTTGAAACCCTGCCGACCAAATGACATCATTGCTGGCATTGAAAGCGGGGTCGGAATAGCTGCACACCATATAGGCCGCCCACTAAATGACATCGTCGCTGGCGTGCGTTCATGAGGTCTTTGGCGTTGGTCTTGTGGGGTTTTAGCAGCATAGTCGTCTGAAGATGAATTTTGTGAAGTTACAATTCATTGAGGAGGATGGTAGATGACAAGAGGAGTAGAGATGTAGACATTTTTGTTAGTGTAGTAATCTGAAGAATTATGGGAAGTTAATATTTGTAAAAGCAAAGGATCTGTGAGTTAGTTGGAGGTGTGGAATTGATGAAATTTTGAAATAGTTGGTATGGATGGTTTGATATTAGTATTATAATTACGTTTCTAAAGTACACCTATTGATAATGGACACAATTAATGATCTTTTAATCATAAATTTCAATCTTAAGGCTGGAAATTGAAGAGGCGTACACCTATTGACAATGGACACAATTAATGATCTTTTAATCATAAATTTCAATCTTAGGGTTGGAAATTGAAGACGCTGGCATATTCTTCGTCGTCCTCTCTAATCAATGGATAAGATTTTGATAAATTAACTTCCGCTCATTTATAAAGACATACATTTATGTGATTATTTTTTCACATTTACTAAATAAAATTAAAAATTTACTTGCTCACCACCAAATTGCCACGTTCAATGATTAAAAGATAATATGTTAAGCTGACCACGATTTACTAAATTATTGTTACTGGACGGATAGGTATGACCGCGTGGGCGTTGGATGCCAGTTAAAAAGTTTTAAGCGCAGTCATTTTTTTTTTTTTTTACCAGTGCAGCGTTTCAACATCCCGTGTCCCCTCCATTTGAAGTGTTGGCCACGATTTCCATGGAAAATATAAAACGCTTGCGAATGCGCATCAAAAAAGGAGCGAGTGAATGCGTTTATACATGCTTGAATGCGTTTTTACATGCGTTATTATTCAATCATCACGGCTACAATTTCGTGGGCTAGTGAATAAACATTTCATACAATTGGTTTTATAATTTTAGCAATTTGTTAATGTTCAGAATCAAATTGGTTTTATAATTTTAGCAATTTGTTAATGTTCAGAATCACAATTTTTGTGGATGGATAATAGTCATCACAAACTAAAAAGCTATCTAGATGAGGGTTGCATTTACCAGTATGTAGCTTTGTAAAACTAGCAAAATTAAGAGTAATATTTTTATGTAAGTGTTGGTTATAAAATGTTTTTTTTTTTATTGAATTTGGTAATATAATTCAATATGTTGAAAAACTTTACAGAAATAATCATTCAAATCATCATTAGATAGAATCTTTAATCTACAACTTTTTATATAAAACAATTTTTCTACCATCATAGATTTTGTTTTTATTTTTATTGTTATTTTGTTATTTTTCATTTATAAGCAATATCTTTTTTTCTGCCATCATAGTTTTTATTTTTATTGTTATTTTGTTCTTTTCCATTTATAA
>ML788847.1:818556-835643 GCA_009831015.1 Picea engelmannii
TGTTTTTATTTTAATGTTATTTTGTTGTTTTTCATTTATAAGCAATATATATTTTTATTGTTATTTAGTTGTTTTCCATTTATAAGTAATAAATTTCATTGTTTTTGTTTTTATTTTAATGTTGTTTGGTTGTTTTTCATTTATAAGCAATATATATTTTTCTGCCATCATCGTTTTTATTTTTATTTTGTTGTTTTCCATTTATAAGCAATATATTTTTTTCTGTCATCGTATTGTGGCTGATCAACGTCGAAAGGTTGATAAGATGAAAAGAATCCTTAAAAGAATATATTAAATTTTATTATTGATTAACAAATAAATGGTTGAGCTTCATTTATCTGGTGTTAATATTTTAATTTCTATTAATCACTTAGGTGACAATCAATTAGCTATCAAAGTAATTTTTAAATATGATTAGGTAAATGTAAAAAAGTAAACACATAAACGGATGTCTTTATAATAGCTAGGAAGTTAATGATGGAAATCACAGCCATTTATTTTGTGTGACTACTAAGAATATTCCAGCCATATTTAATCTTGTCCATAGAAAACTTATTAAGCACTAAACCCCTATTAAATCTGCCCATTGTCAATAGGTATACGCCTTTCGACATAATAAGTAATAAATTTTTAAAATGAGAAATGAAACATCTAAATGAATTTTAATCCTTATTTTATTTAAGTATGGGAAAACGTGTTTTTCTTAAATGATTTATAAATAATTCACAAAAGATGTTTTAAATAGGATTAATAAAAGATTTTTATTTTTTAAATTGTTTTCTCTATCATCATTATTATATATATATATATGATTTTTGTTTTACAAATTGTTTTCTTTGTTATTGTTATTTTTTTTGTTATTAAATTGTTGTTTTTCATTTATAAATAATATATTTTGAAAATGTGTAAATTTTTATTTTATAAATTGTTTTCTTTTGTTATTATTATTTTTTTTTATTAAATTTTATTTTCATTTATAAATAATATATTTTTCAAATGAAAAAAAATATTTAAGTAAATTTTAATAATATTTTATTTAAAATAGAAAAATATTTTTCTTAAATATTCTATTAAAAAAATCATAATTTTTTTTATAACTTTATAAAGAATTAATTTATAAAATTTATTAAATAAATTTATAAATAACTAATCTAATGTTAATAGAATAAAGTTAATAATACCTTCTCATTAATTTTTTAATCTAAAAAAACAAAAGTCAATGGAATAGTGTTATGTTAATGCCTACGAATATAATGCCAAGTTAATCAAATTTCACATTAAAAACAATATGGTTTTTTTTTACATTTTGAAAGTTAATCTTGGTGATGTTTTAATCTCAATGTTTTCTTCCAATCTTAACTATTTTTAGGATTTCATATAACTCTATAATTTTTTACCAGTTTAAATCCTTCTTAGCTTTATCAAACATATCTTCATGTTTTTTCAATCTAAAAAAATTATTTCAAAGAATTTGATCTCTATCTACTTATAACATATATAATAACATATATAAAGTTAAGATACATTTACATTCATTATACACACAAGGAATTAAATATCTTCCTCATTCTAAAATATATAATTATAATATTGAAATATTTTACTTAACTTGAATATTGAAATAATTTTTTAAAATGTAGTTTGTCAATTCCATGTTAAATAAAGAATTACACATTTTCAATAGAGATCACTATTTTATTTTTATTTTTTTCAATTACTTTATATATAAAAAAGTTGATATTGAAATAATTTACTTAAGATATTGAAATATTTTTTTTATATTTGGCCCATTATAATAAATTTTTTGTTGTCCCCGAGGTGTAGAACAGTCGGTGACGGAGTGTGTTGTTAAGCCACTCCGTGATGTTAAAGTCACCAGTTCGAAACCTGCGGGGACAAAAAATCCAACCATGTTAAGTGTTGGTGTGGCTCAGGCCGGGTGCGATCCCCGGGTGATTTTGACGGCTTAGATGCCCTTGAGTCGTGGTTTCTCAAGCCACAGGTTAATCGCGTAGCCAACAGGTCCAACAGGTCCCGCACAAATTAACAAAAAAAAAAAATTTGTTAAATTAATATCTCTTTTTTTTAACTTTTAATCACTTTGTATATATAAAATTGATAACGAAATATTTTACGCCCAAAGGGGTTGGATTCAATGGTGGGAAACTAGGAACCTTAAGGTAGTGGTGAAACGTGTGGTCCACACATAAGTGGATCAAATCCCACCCCCATGTCCTTCAATTTTTTTTTAGGTCCTAGAGGTGTTGGAGAGTCACAGACAATCAATGATAGAGTGTGTTTTTAAGGCACGGAGGGGTCAAATCCCACCCCCATGTCCTTCAATTTTGGCATGGAGGGGTCAAAGCCCACCCCCACGTCCTTCAATTTTGGCATAGAGGGGTCAAATCCCACCCCCATGTCCTTCAATTTTGGCATCGAGGGGTCAAAGCCCACCCCCATGTCCTTCAGTTTTTGGGGAGGGGATAACACAAGGACCATCCCATCCATTTACTAGTTGTGTGATTCCAAGAGGAAAACTCATAAAGGTTTAGTTACCCTTGATATTGTAGCCAAGAAATGAGGGGATATATGAGTGGATTAGAAGAAAGAGGCAGATTCCCCATAATGTTATTCGAGTGAATTAAATTATTTTTCCCATTTCCTTGGATCTACGTGATATGGTTTTGGATGAGGGGGAAGGAGGCCTTCAAAATATTCCAAATTTGATAGCCTCTTTGCATAATGGGCGCTGCATTGAGGAAACACGTTAGCGCTCCTGAAAAGTATTTGTGATAGATGTTGTATTATCTGTTTTGTGCACAGGTTGTAAGAACCAAGGTTCAATTTACCTATGACCAACAAACCCACTAGACATCGAACCTTTCGACATCACTTGCTTGCGCAGATCATGTCTCACCCGAGGTATCTATTGGGACTACAAGAACCGGGTTTCTGCAGTGGTAAGGGAAAGGGAGACATACAACTGATTCATTCTTCCTTGTTAGTATTACTTTCTAGGATTTAGATTCCTTTGCTTAACACATTCCCGATTATTACAGAGATTCTTCACAGTCAGTTATGAATGTTGCGCTATAATTAATCCATAAACTAAATCTCTTCTACGACACATAACCACATAATTCATAAGCATGCATAGACAAGTAGATAACACAAGACAAAATATGTTCTCTTAACTCTCTCTTTATTCATCTTTTGTCTTACCAACTGATTATTACATTCACGACTCTTGCATAATATTTCAACCTCACCAATCAGTCTCTCCTCTATCTCCCAACCCATTACATATTTATACCCACAATATAGGGCTTAAATCCATATTCTATTTATCCCAAAAATAACCCATTACAATGCATGGCATGCCCAACTTCAGTTAACTAGTTGCTTGCTTTCTTCTGCTTTACGCTCTTTATACATCTTTTTTGTTGTTCTTCTATTTATGGAATGTCATGTTGTCATCCTTCGCTCTTTATTCTTATGTCTGTGCATTGTCTTCCTCCTACATGCTTACTTTATTTTGTGCACTTTCTTCCTTCTACGCATTTCTTTATACTTAGGTTTTTCTCCTAACTTGCATCCAAAACTTCCTATCCAACAGGACTCCAACACTCACATGTGGCTCGTCCCGATCCACTTAGGCCTCTTTCCTATTCTTCCATGCTGCAATGAAGTGTTGAGAAACAACCTTAGTGGCTTCTACCTCTGTCAAAACTGTGGCCTCTTTTGTTGTTATCTCCTCTATGGCCTGCGCGACCAAGTCTGTGAGTTTTTTATTTGTTTCTTCCATGACTTGTTTGAACTTACCTTGTACAATGACCAATTCTCCAATAATCCTTACTACTTCTTCCTACCTGGGTCTGAGTCTCTGCTGAAGGACCTTCTGTTTGTCTCTCAGTTTCTCCACTTCGACATATGCCTATCACCAAGCCAAAATGGTTTCCATACGCTCAAGTAATGGAAATGTAGTAGCCTTTTATTCTTCCTCATTCGCATGTTCTTGCACTTCTCGCAGTTTTTCCTCTACGACCTTCATCTCTGGGTCTCCCATGAGCTCTTCCCACACCTTCACACTCATTTCACAATGTTTTGCGCATTCATCTTTGAATTTATTAATATTGGAAACTGTTTTCGTTTTCATCCTCGTTCTACCTCCGTCCACCTCGAGTAGTGTGTTGGGTCTACTCTTCTATTGTAAATCTTGGATCTATGCTCTGAATCCCTTCATGACTTCGCCAATCTTGGACAAATGTTCCTCCATAGTGGCCTCTATGACCAGGGGAACCTCTGGTACTTCCATGTATAATTTATGGAATGATGATTGTGTCTTCTACACCATGGATTCAACTTCTTCCTTCTCCTATTGTGATTTTGTGACCCTTTCCTTTGCGGCCTGTTTAGTCTTCATAAATTCCTCCATTCGTCCTTCAATCTCCTTCTTTTGTTGAAGGGTTGTATCATATTGTGCCTGTACTTGGGATCTTTCATCCCTCATTTTGTCCAAGTCTTAGCGCGTTGCATCCTCTCTATGCTTTATTTCCTTCACCTATTCTACTTGTAAGTCCTATACACTTTGGATAGGTAGTCTAGATATGACTATATTAAGTTGGCCCAACGCCTTTATTTGTTCCTGCAATTTGCCCACTAGAAAATCTATCATAGTTGCCTCATTCTGTATGGTTCTATGTTCCCCTGAGAGTTGTGTTAGGGTTGTCTGTGTGTTGTCTTCTTTTTTTGTGGTCCTGTGGATGGTCTGTCCCCTGACCTGGGGTCTTTCACGACACATGTTGTTTCTAAGAGTTTTTGAAGGATTCCCAGTTGATCCTGGACCTTCTTTTGTTGGTTCACGTGCTTCTTTTCACCTTCCCCCCAGAGTTCCTCTGTGGAATCCTAGATCTGGTACCCAATCCTATCCATATCATCATCAATTAAGATATAAAACAGGGTCTTCCACTGAGCCTTATATTTATTCCGCGCCCCTCCCGTTTGTTCTGGTTCCTTATCTTTTATTTTGAGTCTTGCGTCTGGGACTTTATATTGGGCAGGACGATTGCTTTCACCATTCATCTGATATTTTTATTCTTCATTGTTGTCTTCACCTTCGTCCTCTTCCGAGGGCCATGAATTGTCTCCTGGATTCTTCCAATCGTCCTCCCAATCACTAATTATTAAGTGCACGTCTTCTAGTGTCAACCAATAATTGATTGGTAACCATTGTAGTGCATGATCCTTTTTGGCTTACACATACAGATGGTGCATGTCGACTCTAAATCATGTGATATCCTTGAATGCGGCAACTGATTCCTTCGGTATGCACACTGTGGTCTCCACTACCTTAATAATGAGCTACAAAGAGGTATAAAAAGTGATGTTTTTGTCATTCTTCCATCTCTTTATGGTTGTGTGACACAAGTTGGCATACCTATGAGCCAAAGGGCTATGAATTGTAGCATAGATGCACTGGTAATATGCAGGCTCTTGCTATCCAAAAAACACAATGAGAATGAGCAACCATGCGTAGTGAAACTCAAAACCCTTCTCCTAGGCCTCCATGAAATCTTGTAGAAATTGTCTAACTAGAAATGTCTCCTAGCTCATGTGAATCCCTTCCTTGCATTTTTCTATCGCTGAAATGGCTGTCACTGGCACTTTGTCTCTACTACATTTGTGAAAAATCTTGCAGGCCAAAACCCGCATCATAAACTCGACATCCCTATCGTTGATGATCTTCACATATAGACCTCTTTTTCCTATGAATGCGTCAAATTTCTCTTTCATGGCTTCGGAGAGGGCTCACTCTCCCATTTTGTGGAACAATAATGAGGGGTATTTGTTTGCTTTGCTCAACCCTATGATATGCATAAGTAGTGCAATATCAATTGAGACTAAGGGATCCATCCATAGTGTCCCCCCATGAACGAAGCTAAGTAATAAATTGACACATACATTTATTTATGTACTTCATCCGAAATGTGGTATTTCAAACAAGTTCAGTATTCCTACTTTCTCCAAGATCGATGCCCATTCCTGTGGTTCTACTAGTATTCATCATATGACTAGGGTGGTCTTTGTGCATAAATATTGGTCCCTGGTCAAATTAGGGAATTAATGATAATCGATGATATTGTGGTCCATGAACTTCAGGTTGGCAACCTTCCCGAGCATGTCTTCATCGCTACTGATGTCATTCGGAACTGGTGCTATTAGTAATGGGTATTTTTCATTAACTGGTATGGTTACTGGGGGTGCTTTACCCTTCCTTGGAGGTAAATATTCCCTATGAAAAATTGTTGGTGACGTCGGGGCCGAAGTTCCGACTACCTCCTCGACCTCAACATCTTCTACTAGTCTCTTTGGTTGTTTCTTCATTGTGGTGGACGATCCTCCCATTCTTGGTGGTGCCATTCTCTTTGTATGGTGGACTTGTTGGTGAGATTCATGTGTCTGTGCAGGTCTCTTTAACTTGTCTCTGGTAATTCGACTATGTTCACTCTTGCTTGCATGGAATAATGACTTATAGTTTACTTCTCTCTTCATGTTTTGTGTGTTCATGCCAAGTATACCTGTCTCATCCCAACTTAACTTCCTTGTCCAATCTAGCATCGTAGTTGGTGACTTGGTAACTAAATGATCCTTTATTTCCAAATATTCCTTATGATTTTCCATTTGTATTGTTGATCTGTTCGTGATTTTTGGTGGCTTTTCCTATTAAAGGCTTATACAATGTGTATATGACCTGTTCTGTCGATCATCTAACTGTCGTTTCCCTGCCTGACTTATTTTAACAGTCTTGTCGTAGCCAACTTACATAGTGGTTATTTTCTCTCCCATCTATATACTTCACAGTCGGGCACATCCGTATCTTGTCTCTTAACTTGGCGCAATGTTTTCTTCATGTGTGATGATCAGTCCATTTGTGTAAATTTTGATACCTTGGTATTCAAACACTTATTTTCTTCTATCCTATATCTACTTTTTCATTTTTTTCTACTTTTTATTTGTTTTTTCTTTCTTGTTTTTCTTGCTACTATGTTACACTTACTATAATACAAGGGTTCTGGCACAGCCCAGATTACTGCATGGACTGTCGACTGTCTCTATATAGTTTCAATCAACTCCCATTAACCATTCCCTCTAGGACTTGTCCATTCAAAGTTTCCATTTGTGCAACACCCATCTTGGTTAATTGATGGATTATGTAAGGTCATAACCAATGCATGTGAAACTTCCCTGGATGTTTCGTATACTTGTTTTCATAGAGTAGTACCAAATTGCCGACTTGAAATTTATTTGGTTTAATGTGGCGATCTTGCCAAGCCTTCTCTCGTTCTTTCTGCACCTGTTGATGGAATCCTACAATAAACCATTCCTCCTCAAGATGAACTAACTACACCAATGTCTCCTATATCACGCCAGTATCAAAGAGCTCAGTGATTGTTGCGATGCATAAGCTAGGTAGAATGAACTCCATTGGTATCATTGCTTCTTGTCCATAGACCAACCATAAAGGTGTCTGTCTTATCAGCTTCTTTCTTGTAGTTCTATAATTCCATAGCATTGCAGGGACTCGTAAGTCCCAATCATTTCTCCCTACACTACAGATCTTTGTCAAAGCATTCTCTAACATATTATTAAAATCTTCCACTGTGCCATTGTCCTGAGGGTTATATGGTGTACTCTTTTGATGATGAATCTGAAAATCCTCAATTAATGCGGCATTTGTTTTGTTGAGAAAGTGCATACCTTGATCACTAAGTAATATGTGTGGATATCCAAACCTTGTGACTACATTCTTGAATAGAAACCACACAACAATATCTACAGTACAATCGGTAACTGGTGTTACTTCTGACCACCTTGTCAAGTATTTAGTCGTAGTGATGATGTACCTTTCCCTTGATCTCCTTTCTTGTGGATTAAGCGGTCCTACAAAGTCAATGGCCTACTTTTCAAATGCTTGCAGTGTAACATGTGGATTTAACGAAATTTCATATCTCCTAGATGGTTTTCCCACTCTTTGACACATGTCATGAGACTAAAAATACTAGATGGTTTTCAATTTTCCCTGCACTCAAAATCTTATGAACCATTGACCTTCATGTGTAGTGTCCTCCAACAATCCCATCATGCACTTCTTCTAGTATAATCATCCTTTCATGTTTTAGTATACAACATATCAATATCCCATCTGCACCTAACTTATATAAATTCCCTGCAATCAACTGGTAATCTATCGCTTTTACTACCAATTGCTTCTTTTCTGCAATGATCATCTTAGAGGGAGCCATGCCAATACTTAAAAACTCCACAATATTTGAGAAGTAATCATCTACCATCCTTACTAAAAATAACTATGCATCTAAGATGTTATCATCTAAATTACCTGCATCCTCTCCGGTCAATATGCGTGAGAGATGATCAGGTCCTGCATTCAACTTTTTTAGTTTTATTATGACCTCAAAGTCATATTCCTTAAAAAATAACATCCATCTGAATATTCTTACACCTAATACAGGCTCATTGACTAAGTACTTT
This sequence comes from Picea engelmannii, assembly GCA_009831015.1. Taxonomy (NCBI): domain Eukaryota; kingdom Viridiplantae; phylum Streptophyta; class Pinopsida; order Pinales; family Pinaceae; genus Picea; species Picea engelmannii. The sequence goes on from ML788847.1 coordinate 827,107, forward strand.
AATGTAGAATGGTTTGTATACATATTGAAGTGGGACCTCAATAAGTAGTTCCCAAACTTCTGTAGCGCATAGACCATTGTCAATCCTTCTCGTTCTGTAGTGATATAATTATTTTCATATATAGACAAATTCCTACTTGCAAATGAAATTGGATTATCAATGTCCCCTTCTCGTGGTTGTGACAGTACTGCACCCAACGCTATGGACGATGCATCTACATGTACATGGAACTCCTTGTTCCACTCCGAAAAGATCAAAATGGGTGTGGTTACCAGTTTCTATTTCAAAGTGTCCAACCCCTTCTAGCAGTCCTCATTCCATTGAAACTTGGATTCCTTCTTTAGTAACTTTTCCATGGGTGCTATAATCTGCGCATATCCTTTGATAAAATTCTTGTAATACCCTGTATGACCCAAAGTTTCCCTCAACTTTCTGACTAATGTTGGAGACTCCAACTCTATAATTATTGCAATCTTCACTGGATCAACTAATAGTCCTTGTTTTCATACTACATGTCCTAGTAGAATTCCAAATGGTGCGCAAAAGATACACTTCTTCAAGTTTATCGAAATATGACACCGTCTGCATCGATCTAACATGAGACGAATAACTTCTATATGATCCTATAGTATATTGAACACCATCCAATCATCCAAGTAAACTTCCAGGAATTTATGGATGAAATCCTTGAATTCTACCACTACTACCCTAGAAAACACTACAGGGGCATTCTTCAAACCGAATGGCATAACTATATACTAATAACTTCCCCACTCCATCAAAAAATTGGTTTTGTGTCTATCCTCCTGCACAATTCTTATCCGATGGTACCCAGAGAATCCATCAGTAAACGAATAAGTTTCTTGAACTCCTACATTATCCACTATTTCATCTGTGAATGATGTTGGGAATGGATCATGTAAGCAAGCATCATTCAGTTTCCTTAGATCCTAATTCCTCCTTTATTCTTGTCCTACACCACCATTCGACTAATCTACTCAGATTCTTCTATTGGTTCAATGATTCTTGTGTCTAGCATCCTTTCTATTTCAGCCTTGACCTTCTGCTTGTACCTCGAGTTTAACCTGTAAGGTCTCTTTCATATTGGCTTAGCTCCGAGATTTAGTGGGATATTCATTTCTCCTAAGTCTCCTACTATCCCCTTCATCTTTGAAAATGTTTTTGGGAATAAATCTTGATATTCTCACAATAAGTATGCAACCTTCTCAATTGTCTCATCATTCCAATAATCTCCTATCTTCATAAACTTAGGATTCTCCATTGTCCCATTATTGACCTTCTTCATCTTTATAGGTTGTGTGTATGGGGCCTATGCAAGCTATGGGCCTTATACTACGCATGTTCCTTATGTCTCAGGTATTTGTATATTATTGGGATCCTATTCCTCATACTCTTCCTTTGTTATGTTATATCATTCCAATAGCTTCTGGACAATCATCTTGGATTTATGCGCACTGCATATGGGTACTACTCCCATCGTCTCTACCTCTGAGAAGATATTTGTGTGAATTGCATGTACTATTGCATATATAGATGGAGATTCATGTTCAAATGTGAACGTGATTTAGAATATTTGGACCAATTCTTCCCAGCTTGTTTTCTCCCTACGCATCTCCAATTCTAAATACCAATTTTGTAGGATTGTGTCCAACGTGTGTATGAATTTGTGCGTCCACTCTGTTTCTGGTATTGAGTGCCATAAGGCCCTACATATATGCACGTGACCCTTCAAGTCTCTCTCTCCTGTATATTTCTGTGAAATATATTCTTCCTTGGGGCCAAAGGGAATCTTCATTAATCTACTACACTGTGACCAGTCTTCCATTCCCTTTCTGTGTGAAACCCACTATCTAGCTAGAGTCACCTTTAATACGAAATCCAGTGCCAACAACCTCTATTTTTCAGGTACATGTAACTCAAATTATTTTATAAATACACCAATATTAGTTAGTCCATCCTACCTAGGTGGGTCACCTAGATCTGTTCCAATCTAGTGCAAAGATCGGTTTATCTGTGCACATCGTTTAGTTGACACTTCATACATACTCTGTTGCCAATTCTCTAGACTGGATTTTGAATCTGATGCACATGAAATGATACTTCTCCAACTCAGTGCACCATCCATTGTCGGATCTCCATAATCCTCCATATGCACAATCAGATTGTATAAGTTGTCAATGTACTTCCCTCTTACTGGCTCTGTGTATCACTTTCCTTATGATGCGTCCAAAGGTGCAGTAACTTTCAGATCCCCTACCTAGAATATCAACTCCCTCCTTTTCAAGTTAATAATTTCCTGGTTATCGAACGCCCATTCCAATCTCATTAGTGTTGAATATGGTTGAATATTATATAATATCTCAATAACTTAAAAGTATGCCATGTTACGCACCCCATCTATGTTCACATGTACTCTTGTCAGTCTCCCAATTAGGACTATCTTATGCGGATTTGTGAGCCTTAGCTGAACAGGGGACCATACTACCTCAGGTTCTCCCATAATATCCCATGTCTTCTTAGGTAGCATATTCACATCATATCCTAAGTCCAAAATAACATTATCAACATCGTACTCTCCAATATGGGCATTGAACTTGAATTCTCTGTTGGTTCTCTTCCTGCACAATACATGGTTTAACATTCTTTGTGCGACAAGGGTGTCCCTTCCTTTTGTCCATTGATCATTTATGTTATATAATATACTTAGTGCAGTTATATCTTTCATTAGTTTTACAAAACTCATTAAAAATTATGTTAGTGTACTTACCTGCACACTTGACTTCTCTAACACAACTCGACTAACACAGATCGATATTCTATATGAGGCAACGATGAAGTTGATGCTCCCCCATGCAGTCAAAGTATTTCTTTTCTTGCGAACATATATGTCTCTTTCTCCTGATGACTTCCTTACCCACTTCTCTATCTCGTTTCCTTGAGTCACCATATCAGCACTTGTTCTAGCTCCTCCACGTGTAACAACTTCTACTTTTGGTCCTTCATTGGGTCTTTTGGCTGATATCTTCTGCACATTCAAATTCAGATTCTGGTTTGGGTTTCCTCTAGCCTACCATTTCATAACTAGTCAGGATAGTCTTATGTCGAGTGATCCATTGCTCTGAAATATGTGCACGTTGCACATGGATTCTAGGAATCGTTAGCCAAGTGTCTAGGTTGATTACAGTTTTAAAAGATAATTAGTTTGCGTCCTCCTCTACCAAAAGTCCCTCTACCTTTAACTCTACTAAAATTTCCTTTGTTACCCTTATTGAAACCTATATGATCGTTATACTTCGCACCAACCCCCTCTGCAAAGGTGTTTTCTTCTTAGATCCAGTACATATCTGATGTGCACTCCCTTAGTAGGGAGAATGTGCAACAATCCTTCTCTTCATGTCCCATTGACTTGAAAAAATTGCAAAAAAAGTTCTTGGATGTAATCTGATACTTTTGTAGCGATGGACACTCAATGGGGAGATGGCCCCATTTATTACATATCTTGTAGTATCCCCCCTGGTAGTGGACTCGACGCTCCAACTACCAAATATTGCACGAATGCTGGGAATTTTTCCTTGTAATGTCCCTTCATCCTGCATTTGGTATACCTAAATTTTTCTTGTTTCTCCCTTACTTTGGTAAGCTCAGACATATGAATTTTCAATGCATCCAACTGCATCTGAACATGTGCCATTCCCCTAATATTTCCCGTCAGAGATGTCTCTAGTTTCATTTCAATCTCCATCACCTCGGGCTGCGACATAACCTTCTGTTGAATTAGGGGCCTTCAAATGTGTGGTATAAGTTTGACAATAAACCACTCTTGATGTTGTTGATATGGAATTTTGAAAGTCAATCTCCCCATCAGATCCTTAAAGCATTGATCGAAATCCCATACTGACTATGTTTGTACCCGTTTGATCTCTTTCATCTCGGTGATGTACTGTGACTCTGACTTTGGATTTTTGAACTCCTTTAATAGCACTTTATTTATCTCTACCAAAGTGTTGGCCTGTCCTATAGGCATAACACTATGTAACTTCATATACGATACTAGCGCACAACCTCTAAATGTTGTCGCTAATTGCGCAATCTTCACATCATCATATTGTATTTTTTTAGTGGCACAAACTATTTCTCACACAAACAAGTGTTTTTTCGGATCCTCTGACCCCACTCCCTTGAATTCAGGAAGTCTAAGAGTATTATCTACTCCCACCATGTTGTCTTGTGTAGTCCCTCTTCTTGGTGATGCTGGTGGACTACACTACTCCCACTATTCTGACTGCTACTATTTTGTACTCCTCGACTAACTATGATGGATTTTGACAAGTCTTCATATGTTATATTTGATTGTGGTGACACACATGGGGTTGTGTATTCTATATAGGATCCTGTCTGAGTAGGACTTACTAGATCTTATATTACTGGACTGGACTGAAACCCGCCTTCTGGTCCTCCTATCTATGTTATCTCTACGATTCAAACTAGTGCGCAAGATTCTCTTTTCTTTGGCTCACTGTGTTTCTCTTCTCTTCGAGCCCTAGTCTTTTTCCTGTTGTACATCCTTCCTCCATGCAAATCTCCAAAATCATACCCTTCCTCTAGTATTCTTCTTTCTTGCATCCTCAGTCCCTTCGTTCCTTCTTCATATATTCCTTCCTTCTCTCAAATGATCCTTCTGTTATCCTCCAACTCCCCCTATGTGCACAAAGAAATTTTAGCTGTTGGACTTCATTATCATCATGTGTTTTTCACATAAAAAATCTTTATCCACTTATTCAACGATTTCAAGAACCTTCCGCGTAGGAATTTGAAAAAATTTCTTTCTGTGACACTGTATGATTGAATGCAATCTATTGCAAATTATGTAGCATAACCACCTAGTACACTATCCAACCAAAAATCAATTGCTCGAGTAGTTGTGTTACTTACCGAATTCAACTATTCGATCAATTCAGGAGTCCAATTCTTTGGCATTGCTGCACTAAACCTTCCTGTTTTTTCTACTAACCTCTCTAGCCACTTGGTCATAATTTTTGGAAATTTGCCAAAGACAATTTCATGCAAATATATGAACACATACCTTTGCATCCATTTATTGTCACTCATCCGAGGGTTCCTATTCTCTTGTTGTGAAAATTCCCATTTTTTTCATTCTAACCAGTTCGTTATCTCCTTCTTATTCGACCTCCAAAACATTCCCTTAATCGCAATTTTCTGGTCTCGACAACAAAACCTTTTGTTGGCTTATCTTTTTTGTGCATGGGCTGTAAGACCAAAGGTTTTGTTTACCTATGACCAAAAAACCCACCAGACACTAGCCCTTTCGACATCACCTACTTGCGCAGATGAAATCTCACCCGAGGTATCTATTGGGACTGCAAGAACCAGGTTTCTACAGTGGTAAGGGAAAGGGAGACATACAACTGATTCATTCTTCCTTGTTAGTATTACTTTCTTGGATTCAAATTCCTTTCCTTAACATGTTCCCAATTATTACATATATTCTTCATAGTCACAGTTATGAATATTACGCTATAATTAATCCATAAACTAAGTCTAGTCTACTACACATAACCACATAATTCATAAGCATGCATAGACAAGTAGATAACACAAGACACAATATCCTATCTTGAATCTCTATTTATTCATCTTCTGTCTTACCAACTGACTATTACATTCACGATGATTTCATAATTTTTCAACCTCCCTGCTCAGTCTCTCCTCTATATCCCAACTCATTACATATTTATACCCACAATATAGGGCTTAAATATTTATTCTATCTATCCCAAAAATATCCCATTACAATGCATGGCATGGCCAACTTCAATTAATTGGTTGTTTTCTTTCTTATGCTTTCTTCTCTTTATGTAACTTTTCTACTGCTCTTCTATTTATGGAATGTTGTGTTGTCATCCTTTGTTCTTTATTCTCTCACTTGCTTGCTTTATTCTTTTGTCTATGCACTATCTTCCTCCAGCGTGCTTACTTTCTTTTGTGCACTTTCTTCCTTTCGCACACTTTATTCCTTCTTCACATTTCTTTATACTTAGTTTTTTCTCCTAACTTGCATCCAAAACTACATGTCCAACAATAGATGATTCTTTTCCACCAATCATTTTCCCCATAAATCATCCTCTATAGGATTTTAGATCCCAGGGATAAATTGATTACAGATGGTTCTTTGATCCCCAAGTTTCCACAAGACCTTGGAGATCTAACAATGTTCCAATTTACTAAATGAAATCACTTAGAGTTGGAGAATCCTCATTTCTATATAAATTGTCTGAATTCTTTGGAAATGGAATATTTAATCTGGTCTAGTGCTAGAAGAGAGGAAAATAGGAAAAGTTGAAAGGATGGATTTTACAAGGATTACTCTCCCTACTAGGTTTAACCAATATGAGCCGCACTGATGGAATTTTTCTTTCATCTTGTGTAAAATTGGGTTCCACCTGGAAGAGGATGGAATGGCTTTGAGGCATATGGGGAATACCAAATATTTAAAATATTTCCAATCTTCAGGTAGAGGGAAGTACATAATGCTGGTTATTCTTCTTAAGATTCTGGCTAAGGTGTTCCAAGCATAAATTTGGATTTTGGTAATGTTTATAAGGCCACCAGAAGATGTTGTGTAATAATACATATATTTTTTGAATCTTTTAGCTATGATTGAGGAATCCCCCCAAGAAGGATAGTATCATTAGAAAACTGAGAATTATTAATTCTCGTTACCCCATGGGTGATTTTGATGTCTGGGATAGTTTTTTTAGTATCTCTTTATTTAGTCTTCTTCTTAAAGCTTCATCCATAAGGATATATAAAATAGGGGAGAGGGGGAAGCCCCGACGAAGACCATGTGCAAATTTAAAGAAGGGAGTTGGTCTACCATTTACTAGTGGGGCCATCCAAGGATAGTGGAAGTAGGCGGCCATCCAAGGGAGAAAAAAATCATTGAAACCAAATATAGTGAGGACTTCCATTAAGAAGTTGTGTCTTACTCAGTCAAAGGAATTGTCCATACAAATTTTTATGGTCATTCCTTAATCTCCTATGAATATAATTGAGAGGATTAGTTCTTGAACCAGAAGGATATTTTCCACCATTTGTCTTTTTTATACAAAGCCTCCTTTATTAGGGGATATAAGAAGGGGGAAAAGGGGTTTAAGGAATTATTCTATGATCTTGGAGATGATTTTATAGGAGACATTGCATAGGGAGATTGGGAATAAATTGGAAAAGGATGTGGAATTTTGGTCTTTGGAAATGAGCGAAAGGAAGTGGAGTTGGTATTTCCTCCAATTTTTGCTGAATTTTGGATGTACTAAACCATTTTTATTAGATATTTTTTTATGATTGGCCAACACTTTTGATACAAGTGTGTTGAGAATCCATTCAGTCCTCACTCATTATCTAGTTTCATGTGACTAATTACCCCCATGTCACATCCCCAACCACCAAACTAGGTCACGCTACTCCAAGAATTCTCCCATACCACATTGTCATATCCCCATCCCAATATGGCATGCAGGTAAGCCACAGGACCCTAAAATTTCTTTTAGTCTTACTGTCTGTTATGATAGACTAAAAATTCTTGGAACTCTTGATCAATATGGTTCTATTACAATATTATAACATGCCCAACCCTTGGATGGGTCATGCCACACCAATGATCAACCTCTATCATAGTTAATCAATTCCTAATATTGGGACTTTACTAATATCTTGAATATGTTTAATGACCATTAAGCATCTGACCACCAACATGATGGATCACGAAAGTAACAAGACTCCTCTCCAATATTGAGATTTATCTTTGATAATAAAATTAATTCAAGAACACATCCATGAGATAAGATAGAAAAACACACATTTAACAAGATTCAATCTGAAACATTAAAGAAGGTTTATCATGCCACACACAACCATATATAGCAAGAAAATACATTGTATATGAAAATCTTAGAAATGATAATCAATACACAATGGAATTACACATATAAACAAAGAAACCATATAACAAAGAAAGCACTTATCTTAAAGATAGAAATCGCCAACTGGATGTAGACCAAGGATGTTCCACCAAACCATAAACATTGTTATTCCAAGTCTCAATAGTAGGTCAGCCTTGAGCCAGGGCTATAAATCCATAAGTATGGGTTCTAGGGCAACACTGGCTTCCCAAACTAGTCAACATTCAAGCTTTCACAGGTTTCTCAACACACAAAACAACTCAAAGTACAACTACCCTCTTCTTTCAATCATGCACAACCCAAGAGCATGGACACCATTCTCTTCCATGTAGTCCCTTAGGTTGTTCATCTCCTTCAAGGGCTCCAGTGATTCTGGGAAAGAATTTACATGTTGGGACTCTCACAACTTGCAACCGTGATCAATTTTGATTCATGCAATGCCTCTCAAGAATACATGCATTAATCTATGGATGGATTATACCAGCAACTTTCTACAGCCATCAACAATGGCTTCAGTCCTCTACAACTTGTTCTCAT
>ML788847.1:848356-867373 GCA_009831015.1 Picea engelmannii
CACATACATGAGGTGTATAGTTGATGATGTTGGTACATATTGATGAGTCATAGTTGATGAGTAGTTGACACATGATTGGTACATGGTTGGATGCACTTGTTTATGGTACAGGTTGATTACAGGTTGGTGCATGGTTGATGCACATGTTTATGGTACAGGTTGATTACAGGTTGGTGCATGGTTGCTGCACTTGTTTATGGTACAGGTTGATTATAGGTCAGTGCATGGTTGATGCACTTATTTATGGTACATGTTGATTACAGGTTGAGGTACAGGTTGATGCATGGTTCAGATTTATTGGTACAGGTTTACAGCGGTATATCTGATCCAGAATCGGATCCAGAAGCCTGATAGGGCTTGAAAAATGCTAAAAAATGAAAGTTCTCAGAATGCGACAAAACCTATACCATTGCGTTCATCTCGTCTTCCTGATTCTGGTGGTATATTTACTTTTTCAAACGGGCTCCGTATGGAGAATATATTGCGTTCTGTCCGAAAAGTCAATCAGGCAAAAAAATGGATGATTGTACAGTTCGTACAGTCCATGTGTCATGCCGACTGTGTAGACCGTACGGTCCATACAGCTGATGTGGCAGCATCAGCAGATGACACATGGCATGCTTAGGTGATGACACATGGCAGAGTGTGATTGGTTGGTTTGACGTACAGTTGGACTTATCCGGAGGTGACACGTGTCACCACTGAAAGGGTGACACGTGGCACGGGTGACATCAGCAGGTGATGTGGCATATTGACAGGTGGCAGTACGGCGGTTGACAAGTGGCAAGTGACATGGGTGAATCAGTAGATGACGCGTGGAATTCACCGATTGGTTGATGAGATGCCACGTGGCCCAGTCAAGGGCTGCCACGTGGCACCCCGAGATTGGTTCGTTGGTTGTTATATAAAATTTGGTTATGGCATGGCCGGGGGTCGAACCCACGACCTCCCGACAGGTGAATGGACTGGAAGAACGGGCTAGCCACCCGCGCGATGCATGGTTCTTGTTATAGAAATGGGCGAAAAACATATTTAAGTTTGGTTCAATGGTTAGCCGGCGAGAAAAAGGGCCGGGGCTTAGCCCCGGCCCTCGACGCGACATATGATATACCATACGACCGTTGCATATAACCTACGACGCGGGAATATGGGATAAGGGCTTAGCCCTGGTCACGCGCCACTACATGTAACCATCGCCACGGAACCTGGGGGCTTATCCCTACAAATAATGCGTGGGGTGTTAATACTTTGGGCCACAGGTCCTATGTGTAAGCCATAAAACCGGGAGTAGACGTGCCAAAATGGGGGCCAGTGCATAGCGCGTGGCCACATGGCCCAACCATATGACCATGTCGGAGGGTGTGCGCCCAGGGCTCGGGGGATGCGCCCGATTTTTGTTATGAAGTGGGTTTTTTATGCCTAAAATTGGTTTTTTTATTATTAACTATGCCTATTTTTAGCTGATTCTCTCCATTTTGGGGGGATATTGGCAATTTTTTGAGGCCAAATTCTTGGAGGAAGTTGGAGCTGAGCAACCAACTTCAAGGCTATATAAAACAGACCTGTTTGAGGCCATGAGAGAGTAGTCATAGCAGAGTTATGCTGAAGAAAAGCCAAGCCAAAGCCATGTTGATGCAGAGAAGCTTTTGAGAAGGAGACGCTGTCGGATCATTTCTGGGAGTTCTGGACGTCCGTTTTGCGTGTCGTTTTCTTTGCAGGGTTCTTGAGATCCGGAAGAACATGACCAGATTAGTCTTGTAGCCATTTGGCATTGCAGTGATGTACTTTTGATAATTTGAACATAAATAAAGAAGCCTCCCCCATAGAGACAAAGGCCTAGAGACGTAGGAAAAGTTGTGTCGAACTCCGTTATCAATATGCATGTTATGGTTTGTTGTTTATTCTTTCATTTCAGATCTGAAAATATGTATATGGCTATCATAATTCCTCTTCTTTCCTCATTCTTTCACTAAGTTTCTCAAATGGTTAATTAACGCATGCAAAATTAAAACTCAACCATATTCATTTAAAAAATCCTACGGATCAAGTGGTATCAAAGCTAGTTGACGTTTGGATTTGAGTTTTGCATGTTAACCAGGGAAAAGATACAGCGTGGTGAAGGCGATCTTGTTGCAGAGAATCCATTAATTGGATTGAGAAAGAGAGCTTCTCACAGCAAGAAGATGGCATCGGAAGAAGGGATTTCTCAAGATGAGGAAGAATTTCGGAAAACATTCCATGCTATGTCGGAGATGGTGACAATTTTGTACGAAGATTATTTGGAACGGAAGCGACCAGTTTTGGGTAATTCTTCAAAAGGAAAAAGTGAAGAGGAAGAGGACCATCCTCACATTCCTCCTTCACCTCCATCAACACCTCCTTCTTCTCCTTCTTCTTCAAGTTCAAGTTCTAAATCTAATGAGAAGAAAAATGTTCATAAGAATAAACATGAAATGCCATTGTTAAAACTTGATGTAAAATTTGACTTTCCCATATATGATGGTGAAGTAAATGCAAAAAAAATTGATAACTGGATCAGGCAGATGGAGGTATACTGCAGTGTGCAACAGATCAAGGATGAGGCCACACAAACTAAATTGGCATCTTTGAGACTTGCAGGTACAACTCTTATCTGGTGGCAAAGCAAGCTGCAAAAGGGAACACAAGATGTGGGTAATGTATTTCCATCATGGAAGAATTTCATTTATGCACTTAGGAAATAGTTTTATCCTTTGGGTTATAAAGAAAAAACAATAATTGAATGGCAATTTTTAAAGCTAAGAAAAGGAAAATCAGTGCAAGAATACACCGATGGATTTAGAAAAATGGCATTGATGTTAGACATTCCTTTGCAAACACAAGAAACCCTTATGAAGTATATAGGAGGTTTGCCTGCGCATATTAGAAACATTGTTTTCATGTTTGGACCCACTAACCTTGATGAGGTTTTTGTTCAAGCTACATATATTGAAGCAGGGAAAGAAGGTGTGTCAGGGGAATCGTCGTTTTCAAAGAAAGAAGATAAGAGGAAAAAGCATGGCAAGAATACGAATGTTGTAACAAAGAAGGAAGGAAATCCCTCTTGCAAGCATTGTAAGAAAGAGGGACACGATGAGGACAAATGTTGGCAGTTGCATCCTGAAAAGAGGCCAAAGTGGTTCAAAGAAAAGAAGGGAACGCAAATAGTTGCAACAATGACATCAAAGCCTACAGACTTGGGATCGGATTCAGGTGATGAATCTAAGATTTCATTGGTTGGTATGACAGGTAAATTTGGTGAAGAGATTGATTGTAGAAGCAAGTTGTTTCATATAAGGGTAATCATGCGACACACTAAGATAGACACATTAATCGACAGTGGATCTCAATCTAATCTAATATCAGAAGAGTTGGTTAAGACATTGGGATTAAATACACAAACTCATCATAAGCCTTACACACTTAAATGGATAAGCAATCATCATCAGATGCACATAACAAAGCAGTGCACAATCAAATTTGAAATTTCATCTAAGTATGTGGACGAAGTAACATGTGATGTTGTTTCATTAAGAGAATGTGGAATGGTCTTAGGTAGTCCGTACTTGTATGATCGTAAGGCAATCTTCTACAGAACAAAGAATCAATATCAATTCACTAAAGCAGGTCATGATTATGTGGTTCATGCTCATAGTGTTAAAGAAAAGAAAACACTTCAAACAATGGAGCAATTAACGAAGGCAATGCAAGCAAGCAACAAACCAATAATTGTTTCAAATGAAGTAATTGATCTTAGGCAAGAACAAGATATGGTTGTTGAATGGAAAATCAATCATAAGTTGCTTCAAGATAAGCTCATGTCGTGCAGATATTTCAAGTATATCAGTTCAATTGCAATCGTCTTTTTGATCTTGTCATTAGCAATGTTTTCTACATGGATGATAGTGGCTTCAGTAAGATGTAACAGGATTCAAATGGCTAACAATATACTGTCAGTTGTCATGATTATGTTACAGTTGATCTTGATGAGACAGGTGCACAGGACAGAGTTCAGAAACAGAGAGAAAGCTGGGTGGCCTATCTCGAGCTTTTTGACTGGTCAGTAACCTTTTGGGGACCAAAAAGTCTTTTTGTGGGGAGGTGTGATCCAGAATCGGATTCATAAGCCTGATAGGGCTTGAAAAATGCTCAAAAATGAAAGTGCTCGGAATGCAACGAAACCTGTGCCATTGCGTCTGTCTCGTCTTCTTGATTCCAGTGGTATATTTACTTTGTCAAACAGGCTCCGTATGGAGAAGATATCGCGTTCTGTCCGAAAAGTCAAACAGGCAAAAAAATGGATGACTGTACAGTCTGTACAGTCCACGTGTCATGCTGAATTTGTAGACCATACAGTCTATACAACTAACGTGGTAGCATCAGTAGATGACACATGGCATGCTCAGGTGATGACACATGGTAGAGTGTGATTGGTTGGTTTGACGTACGGTTGGACTTATCCGGAGGTGGCACGTGTCACCACTAAAAGGGTGACACGTGGCACGGGTGACATCAGCAGGTGACATGGCATATTGACAGGTGGCAGTACGGTGGTTGAAAAGTGGCAAGTGATGTGGACGAATCAGCAGATGACGCGTGGAATTCACCGGTTGGTTGATGAGATGCCACGTGGCCCAGTCAAGGGCTGCCATGTGGCACCCCAAGATTGGATCGTTGGTTGTTATATAAAATTTGGTTATGGCATAGCCGGGGGTCGAACCCACGACCTCCTGGCAGGTGAACGGACTAGCAGAACGAGCTAGCCACCCGGGTGACGCATGGTTCTTGTTATAGAAATGGGCGAAAACATATTTAAGTTTGGTTCAATGGTTAGCCGGTGGGGAAAAGGGCCGGGGCTTAGCCCCAGCCCTCGACGCGACATACGATATACCATACGACTACTGCATATAACCTACAACACGAGAATATGGGATAAGGGCTTACCCTTGGTCACGCGCCACTACATGTAACCATCACCACGGAACTCGGGGGCTTATCCCTACAAATAATGCGCGGGGTGTTAATACTTTGGGCCACGGGTCCTATGTGTAAGCCATAAAATCGGGAGTAGACGTGCCAAAAGGGGGGACAACGCATAGCGCATATCCACATGCCCCCCCCATATGACCATGTCAGAGGGTGCGCACCCAGGGCTCAGGGGATGCGCCCGATTTTTGTTATGAAGTGGGTTTTTTATGCCTAAAATTGGTTTTTTTATTATTAACTATGCCTATTTTTAGTTGATTCTCTCCATTTTTGGGGGATATTGGGCATTTTTGGAGGCCAAATTCTTGGAGGAAGTTGGATTTGAGCAACCAAATTCAAGGCTATATAAACCAGTCCCGTTTGAGGCCATCAGAGAGCAGTCAGAGCAGAGTTATGCTGAAGAAAAGCCAAGCCAAAGCCATGTTGATGCAGAGAAGCTTTTGAGAAGGAGACGTTGTCGGATCATTTCTGGGAGCTCTGGATGTCCGTTTTGTGTGTTGTTTTCTTTGCAAGGTTCTTGAGATCTGGAAGAAAATGCCAGATCAGTCTTGTAGCCATTTGGCATTGCAACGATGTAATTTTGAGCATTTGAACAAAAATAAAGAAGCCTCCCCCACAGAGACAAAGGCCCAGAGACGTGGGCAAAGTTGTGCCAAACTCCGTTATCAATCTGCGTGTTATGGTTTGTTGTTTATTATTTCATTTCAGATCTGCAAATATGTATATGGCTGTCATAATTCCTCTTCTTTCCTCATTCTTTCACTAAGTTTCTCAAATGGTTAATTAACGCATGCAAAATTAAAACTCAACCATAGTCATTTAAAAAATCCTACGGATCAATATCTCACAGTGATAGTGTGACGGTGGTTCCATCATTCTAATTCTACTTCAGGGTGGAAGGACGGGGCAAGGAAAGGTGGTTGTAGCCACCTTTTGGTTGTAGTTGGAGAACATAGGGGTTTGTAGCCTCCTTCTGGTTGTAGCCAGAAAATTGGGGAGTTGGAGCTTCCCTTAGGTTGTAGCCTGAGAAACTAGGGGGTTGGAGCCTCCTTCCAGTTGCAGCTGGAAAACAAAGGAAGTTGGTGCTTCCAATGAATGTAATTCTTCAATACATATAAGAAAAATCATTCTGTGGTTTTCTCCCAATTTGGGTTTCCATGTAAAACACTAGTGTACTGTGTATGTGCATGATTGTTCATTTGTTCATTGCTTATTTACTCTGCAGTTATTGGATAATAATGGTTCATTGATATAACACTTGGATTATATTGTTCAAAGGGATTAAATTTCTCTATTACTGATTCACCCCTCCTCTCAGTAATCCAACAGAAACTTCCTCATCTTGATCCATGATCATGGAGGCTAAAAAAATTTCAAGTTCTCAACGTTCACAACTAAGTAGATCTGCATATAAAGTGGAATATCTAGACAAAAAACATTGGTACCTCTCTTCTCCAAGATAGTGAAAGGTCCATAATGAATGGGATTGAGTTTCTTACCTTCACCCTTCAATATCTCATTGGTGATGTGAAGTCATACCCGGTCTCCAACCTGTAAATGATGATCAACCATGTGCTTGTCATGTCGAGCTTTATACTATTCTTGACTTTTCTCCAACTGTTCCCTGACTGCTTGGTGTATCTGTTGAATCCTCTGGATGAACTTATGGGCTTTGTCCTCTGTTCATTCTTCATTTACATCGACATCTCTCCCATACATCAAGTCCAAAGGAACCTTTGGTAGGTACCCAAAATATGTCTCAAAAGGTAAACTCTAAGTGGATGAATCTAAAGCTCGATTGTATGCATGTTGTACATAGGGTATATTTTCATCCCATACCTTGGGATGCTTGTTGCAGTAGCCTCGAAGAAAAAGTACCACTGTTCGGTTTACCACCTTTGTTTTTCCGTCAGTTTGTGGATGGAAAGCAGTGCTCCTCTTCAATTTGGTGTCCATCATTCTCCACAAGATTGTCCAAAATTCCCCAAGGAATCAAGTATCTCGATCCGAGATGATAGATGTGGGTAATCCAAAGTGAACCCAAACATGTTGAAAGAAGAGATTAGAATTCTGCTCAACAATGATCTTCTTTTTACAAGGCATCAAGATACACATCTTGATGAACCTATCCACTACAACATACAAATAATCATGACCTCCTTTGGTCATGGGTAACCCCCCTACAAAATCCATGGATATAGTTTCCCATGGATGGGATGGAATAGGAAGTGGTGAGTATAGCCCCAGTTTTCTATTAGTGGGCTTACAAGTAGAACACATCACACACCCCTTTACATATTTAGTTACAATTTCTTTCATTTGAGGCCAGTAACAAAACCTCTGCAAATGAGCCATAGTTTTTCCTATCCCAAAATTCCCAGACACAAGAGAAGTATGAGCTTCTCGTATTACATGGACTCGCTCACTTGTAGGAATACATAACTTTCCAAGATGGTAAAGTAAATTTCCCTGCATACAATAGTTCTCTACATGTGCACCAAGGGTTAGCTTCGTATATACTTATTTGAAATCTTCATCGATGGCATATTGTTCTATATAGCTATCATGAGATAAAGAAGCATTCTTCAAAATAATAGAAGCAACAATAGGAGGTCTAGAAAGCATATCATCTACCTTGTTACTTGTACCCTTTTTGTACTTGATTACCAAGTGAAACTGTTGTAAAAAACCCATCCACCTGTAGTGCCGAGATTGTTGAAATTTGGTTTTTTCTTGAAGATACTGTAAGGTTTGGTGATCTGTATGTATAATGGTTTCTTTCCATAACAAGTAGTGCTTCCATTTATTTACACTATGGAATAATGCATACAACTCTTTATCATATGTAGGATAGTTAACAAAAACTTATTTAAAAGTTTTAGAGTGGTAGCAGATAAGCTTACGGTATTGCATTAGTACTGCACTCATGGTGTACTCACTGGCGTCTGTCTCGATCTCAAAAGGTTGTTAAATATTCGACAGTGCTAATACTGGTGCAGTATTGATCTTTCCCTTCAAAGTGTCAAAAGATTTTTGTTGCTTTCCTTCCCACTGAAAAGTGTTCTTCACACTGGTTAAGGCATGCAGACGAGATGCTATGAAGGAGAAGTTGGGAATGAATCTCCTCCAATACTGGACTGCACCTTAAAATATTCAAACTTCGGTTACACTTTTTGGCTTAGGACAATTTACAATTACATCAATTTTGGAAGGGTCAATTTTCAATTTTCCTCCACCTACCGATCCGACTTTTATTTGATGATATCCACTGTGAAAATCCAACTTAGTGAAATAGAAAACATTATTCAATTGATCAAGTAAATCATCTATACGAGGAAGAGGGTATCAATTTTTCACCGTGTTTTTATTTAAGACCCGATAATCGACACACATTCGCCATGTGCCATCTTTCTTTGGCACCATCACAATCGAAGAACCACAAGGAGATTAATTAGGCCTAATGACCCCTTGATCCAGTAATCTCTGTACCTGCTTCTTGATCTCTATCATCTCCATGACTAACATCCTATACATGCCCACATTATGAAGAGGAGAATCTTGTTGAATATGTATCTCATGTTGGATTTTCCTCTTAGGAGGTAATCCATCTAGTTCCTAAAAAATATCATCATACTTAGAAATAATATCAATTAATTCATTTTTATGAGATGGATCACACCCTTGGAAAGAATCGGATATCCTGACATATTTATCTCTTACAACCATGAGTACATATCTCTTATTAGTGTTTATGAGTCTTTTCATTTTCCCTCCACTAACAAGTGTTGTGTGCACTTCAATATTTGTAAGGTTAAGGATATAGAGTACCTTTGTTTGTTCTTTTGATGAAGATTCCAATGCTGACTTGCATCTATGGAATGTGAGTTGTCCTTCATAGTCATCCATCACTGCAGTGTCTTGGAATTATTTCTTCACACATTCTACAATTAGGGAGTTATTTAATATAAAGGAGGTGATGTTGACTGTTCATTTACAGAGACTCAAAACAGAGAACGAATCTCAAATATCTTTTAATATTTATGTTGTTGTCTGATCGATGTATATTGTGGTATATTGAAACTTGTATTCTATTACAGATAAATTTGTAATAATCAATATATTTAATATAAAAAAAAAAAAATTTATAATCCTTAATAACCAATATAGTTTGCGTTGAATTTACATACCTTCGAGGAAGTTTGCAATGCCCTCAAAGTTCTTAACGATATTCTTGTGAATTTTATCTCAAAGTTCTTAATGATTTTCTTTTGAAGTTTATCTCTTTCCCAATAGGGGAAGATGGTGGAACATATTTCCATGGTGACAATAGCCTCTATTGATATAGAATAAAGTCGGTCCATCATTGTATGTACATTATTTCCTAGTTTGTAAGATGAAACTATTATGAGGGAGCAAGTCCCACCATTATCTAATGGAATTTTTAGTGTGTCTTGTTCGATTTGGGGAAACAGATTGAATGAAATAAGATCACAATGACAAAATCAACCTGTTCCAAGATTACCCTTTGCATAATACCCTTTATTTTCTGTGTTTTCTCTTTGTCATGGATGTAGTAGGTCCATCAGGAATCGGTACTAGCAACACCTATACCAACAACACCTATATCAAAAACTTATTAACCATATGCAGTAGTAGATTCGTTCATGAAGAGATCCAGATCCTAAAGACACGAGGGAAGAAAGGGGGCCTAAAACCATGTGTATTATGTTTGATCCATCCAATGAACTCCATTAAAAATCATAGTCCAAGCACCATGACATCCATGTGTGCAGAAGGTCATCACACTCTGATGTGGTTGAGGAAACCGATCGTGTGTTATTGCTTGTCGCAACCCTCATGGTGTAATCCAAGGTTTGGATGCATGTGATGGCTAGCTTTCCATGTGTATTCACATATACATGTGTGTCGCCATGTTATAGAGAGGAAGTATATGTTTATCCATCTAGCGACTAGTGAAAGTGACATGTTTCAAGTAAAATGACAAACAAACAAAAACATCCCACTCTCACCTTCGATCCCCAGATTTTCTATTACACATCCACACCACTGTGAGTTTCCATTCTTCCTCCCTCCCTCCATTACAATTTTCTATAGAATAATTTTGTTTATAGGAATATTGTATTGTAGATTTTAAGTTGATAAACAATGCTTCTGTTATTTAGGGTTTTCCAACACTTTGCATTGATACATTAATTCTTAGCTATGGACAAATTCATGATCCATTTCTATTACGATATGATAAACAAATATGTCACATATCACACCACTCTATTGAAAAATATGTTGAAACAGTTCCAACCAATTTCCCACAGATAGGATATGGGTGGATTTCCTAGCTCCTATTTTTCTGGCTTCGGTTGATCAAATCAATCAAAAATAGAATTGGTTAGGTGCACATTAATTGTAATTGTTGGAGAGATGTTAGTATCTATGTAAGTTCGTAGAGGAAAAATGGGAGATGCATGTGTGAGAGAGATGGTTGTAAGTTGAGTTTGGATATTGTAATTCTCCCTTGAACAATAAGAAAACAAATTATCATTTTCCAGTGAATGTTTCCCTTTTGAATAATTTTACCACGTAAAATCATTGTGTTCTTTGTGTGTGTGATTATTTTCTTGTATATTTATGTTGTTTAATTTTGTTATGTTTAATCTTCCACTACCCAAAAAGTGGATGAATTCATTGCAAGGGGGCTGATATTTTTTGGCCTATCGCACCCTCAGTCGTGTTGGAGGGGCAATAGTCACTCTCAAACTTATGAATTGCCATTTTTTGGAGATCATTGCTCCTTGAGTATTGTGACAGGCACAATAGTTGTGGTATGTTGATCATCACACCCTATCTCAAGTGGGAGGAGTGATAGTTGTTGGTCATTGCTGCCTTCGATATGTTGGTGGCGCGATACTATGAAAACACGTGGTATAAAATATATGGTATATAATTCTTGAAGTAATATTGTATATTATGCAATATATATATATATATATATATATATATATATATATATATATATATATATATATATAAAGGATCACCTTTATGTTAAATGAGTGGAGATATATATTTCCTTCATAAAATAAATAGGAGGATATCATAAAAAATTATTTGAGGTTGAAGTTTATTTTGGTAAAAAGGTCTTAAGGTATAAATACATATATTAAATAATTTATGATTTGGCTTCAACCTTTTTTATTAAATATTTTTTTGGGGTTCCACTTTGCAATATATGATTGTACCTCCTTATTATGAACAACTTAGTTTTATAAGCTATAGTTTGGGTGGTTTTTTCTAATGGAAAAAATTCAAATTTCAAAGTTTAAGGCAGAGAAATTCAATGGAGAAAACAACTTTGAGCTATGGAAGCTCAAGATGCGGGATCTGCTTGTACAACAAGGATTGCAAAAGGCATTGGCATGAAATACAAAGAAATAAGAAAGCATGACATACAAGACTGGGAAGATCTGGATATAATATCTCTCAGTACCATTTGTTTGTGTCTGGCAAACAAAGTTTTGTTTAATATCACCAGAGAGGAGGCAACAACATGTTTATGGAATAGACTGGAAAACCATTACATGAAAAAGTCCTTGACAAATAGAATCTTCTTGAAGAGGAAGTTGTATAGTTTATAGATGAAATAAGGTACAAAGATTTTGATCATTTAAACATTTTCAATACTCTGATTTGTCAATTATCTAGTATGGAAGTAAAATGTGAAGATGAGGACAAAGAATTTACCCTATTGTGTTCATTACATGAATCTTGGGATCATTTAGGCACATCTATGTGTTTTATTACAACATATTCCATCGATTATGATACTATTGTGGGAGCCCTAATGTCTAAGGAGATGAGGAGAAAATCCAATCAAGAAACCTCAACATCATAAGCAATGGTGGCCAGAGGACGATCTACAAAAAAAGGGTAAAATCTGATAGGTACATCGAGATCTAAGTCAAAAGGCAAGAGCGGTAAGCTAAAATGCTAGTACTATGGAAAATCAGGGCATCTAAAGAAGGATTTTTGGAAAATAAAACAAGCATCCAAAGAGGGCTCCACAAAGGAGGAAAATGAGGAAAATTCAGTTGAAACAAGTTCGCGTACGGTAGATGAGGTATTGTTTTTTTTTAATGTTTCACAACATGATCAACATTGGTTGTTAGACTCTGGTGCATCCAATCATATATGTCTCCATATAAATTGGTTCTCAACTTACCAATCTATTAATGATGGTGGTTTTTTTTTATGGGAAATGATATTTCTTGTAAAATTGTTGGGATTGGTAGCATCCAAGTTAAAATGTATGTGGTATTGTAAGAACATTAACATATCTGAGGAATGTACTTGACTTAGAAATAACCTAATATATTTGGGAGTTCTATATTTTTGTGGTTATAAATATATAGTTCAAGGTGGAGTATTGAAGGTGTCCAAAGGCATCTTAGTAGTCATGAAGCCTAAAAATATCGGGATTATTTATCAACTAGAAGGAATAATTGAATAAAATCAAGCAACGATAGTATCCAAAGGTGCTAGTGACTCTACTCATTTATGGCATCAACGTTTGGGCCATATGAGTGAGAAAGAGCTTAAGGTACTAGTAGACCGTAAGTTACTTCCAAGCTTAAAATCTCTGAATTGGAATTTCTACAAGCATTGTATTTATGGAAAACAGTCTAGAAAGAAATTTAAAACATGAAGACATATTAGTAAAGATACCCTTGATTATATCCATTAATATGTTTGGGGACCATATCCTAAAGTTTATTTTGGAAGGTTGTCATATTTTGTAACATTTAAATAGATGATTATTCTAGAAAGGTGTGGATCTATTTACTTAAAAGAAAAACTGATGTGTTTAATGCTTTTAAGAAATTTAGAGCTTTGGTTGAAAAAATCATGGAAGGTCAATCAAGTGTTTTAGAACAAATAATGGAGGTGATTTTACTTCTAAGGAATTCAAAAATTATTGCAAGGAAGCTGGGATCGAAAGACATAAAACCACAGTTTATACTCCTCAACAAAACGGTGTTGTTGAATGCATGAATATGAATCTTCTAGAGAGAGCAAGGAGCATGCTCAGTAATTCCAAGTTGCAACAGGAATTGTGGGAAAAAATAGTGTTTACAACATTTTATTTGGTAAATCAATCACCATAAACTGCAATAGACTGTAAGATTCCAAAAGAAGTATGGACAGGTCACCCTTGTGACTATTCAAATCTTAAAATCTTTGGCTGTGAAACTTATGCACTTATCCCTAAGAATAAACATTCTATTTTAGATCCAAAATAAAAAAGGTTTATGTTTGTTGGGTATGGTGATGGAAGTAATGGATATAGATTGTGGGATCCTACTACCCACAAAATCATCATTAACAAAGATGTTGTATTTCATGAATTGTCACTCATAAAAACAGATGTAGATGTTGAAATGAAACATGCATAAGTACCAAAAACTCAAGAAATTCAGTTGGAGACTTGATCCTCTATAGGATAGGAGCATGAAGATTTTCATGACGAAGCTCTTACAGAAGAAGATGATGATACAAAAAATTTCCAGGAAATTGAGGAAATGCCTCAACAATTTTAGGGACCTCACCTCCCTAACCCCTCATGTAGGTAGAATAATATAATTCCATGTAATAAAGGCCAATATTAATAAGGCCTAGCAATAAGGAAGAATAAGTCAAATGTAAGAAGACCTAATAAAATATTCTGCGTCTAGAAGGTTCTTCCTCTAGATTGTTCTTTTGGATAGATAGATTTAGTATAAATAGAAATAGAGGGTATGAGAAATATTTTCTTGGATATTATTGTAATAGAGATCTACTTTGCTGGAGGTTTCCCCCTTGAAGAGGCAAGCGAACATTTCTCTCAGTAATCAAAGTGCTCTTTTTGGTGTTATTCTGGTATTATTGTGGTATTATTATGGTTATATCATTGTTTCTCTACCATTTCTAGCTAATTATTTATGTTCCACATACTATTTTATATCTGGAATACTACAAGTGGTATCATAGCACCTTCCTTGGGAGAAACTTGTGGGTTAATTTTTTTTTAGGGTAGAGACGTATTTTGACATATTAAACCTACAAAGACCTGTCCTTACACACATAAACCCGCAGTTGGGGATTCATACACGCGGGAAATACAAGTGGTACTTAAGCGTACATCTGTTGGCCACCCTTATAACCCATGTTGGTACCCCTTCGAGTGGTAGAGCATCAAACAACACCTTTATACGGATCAACCTAGATCTCCTGAAGCCCTCCATAGATAAACCGATTGGCCACCTGATTGCTATAGTGTCACCAAGAACAACACTCGGGAAGATACTCTGTAGTACCTAGGTAGTCTTGTAGTACGACTAAGGGCACAATCTAGCCTCCTTAGTTGGTTCCCTAAGATATTTGGCCAAGTACTATTGTTGGACCTCGCACATATATCAGAGAGATATAACACAGGGAAAACCCTTGTCTGTAGAACCCTTGGGACGGAAACAAGAACAGAACAAACAAGCTCTATTTCCACACAACTGTGTCTTCTGCATTCGGGTTGCGAAATTACTACACATTTCTTCCTACTAAGGATTTAATAATTTTGTCACTGTAATATTCTTTAGGCTGGAGTATAACTCTGCAGGAGTAAAAAAAAAATGATTATAGTGGTCCCGCCAACACACTTATTTGAGACCTATCCCACTGGGTTCCTCTCTTCACCCTGATTCCAATGATACCTATCATTTTTAACCCAAATTGTTTTGTGGACCCAACCTGTCTCTAACACCATTATTTGGCTCTTATCCCTTTGGATCCCCCTTTTCACCCTGATCGCAATGGTACCTATTAGCAATAAAAAATAACTTTCTAATGATTTCCAAATCACATGATAAGAGGATCATTAGGTAGAAGAGTTATTTCTAAATCTTAAAGTTTTAGAGGTTTTGAGAAAGGCTCAAATTCATATCAATTCAATAAAATGAGGATTTCACGTCTAAAAATAGGCAAAAAGTTAATTTTAGCTTTCGACAACTTAATGTGAAATTTACAGTGTAATGAGCCATCAAAAAGATTTGACTTTCAGCGGCTAAAAGGAAAAATACACGACTAATGAGCCACCGAAAGTACAGAAGAGTCCAGAATTACCTTCTTTCTGCCCAGATCATGATTTTGTGTTTCCATATTCCGTGTGAATGATTTCAAATCAAATATAATAATTATCAGAAGCCAGATCATCTTCCTATTCAATCTTTGAAGACATATGGCGAAAGAATGAAGCCAAAGGGCATTTCTATTCTTGACAGAAATCGCCCAGTTGTCAAACAAAGATCTCGAGTTCCATGATCTTCACCTGCAAACTGCTAAATAATACAGAAGACTATCAGATTCGAATTATGATGATAACTTTGAATCTTGTTTCCTAAGATTGTATTTGATTATGCTCAGTTTTAGTTATTTTCAGATCCATTTTTATAGGATCTTGAAATTGTGATGTAAATTCTATAAAGCCTGAGACCTTTGATACAACAAAGGGGGAGAAAAAATAGTCTGAGGACTGTGGTTCTATTCTTGAAGACTTGTACATTTCATCCTTTGGATATGTCCATGAATATATCTTGACATCGACCTTCTTTAACTTTGTTTGTTCAGTTTTCATCTCCTTTCTTTCCAAGTTTATGTATACTCAATGATAGAAGGTTGTCATCCCATCTCTTTGTTGGTATATTAGACTTATATACATTGCTTCTTATGTTTGTCTTAGTGCTAGATAGTTGTCATCTTATTAGTGCACTCATAATCTTAAGCTGCAAGTATTTACTTATTATGTCTGGCCATCTACTATATACAAATCTTATATATGTTTCTGCTAGTATGAAGGAGTATCTTACCTATCATTATTGGCCATTCACATATAATTTTTTGTAGGTATTTCTTGCTATCATAATGAGTCTTCTCCATGTTTTCACACATTGATTAAAACCTTCTGAGAAGCATAGTTGAAATCCTTGGTATTTCAAATGACCCATGTCTTTCTAAATGGATGTGAGTTTATAATGTCATCTGAGTTGATCCTTTTTCTCCACAGTTTATTGATATTTTAAAGTTACCAAGCTTACACCCTTCTATAGTCAGGGAGTGATTTCTTGGAGTGATAACAAAATGGCATCGTTGCCAGGGAACAAAAGTGAAAGAAAAGTTTCCCTGGGAGAATGACGAAGATCTTATTCTTGATGGCAGACAAGAGACATACATAAAACTTGAATGTAATCATATGCCTGACGACTCCACATTAAAGACTCCACTGGGGAGAATCCGACTGATAGAAGATGAAGAGGCTGACTTCAAAATCTAGGTACCAATTCATTAGTTTACTTTATGAATTGTTGTTATTCTTTATCATCTCCTTTATACTTTTCCCTTCACATGTTAAAAGAATTATCCTCTGTTTTGTATATTCTAAAGATTATCAACCATCTTTTATAAATCCATCTTTAGAAGAAGATTTGCAGCCTACTTGTGTTGTACAAATTAAATCAATTTTTGTGCCTCAGTTCATTTATAAAAATGACCTATGTATTCAAATTCCTTTTGAATCTGATCAGCCATGTAACCTTGAAGAAATCAAAATTGATTCAAAACCTATACAGAGCTCAACACTTGTTTCAATTACCTTTGAACCTTGTCAGCAAATTGCTATCCCTCATGATCAACCCACGGCCTTTCAAATCAAAAACAAGATGAATATGTTTAAGCCGTTAAAGCTGCCCTCTCATCTTCATCCTTATCCTCTTGATTGTTATGAATATCTTCTTTGGTTTTCTAGAGAGACTCAAGCTTCAGCTAAGAGGCACTTGGAATCTTTTGAAGATTTTATTTACCATTTTCAAATTGTTTATGAGGATGTTATCATGAGATTTTTCTCTAAGTCATTGATTAGAGATGTTGCTATATGGTTCAAGAGTTTAAGAAATGACTCCATTGGCTCTTGGATAGAATTCAATGATGTTTTTATGAAACATTGGGGCGAACATAAATCACTAGATTCATATCTTGCTGATTTTTATGATTTGAAGAGAGAGCAGGGTGAAGCTTTTCCTGTCTTCAATCAAAGGTTTTACAACAGCTATCGTGACATGCCTTTGGAGATCATGCCTACAGATACATCTACCATGATATATTATGTGATGGGACTGCAGTCAAAACTTTCCCTTCTTCTGCTAGAAATGAAATCTTCATCATTAAGCATTTTGTTTGAAGATGCTCTAGAGGTGGAAGAAAATATGCATGTTTCCAGGAGGATCTGAGAAAAGACTAATTTTGAAAATATGCATAAATTTGAGCCAGCAGAATGTCAGTATAGTTCAGAATCTGAGCAAAAAGGTAATGATTATGAGGCAGTTTCAGAACAATAGCAAGCAGCTAAAATTATTTCAGATTGTGAATCAGATCCTTCAACATTTGCAAAGTCTTCCAGAGACATGTATCCATTAAATGTTTATGTTCAGTTTACAAATCCAGTTAAGCCTATGATAACTCATGATTGTATAGACAACTACATTTTTATAGTTGATCAAAACCTTTGTTATTCGAATACTTCTCTATCATCATTGTCTGAACACTATTCTGAAGAAGAGGTCAAAGGCTTTGATGATCACAAGGTAATCATAAAAGAAGAAGAAGGTTATCAATCTTTTGGCAGAGAAGCAGTGATACAAGTGGAATGTTTTCCTGAAGACCAATAGATTTTTGATATCAGTTTCAAAGATCCAGTGGCAGCCTTTATAGAATCATACATTTAAGAGAACATGAAGACTTCAGATTTGTTAAACTTATCAGTATGTCCAGATGATTTTGGTTTTGTGAATGATTTTTTATCATTGTTGCTGCATTTCAAACATCAAATATTGATTAGTGAGGATGATGAAATCATTTCAGTATTAAAATTACTTGGATGTCTGCTATGGAAATTTTCCTTTACCTAACCAAATTACAGAACTGGTTAGAGTAGAGTAGGTAAGAAATAAGTTTACTGCCCAAGCATTTCTTTTCTTTCATTTTGCAGCAGATGTAATAGTTACTTTGTGTGAATAAAGGAAGTCTTGAAGATATACAGAGATCATCTATATAGGTCATGAAATATTTTCAGACAGAGGTGAATGGTTGACTCCATGCCCAATGGAATACTGACTCCATGCCCAATGGAACACTAGACATTAAATTCAGATTTTATTTTTTTGGAAAGACATTAGATCTGTGGTTCTTAGAAACCTTGCAGGGAGGTCTCCATCCCAGCTGGAGCCAAATGTTAGAAATCAAAAATAAATTTCTAATGATTTCCAAATCACATGATAAGAGGATCATTAGGTAGAGGAGTTATTTCTAAATCTTAAAGTTTTAGAGGTTTTGAGAAAGGCTCAAATTCATATCAATTCAATAAAATGAGGATTTCACCTCTAAAAATAGGCCAAAAGTTAATTTTATCTTTCGGTGGATAAATGTGAAATTTACAGTGTAATGAGTCACTGAAAAGCTCTAACTTTTGACGACTAAAAGGAAAAATACACGACTAATTAGTTGTTGAAAGTGCATAAGAGTCCAGAATTACCTTCTTTCTACCCAGATCGTGATTTTATCTTTCCAGATTCCGTGGGAATGATTTCAAATCAAAGATAATAATTATTAGAAGTCAGATCAGTTTCCTATTCAATCTTTGAAGACATATGGAAAAAGAATGAAGCCAAATGGAATTTCTATTCTTGAAAGAAATTGCCTAGTTGTCAAACAGAGATCTCGAGTTCCATGATCTTCACCTGCAAATTGCCAAATAATACAGAAGACTATCATATTTGAATTATGATGATAACTTTGAATCTTGTTTCCTAAGATTGTATTTGAGTATGCTTAGTTTTAGTTATTTTCAGATCCATTTTTATAGGATCTTGAAATTGTGATGTAAAGGCTATAAATCCTGAGACCTTTGATACACCAAAG
>ML788847.1:867423-891664 GCA_009831015.1 Picea engelmannii
TTTCATCCATGGATATGTCCATGAATATATCTTGACATCGACCTTCAATCACTTTGTTTGTTTAGTTTTCATCTCCTTTCTTTCCAAGTTTATGTATACTCAACGACAGAAGGTTGTCATACCATCTCTTTGTTGGTATATTAGACTTATATACATTGCTTCTTATGTTTGTCTTAGTGCCATATATTTTTCATCCTATTAGTGCACTCATAAGCTTAAGTTGCAAGTATTTACTTATTATGTCTAGCCATCTACTATATACAAATCTTATATATGTTTCTACTAGTATGAAGGAGTATCTTACCTATCATTATTGGCCATTCACATATGCTTTTGTGTAGGCATTTCTTTCTATCATAATGAGTCTTATCCATGTTTTCACACATTGATTAAAACCTTCTGAGAAGCATAGTTGAAATCCTTGGTCTTTCAAATGACCCATGTCTTTCTAAATGGATGTGAGTTTATAATGTCATCCGAGTTGATCTTTTTTCTCCAAAGTTTATTGATCTTTTAAAGTTACCAAGATTACACCCTTCTACAGTCAGGGAGTGATTTCTTGGAGTGATAACAGTACCTATCATTTGACACCCTTTTTTCTCCATGGTCCCACCCACCCCTCCAGACCCCTTTTGTTTCCCCTATACCATTGGTCAGCTCCTTTGTCCAAATGACTACCACACAGGCCCAATACCTCTCTACCTTGATTGTTGACAACCATCATAACAAGGAAACCATCAAACCACTTAGTTCCAACATTATCTCCATCAATTCAACAATTGATATCCTCAAGGATGAATGTTCCCATATCAAATACCTCAAGGAACAATGTTCCCACATCAAAGACCTCAAGGAACGATGTTCCTACCTCAAATAACTCAAAGAAAACTCCCTAGGCCCTTCCCATAACCCTTCCTCCTTTGAAAAACCATTTTATTAAGATGCCCATGACTCTTCCCATTACCAGGGCCCTCATACTACTCACTTTTCCCGAGACCTCTGCCCTCCTAGAATTGAGGTGAACAAATTTGATGGATCAGATCCTACAGGCTGGGTCACCCAAATAGAACATTATTTCTCCTTGCATGGCATTACTGATGACCTAGACAAGATTCGTTATGGTGTCCTACATCTGGGTCCGGAACGATGGAAATGGGGGAAATGGATAAAAAAGGCATGCCAAGGGTATCTTGCTTGGACATAGTTTATGGCTGAACTTTATGACTGCTTTGACTTTGAAACCCACCATTTAGGACGTTTGACCAAGTTAATGTAGTCTGGGATAGTGGAAGACTTTATTTCCGCATTTGAAACTAGGACTTCAGAACAGAGGTCATGTCAGATGATTTCTTTAGGGAATTCTTTATTAGTGGCCTCAAAGATGAAATCTGTGCCCATGTTCTCATGGAATACCCCCATACTTGGTTGGAATCTACTCAATGATCCAAAGAATACCAATAGATTGTGTCCTCCCAAACCCCTAAACCCTCCTTTATTCCTCGCCCTAAACCCACCCATTTTCCCCCTTCTACAACTCCCCTCAATATCTAGAAATTAATTAGGGTTGAAATGGATAAACATCAACTCAAGGGTGTTTGTTATAATTGTAATGACCAATATTTTCTCAGGAACAAGTGTAAGGAACAAAATGTTTTTGTGGTTGTGACTGAGGATATTTCTGAAGAAGATTTTGTTGTTCCACCCGTGGAGGAACTACCACCACCATATGACGTCACCCCACTCTCTGACCGACCAGAAGTTGAACCAGTGATTTCACTTAATTCCCTCACTTGTTTCTCTTCTCCCCAGACTCTCAAATTAATTGGTTACATCAAACATAGGAAAGTCATCATCCTTGTGGATAGTGGTATCACCCATAACTTTATTCATCACCCCATTGCCCAAGAATTCAATTTTTACTTCCGTGTAGTCAATAATTTTCAAATCATGATTTACAATGGTGGTTCCATGATATGTGGGGGATGATGTGAAAATTTGTGACTCCAAATTGGTCAGTATCACCTGAAATCCCATATGTTTGCTAGAGACATGGGTGGTTTTGAAATTTTTCTTAGTGCCAAATGGTTACGCACTCTCGACCACATTCTCATGGATTTTAATGAATTAACCATGCAATTCCAAGAGGAGTGACAACAATATAAGTTCCAAGGAATCATAGTCGACTCCCTTGATATCATCAGTTCCCATCGCATGGAAAATATCCTCAAAAAAGGTCACTCGGGAACTATCACCCAACTCCACTCCATTCATCTTGTTGAGACACCTTCTGTGCATCCCAACCACCAATCTATCCTCTCCCTCCACCAAGTTTTTTTTACCACCCCCAAAAAATTTCCCCCTTCGCGTGGCATCCGTGATCATTCCATCCCTCTCATCCCAAGAAGTATTCCTCTTAATGTTCAGCCTTATCGTCATCCCTTTTCCCATAAGAATGAAATTGAGAAACAATTCCATGAATTACTCAAAGCAGGTGTTATCTGTCCCAGTACTATCCCCTATTCTTCCCTTGTGGTCATGGTACTCAAGAAAGAAGGTACTTGGCGCATGTGTATTGATTTTCAATCCCTCATCAAACTCACAATCAAAGACAAATTCCCCATTTCTGTCATTGATGACCTCTTGGATGAATTGAGTGGTGCTTAGTACTTCACCAAATTGGATCTATGTTCTGGCTACCACAAGATCCGCATGAAATACAAAGACATTCCCAAGATGACATTTCTCACTCATGAGGGTCATTATGAATTCTTAGTAATTCCCTTTGTATTGTTTAATTCTCCTTCCACTTTCCAAAGTCTTATGAATCATGTCTTCTGTCCTTTTCTCTGTCATTTTATCTTAGTTTTCTTTGATGATATTCTCATCTATAGTAAAACTTGGTCATCTCATCTCTCCCATGTGAATAAAGTTCTCCATCTCCTCTCTAAGCACCAACTTTTCTTCAAACAATCTAAATGTTCCTTTGGTTCCTCATAAGTGGAATACCTGGTTCATATTGTTGGAAAGGATGGTGTCCGAGTGGATCCTAAGAAAATTGAAGCTATGCAATATTGGCCTCGCCTTAAAACTCTTAAGATCTTGGGTGATTTTCTAGGTTTAACGGGTTGCTATAGGAAGTTTGTTCGGAATTATGGAAAGATTGTAGCTCCTCTCACTTCCCTCCTTAAAAAGAATGCTTTCACTTGGAATTCACTTGTGGATGATGCCTTCCAAGCCTTAAGATGTTATATGATCGACCCCTGTCTTAGCACTCCCAGAATTCACAAATACATTCGTATTGGAATGTGATGCTTCTAGGAAAGGAATTGGAGCCATCCTCATGCAAGATGGCAGGCCCTTGGCCTTCACTAGCAAACAAATTTCAGAGTGACATTTGTTCCAATCCATTTATGAAAAGGAAATGTTATATATTCTTCATGTCGTGGATATTTTTTTCCCTTACTTATTAGGTCAACGATTCCAAATCAAAACTAATCATCAGAGTCTCAAGTATTTCCTGAAACAATGAATTTCATCCCTGGCGCAAAAAAAATGGGTGTCCAATATATTTGGATATGATTATGAGATCATTTAAAAGAAGGGAAAGGAAAATGTAGTGGTTAATGCTCTTTCCCAAAAATATGAAGAACATGGGTCCCTTTTGTCCCTCTCCTTCATTGTACCAGATTGGCTAAAAAGTTGTTCATTAGGAATGGTTGCAAGACCCCAAAATTTCTAGCCTGCTCAACCAATTGCAAAACAATTATTTAGTTCCTCCAAGGTACTCTTGGAATAATGAAGAGCTTCTCTACAAAGGCATTTTTTTATTTATGAAAGAAATCCCAACTTAAATCCACAATGCTTTCTGAACTTCAAGCCTCACCCATAGCAAGGCATTCCAGATTTACCAAAACCTATTAAAGGGTTAAACATTCTTTTTTTGGGGAGGGTATGAAATAGGATGTTGACACCTTTGTGGATGAATGTGAGGTCTATCAATACAACAAGGGATAAATGGTCAAATATTCGGGCACACTCCAACCACTTCCAATTCCCCCTACTATTTGGTGAGATATTTCTATGGACTTGATTGTAGGATTACCTAAATTGGGAAATAAGTCAGTCATGATGGTGGTCATCGATCATCTCTCCAAATATGCTCATTTTTGTGCTCTTCAACACCCATTCACAGTCACCACAATAGATCAACTCTTCATGGATAATATCTTCAAGCTTCATGGCATGCCTAATTATATTGTCTCTGACAAAGACCCCACTTTAACCATCAATTTTTGGCAAGAGTTGTTCAAGCTATAGGGCACCCAATTGTATCTCAACACTGCCTATCACCCCTATATGGATGGCTAGATGGAAGTTGTCAATGAGTGTTTGGAAACATATTTGAGGTGCTTTTCATCTGAGCGTAAAATCAATGGGTTCAATGGTTACCCCTAGCTGAATAGTGGTACACCACATCTTATCATACAACTACTCACATGACTCCTTTTGAATCATTATACGACCAAAATCCATCATCCTTTCTCTCCTATATGCATGGGTCTTGAAGGTTCAGGAGGTTGACACAAATCTTACAGTACAGGAGGCTATTCTTCATGCCCTCAAAGATAATTTCATCATGGCTCATAATCGCATGAAGAAAGAAGAAGATCAAGGTAATTCTGAACGCCATTTTTTGAAGGGGACCATCTATTTCTTTGACTGCAACCTTATAAGAAGACTTCCCTCAAATCTCACCACTGTTAAAAACTTGCACCCAAATTTTATCGTCCTTATCAAGTGCTTAAGCATGTGTGCTTGGTGTCCTATCAGTTATCTCTACCTAGTTAGTCAAAGCTTGATCCTATTTTTCATGTTTCTTGCTTAAATAAGGTGATTGGAAATAATTTCCAAACTCAAACTAGTATTCCTGAGTTGGATGAAGAAGGATCCATGTGGTTGCATCCACAAGCAGTCTTGGCTCAGTGAGAGCATCGTCTCCGTCAACGAACCATCCAGGAAGTTTTATTTCAATGGAAAGACACACCTCCATAAGATGCCACCTGGGAGCCAACCACCATTCTACAACAATTCCCTCATCTAAAGCCTCGAGGACAAGGTTGTTCTTCAAGGGGGGGGGGGTGTAATAAGGACCTAACCTCCCTAACCCCTCACATAGGTAGAATAATATAATTCCATGTAATAAAGGGCAATATTAATAAGGCCTAGCAATAAGGAAGAATAAGTCAAATGTAAGAAGACCTAATAGAAGCTTCCTCTTCTAGAAGGATCTTCCTATAGATTGTTCTTTTGGATAGCTATATTTAGTATAAATAGAGGTAGAGGGTATGATAAATCTTGACTTGGATATTATTGTAATAGAGATTTTTTCTACTGGAGGTTTCCCCCTCGAAGAGGCAAGTGGAAATTTCTCTTAGTAATCAAACTTCTCTTTATGGTGTTATTATAGTATTATTGTGGTATTGTTATAGTTATATCATTGTTTCTCTTTCATTTCTAGCTAATTATTTATGTTCTACATACTATTTATATCTAGAATACTACAAACAATCTCTACGAAGATCTACATGGGTCAGAAAGTTTCCTAAGAGGTATGATGATTA
The DNA here is from genome assembly GCA_009831015.1 of Picea engelmannii. Lineage (NCBI taxonomy): Eukaryota > Viridiplantae > Streptophyta > Pinopsida > Pinales > Pinaceae > Picea > Picea engelmannii. The sequence continues at coordinate 873,045 of ML788847.1, forward strand.
TGCTACATTTGTTTCTTTGATTTCTAATGATGGAGAACCTAGTTGTTATCACAAAGCAATAGAGGTATATGATAGTGATAAATGGAAAGTAGAAATGAAATAATAAATGGATGCCTTAGAGACTTGGTAGATCTCTTGAAGGACAAGAAGGTTGTCGAATGTAAGTGGGTTTACAAATTGAAGAAAGGTGTTGATGATAAAGTTGAAAAGTACAAAACAAGACTGGTAGAAAAATGGTATTTAGATAAGGAAGGTATTGATTTCCATGAAATGTTTTCACTAGTTGTTAATCTTGTTTTAATTTGTGTTGTGTTAGCACTAGTTGCTTTACTTGATCTTGATTTAGAGAAGCTAGATGTTAAAAAAAATCATGGAGATTTGTATGAGGAAATATATATGGAACAACCAAAAGGGGTTTTTCATGATCGCAATAAAAATATTGTTTTCAAATTCAAGAAGTCATTGTATGGCCTGAGGCAGTCTCCCAGGAAATGGTACAAGAATTTTGATTCCTTCATGGTGAGCCATAATTTTACAAGAAGTGAGTATGACCATTGTGTTTACTTTAAAAATTTGGAAAATGGCATATCTATTATTTTGGTCTTTTATGTTGACGATATGCTTGTAGCAAGCAAAATCATGGATGAGATCAACAGGTTGAAGGCTCATTTGGCTAGGAATTTTGACATGAAGGATATAGGAGCAACAAAACAAATCTTCAGCATGGACATACATAGAGACAGGAAATATGGTAAGTTGTGGTTATCACAATAGAAGTATGTGGAGAAAATACTTATGAGGTTCTGTATGAATAATGTGAAACCAATAAAAATCCCTTTTCCTTCCAATTTCAAATTTTCTTCAAGTTTATGTCCTAGTAATGATGAAGAAAAGGAATATGTGTCTCACTTACCATATGTTAATGAAGTAGGAAGTTTCATGTATGCGATGGCAAGTACTAGACCACATATTTCAAATGCAATTGGTGTTGTCAGTGGATACATGGAAAATACAGGTAAAGATCATTGGGAAACAATGAAATGGGTGCTTCAATATCTTAGGGGCACAAGTAATTATTGTATCACCTGTTAGTTCGATGTGAAAGCTTCAAAACATTGTTTCTTTATCCACTACCGAGGCAAGATATATACCTGCTTCACATGCTTTCAAGGAGGAAATTTGGTTAAAAGGTTTGTGGGGTGAGTTTGGAAGGATGTGGGACAAAGTGGAACTATTCTGTGATAGTCAAAGTACTATTCATTTGGATAAAATTCCATCTTATCACAGTAAGACAAAGAAAAATCTAAATAAATACCATTTTGTAAGACAAATTATTGATGAATATGAAGTGGCTCTCGAAAAGGTCCATACACAAGAAAATTGTGCAGACATGTTCACAAAACCAATATTGTTAGAGAAGCTATGATGGTGCATGGATTCTCTTGGCTTGCAATAAAAGTGATGAATAAATTTGGGAATGATATATCAGGTAAATTATTTTCAAGGTGGATATTGTTGAAACGGTTCCAACCAATTTCCCATGGATAGGATATGGGCTGATTTCCCAGCTCCTATTATTCTAGATTCAGTTGATCAAATTAGCCAAAAACATAATTTGTTAGGTGTGCATTAAATGTAACTCTTGGAGAGATGCTACTATCTATGTAAGCCCGCAGAGGCAAAGTGTGAGATGCATGTGTGTGCGAGATGGTTGTAATATGATTTTGGATGTTTTAATTCTCCCTTGAACAATAAGAAAATCGATAATCACTGCCCCGTGGATGTTTCCCTTACAAAGGGTTTTTGTAGCACTCTTTCATACTGTAACGCTCTGATACCATTCTGTAACGCTCCCCCGGTCGTCATCCAACCCACTAGCCAGGAAGACGCTACTGTGCGGAACAACATCATTCTCATACTTGATTGATAACATGAATTTAAATCAAATGAAACACATTTGACTCAGAGTAAGCATAAGAATTATTACTAACGCAAATATTCCCTGGCATTAACAACAATTCATCTTCACAACAAAATACATGATAAAATATAAGCACCACAGGCATGCAAAACATAACATTTAACATAAGTTGATACTTATCTTTGAAACTGTGGTAATTCCACCAACCACGTGCAGACCTTCCATGAACCTCCCAACCTTATACCATGCTTCTCATCAAGCTCAGTAGTGGGTCACCCCCGAGATGGGACTAAGCTCCACCCCAAGGCAAGGAATCCTAGGCTAGGCTGAGGTTATAGGGAAAACAACACAGAACAACTGGAAGGATTCTTCCCAGGATGCCTTCTTACGCCCACTACTCATGGACTCTCATTCCCCACATGCCTGCTTCACCTGTGAGTATACACCTTCACAAACACAGTCCATTGATGCTTCACCTCCCTCTCTAGTCTCAGCAATAGGCCGGATCGGGAAGTCTCAGAGCTTTGTAGCTGGTGTTGGACTCTCTATGGGAGAAAACCACTTCCCAGCAAACTCTCTTTGGAATAATACACGTAAAAGAGGGAGGATTCTCTTCGAGGAACCACTTATGCCCACTTCCCACAGACTCTCCTTCCCCACATACCTATCCCACCCAAGGAGTATACACCTTCTCTATCACCTAGACAGTCCTTTGGCTGCTAACCTCCCTTGCCTTGGGTTTCGGCAACAGGTTGGACCAGAAATCTCTGAGCTCTGTGGCAGCTACAGGGTTCCTTCCAGGAGCTCTCTCCTTCCTCCACGCACTCTCTCACCTGGAGAGAGTCACTCATAGGCTTAGTAAAACCTACCTCTTCAATAACAATCACCTCCCTCATCTGGAGAGAGGTTACACACAGGCTCAGCATGAAATTACACTGGTCAACAAGCCATGCACAGTCCAGCACTGCGTGGCCACAAAAGTCAACTGGGTATACAGTCACAGACTTCCCAAATAGGTGACAGTCAAATGCTTCAACCCAACCAGCTCAGCAATCATAGAATAGACTCACGGTTATGGTTTTCTCAGGGACGCGTGACCAACAATCCACACAGGGGTTGACACAGGCTCGATGGTTCAGAACAGAGGGTGTACCGGTTTTCCCAGGAATCAACACAGACCTTTTCCTCGGTTTCAGAATTGCACGAGGGTATCTTGCAGAGGTCAGATGGGACTCACATTCAGACGGTCGACGGTGGAATAGAGGAGGAACCCCCAACACGGATCATCTCAGCCATTTTATTTGCATGCGCCTGGGTTGACACTTGTCACCCATGCAACTGCATGCGTTCTTTTAGCATGCATTCCTTCCATTTGGAAGTTGCTTGTGCTTCCAAAAGAAATTAGGATAAAACATATTATTCACATGTCTTTTGGAATAATATTAAAATATTATTCCCAAGGACTTAAGCCCCTAGGCTCAACACTTAGCCCCTCTTCCCACCTTCCAGCCCCTAATCCCTTGCCCACTCTGTGGAAGCTTAATCCCCCATCACTCATTCATCGTGGTCGATCTGCACACAATAGTGTTTATAATTTTATTAATGTTCTGCATAGATACATGTACAAAATCAGGCTCTTGGCCTTAAACACTTAGGCTCTCTAGCCTAATAATCACATAAGCCCACCAGCTTATATTAACTTGGCTCACCAGCCTATAAAACATAATTACAATTCATTTCATAAACATGATTTACAACAGGGCTCGGCCTTGGGGACATTACAATCCCCCTCCCTTATTTTTGCATTGTCCTCGGTGCAACTTTCACACAACATCAACAAGATTTCCAAAATATTCAAAAATATGCAGGTATTATGCCCGTATAGCATCCTCATGCTCCCATGTCACATCCTCAGGACCGTACCAGGTCCACTAGACCTTTACAAACTCAATAGCTCGATTCCAGAGATGTTTTATTTTCCTGTCCAATATGCGCACAGGATGCACTTGCAGGACACCTTCTGGTTCCACCTGAATCATATTCCAATCAATTACATGATTAGCATCAGGTATATATATTTCTTAAGTAATGAAATATGAGGAACCTTAGGTACAGTCATGGATGCGGTAATGCAAGCATATATGAAATGTATATATATGTATATACAAACAAATTTAATAACATTAAAACTGTATACAACATACACAACATACAATAAATAGAGAATTGTACTTATATTTTGAGTGATAAGACCTTCCACCCCGGAACAGGGATATGACTCCATCAAGGCAATGGCTTCCCAATATAGTCATGGTCCACAATCCTTACCCACATGGTCTAGGCCAAGATACCAGACCTCAACAACACTCCAACCATTCAAACCTCGACAGTACTCCAACCAACAGTCTCTCATTCCCCACATGCCTATCCCACCCAGGAGTATACACCTTCACAAGCACAGTCCATCGGTGCTACACCTCCCTTTCCTTGAGCTTCAACAACAGGCCGGACCGGAAGTCTTAGAGCACCGTGGCTCCAGGAGTTCCAACTGCCTTCTAAGGTTTCCAAGCAGCATCTTCCCGAGATACTCTTTGTAGCCAACATTTAACTTTTATCAACATCATCTTATCTGCATCAACCACATGCAGTTATCCTGAGAGAACATAAAGGAATTCATTTAGGAATTCCAATTAGTTCGAAGAGAAATTCAAATTTTATTCCCAAAACATGACATTCTATTTCATGATTCATCTTGGTTGTTGCCACAACATGAATGCAACCATCCTTGTGATTTTCTATAGGCATCAAATTGCATACAATTTTCCTGCAAGACTTCGTCTTGCATACTGCCAACAAATTGTCAGTATTTTCTGTACATCATAATTCAACATGTACAACATCTTATGCAATAATCTTAGAATTCCCTGCACCTAAAAATTCAATCAAAATTACCAAACAACTTGACCAAATAGAATGACTTGTCATTCTATGCATATGCATGTTCATAATTAACAACAATAAGTTCAATATTTCAATTTTCTAAACATAAAATTCTATGTAGTCTTTATTCCTGTGACTACCTCGCTTGTAACTTTCCTGTTGCAATGTTTAACAGTTCCTGAAATGTTCTCAACTTCGGGGGTTAGAAACATTTCAGCCATTAGTATAATTATTTCCATGCAATAATATATATGCATGTACTTACAAAACATATTCAACCATTGCATTTAGTATACAATTCTATCACTCATTATGCATGAGTGCAATTCTCAATGCATTCTTATTCAGTGCACCTTGCATTGAATTACATAATGCTCTCTATCTCAGTCATGTATCTCACCATCCATGAGTTGGAATTCTGGCCAATGTTTTGCCACATTCTCCATACCTTGTCATATTCAACCAGGTCCTGGTCTCATACATGACTAGATTACTGGCATTTATTCCTACAACCAGGTTTTATCTTTAATTCTTTGTTTATTACCCCATAACCAAACTAACATGACATTATACTATGTCAATGTGTGCATTCAGAAGCTAAAAATCTTTGAATTAATATAGGCCTATAGCCTTTACCACATCTAGTGGTATGCATTCAATCATATAACCATGTGATTTTTTTTAACATATCTCTGGCTGAGGAAATTCTTACCAAAATTTCCTTTCAACAATTATGCAAAAAGAGTGATAAAAACTCATACTTGCATGGTTTCCATTAAAAATTATACTACTTGAATATCTGATAGCAGTAGAAGATTTCATGCTTCTTTTATCAAACTTATAACTAACACTTCAGCTCTGACGCAGACCTCCGACCCTCGGGCCAAGATCCGCATAGGATTGTTCTAAATTCTCCTCGAGCCGAAGTGACTCCTTTGATTCCCTGTTGGAACCTCCAATGAATCTAATCCATAGGTCCTTCATGAAAACCCGCCTTGTGAAACTTGATGTCGGGCACGAGCCTCGCATTTCCATGCGACCATGACCTTACCTTAGCACAAGTGCCTCTCGCAACTTGCGAGTTTGTGAGTCGAAGACCCTCAACTCTTCTTTCTCCAGATGTCGATCCCTGAATTGTGATATGGGTATGGCTCCTCCTTGTTAATTCCTTCCACACATAACCACCGACTAGGGCTAAGTTCTAGCACTACTTGCAACTCGCAACTTTGTGAGTTGGAGTGTTGAGCCCTCATGCTCCTCCTTTGCGAATCCCCGAGACATGAAAGTCAACGATGATTTGACTCCTTTCCAGGCGACATGTGTCCAGCACTTGTCACCCGCTTCCCCTTTCTCTGGGCACTTATTGTTATGCCATCTATAAACCATGCGGTCCCCACCTAACGGATGTGCCACATGTTCTACAAGCCCTCGACACTCGGCACTTCGCAACCTCGCAGTCAAAAAGAATTTCTTTCAACCCTCGAACCCCTGATACGCGATACTGCGCGGAGGTTCTGATCCAACGATTCTCCCGTGGCTTAGATACAACGGTTTGGATCTCCTTCCCTACTCCTCGTGACTCGGGACTTCATGGAACCAAGAATTTGGTCTACCCTCCGAACTCACGAACCCTGAATTTGTGATTTCTTGAATGAGAACAACGATTGTCATTGACCCGGATCTGTCGGTCGCTATCCTTTCTGAGCTTCAGAGTATCGTAAGATACTTGGCCTTAATCCCCTCACTACTCTGCAAGATCTAATGAATCTCACAACTTTGGCACTTCCTCCATGAAGTGTCTCCACCGTCCATATAGATCCTCTCCTTTGCGACCTCCTAGAGGTTAAAATTTGTGCGCCTTCCTCCGGATTCGATGACTATCGGTTCTTTGCACTAGATCTGATGACCCATATCTCTTCCTCTCCAGCTGATCTAATGACATCTATGCTCCCTCCTAAGCTTTATAACTTATTCCTTCCCCTTGGAATATTTTTTGAAGTTTCAAAGGCCTCGACCTTCGCTTCCCCTGCGAGCTCAATTCCTTTGAATCTCGCCTGTGTTCTAGGAATGTTGTCCCTTCTGAGCTTTGTTGACTGTGAAACCTCGAAGGGTTTCTTGACCTCCTACTCCTCTTTGTTGTTACTCTGTGCACAACAACACTATCCTTCATGAGCTTCGGAACTTGAACCTCTAAGGGATTCAACCCTTTCCTTCTCCTTCAAATGGAGAATGGTGCCCTTTGGAAACTTCTTTCTCAAGCATGCTTTGCTGAGCCTACAGGGTGTTCAGTAACCCTATGAGTGTCTTCCTGTGACACTTCTCCTATCTCAGAACTCGAAAGAGTTCCTTCTGTGCACACTTTCACCGACTCGATGCCCTTCCTGGAAAAGTTCTCTAGAATCCTCAGTGACTCTGTCTTCTCACTGAACTCAAAATAGAGTTCTCCTCAATGCATCCTGTGCATTTTTTCAATGCCCTCTTGGTAGAGTCTCACAGAATTCTCAGAAATTTTATCTTCCTTCTCGACACTTCTCCTTCCTCTTATCTCAGAATAGAGTTCTTTTGTGCACTCTATGCACTTGATCAATGACCTCCTGGCAGATCTTCCATAGAACCCTCAGTGATTCTGTTTTCTCGGTGATTTCCTCTGCACAGTCTTACCTCCAAGGATTCCTACCATCCGTTCAGGTTCTCAATGACTTCTTTCCAAATATATTGGCGTCAATTCTTCTGGACTTGACTTCCTCCCTAACTTGAAGGATTTCAAATATTTCGAAGGCTTCGATGGTGTTTTCCAAAATACTTTATGGTGCCCTCCTGACACCCTCTACGCTCATCTCATGGAGTCTTTCGAACTTAAAACAAGTTCCCTCTATAAGCACTCCTTGCGCTGGATATGCACACTCTACATACAAAAGTTCTACATTATCTCTTCTGAGCTTCATTTTCTAAACTGGAAGCATTATGTGTCTCTTCCATTTCTTTGCACTTTGTGGCAATTCAAATTAGTTCTAGCACTCATCAACCTTCTGCAATACAAATGCGTAGATGACTAGAATTTGTTAGGCCTTCGTTTCATAAAGAATCCAATTTAAGAAAATGTTTCAATTTCACAAATTTTCCGAGCTCTGCTCGGCTTTGCAATTTTTGGGACTTTGGGACTTCGGGTTTCAGGGTTTTGGTCCATGAGGATCCAACAGTTAAATCCTCGACGGTTCTTTTGTCTTCAAAAATTTCAGGATTTTGGCACTTCAGTTTTTGGGTCTTCGGTACCCAAGAGTTCACGATGCAGTGACTCCCAACTTCTTGTCACTACAATCCCTGAATTCTAAAAATTCTATTTCCTTTACCCTCTGGGTCCACAGAGCACAACTGTCTCCCACATCCACAGTGGCAAGTGGCACACTCAGGAGGGTCCACGTCACCTATGGTGATGTCGTCGAGTCCCACCACTCTCGCTTTTCTTCTCAACCTACTGGCACGTGGTACACATCCATGTGCCCACATCCCTTCCATGTGAAATCCAATGGTTAGACCTCTCTCAGATATATGGCGCAGATCCTTTCGATGTTTCAGGATTTTGGGTTTTTGGTAATCGGGAGTTCACGATGTAGCGACTCCAAGTCTCTTGTCATTTCAATCCCCAAATTTTGAAATGATCCAATGGTTCAAGTTCCTCTCCTATGATCTATGGTGTAGATCATTTCAGGATTTTGGGTCGGTTCTTTCGTCTTCGAATATTTCGGGACTTCGAGTTTTTGGATTTTCGATAACCGGGGTTTTCCAACTTGTGACAATGAGGGATCCTTCCCTTTGGTTTCTCAGATGCTGAAATGCCAACTGGAAGCCACGTGTCCCTCCTATAGATGGTCCTCACGATTTCGAGATTTCGCGTACCGTGATTTCCACACTCCTGTACAACTCCAAAGGTTTTAAAACCTTGTGCACATTCTCCAGATCTAATGGTCGTGAGGGTTCTCCTTTCGTCCCAAACAGATCCTAAGGCTCCAACACTTCTGGTGTGGAGTTCTCTCTCTCCCTGTGGCCATATACCACACCAGCTGCATTTTTATAACCCCGCTACACCTCCTGAGCTTGGTAACACGGTCAAGTAACTCCTTGACACTCAGGATCATTCAAAGGAGTACAATATGGAGAATGTCTCAAGAATATGCAAACATCAACACTCCCTCTCAACAAGGGAGGTATTCTCTACCACACCAAGTCTGACACGAAAGTACTCAAAATTTGTCTTGGTAAGGGGTTTGTTAAGAACATCAGAAACCTGCTCATCTATAGTAAGGTACTACACCAATACTTCCTTCCTCTGCACCATGTCTCAGATGTAATGGTACTTGATCTCAATGTGTTTCTATTTTTCATGAAACAATGGATTCTATGAGAAGTTCACATAGCTATGGTTATCACAATGAATAATGGTGGAATCCAAAACATTTCAAAATAAATATGCAAGGATATTTCGAAGCCACACTACTTCATGCAATGCCACACTCAATGCAATGCACTCTTTTTTTGTGCTGCTCAAAGCCACAAAAGTTTGTTTTCCACTACACCAGGAAACCATGAAAAATCCCAAAGTGAAGCAACACCCGGAGGTGCTCTTCCTGTCCACTGCACTCCCTCCCCAATCAGAGTCAGTATATCCCCACAATCTCATGTCAATACTGGAAGTATATGTCAGACCATGTCCAACTATGCCTTCCAGGTATCTCAACACATGATTCGCAACAATCTAGTGTGTCTATCTCCTCTAACTCATAAACTGGATAAGTGCACTCACTGCATAGAAAATATATGGTATAGTGTTAACCAGATACATCAATGATCCAATCAACTATCTATATAGGGTTGGATCAATATCGTCAGAATCGGAAGAAGACACACTTAGTTTCTTCAGATTTGTCATCATTGGTGTAGCCATGGGCTTACAGTTCAACATACAAAACTTATTCAATATCTCAAATGTGTACTTCCCCTGACTCAGGAATATCTCATCAGTTCTCTGCCACACCTCTAGTCCCAAGAAGTAGTGAATCATACCAAGGTCATTCATCTCAAACTTAGAGGCCAACACATACATGCATTCAAAAATAGGGCTCTCTGTATCAATGAGGAATAAATTATCAATGTAGAGGACCAAAATCAGGGACTCACCATTAACAATATTGTAGTATAGGATGGGATCAACAACACTTTTTTTTAATCCCAAACTCATCAGGTGTCCATCAATCCATGCATACCAATCTCGAGGTGTATGCTTGAGTCCATAAGGAGAATTCTTCAACCTGCAAACATGAGACTCCTTCTCATGTATCACATAATCATATGACTACTTGATGCATGCTTCTTCCTCAATATCTCCATTGAGAAAGGTTGTCTTCACTTCCATTTGATGTAGTCTCCAACCCATGGATGATGTAAGGGAGATAATCATTCAGATATAAGTGTATCGAGCAATAGGAGAAAATGTCTCCTTGTAATCTATTCCCTCCACCTGAGAGAATCCTCTAGAAACAAATGTCTTTTTGTGCCTCTCAATTCTCCCGTAAACTATGTGTTTGATATTATAAATCCACTTGGAAGTCACTACAAACTTCCCCTCAACTCTCAGAACAATGTCCCACACATCATTCTTCATTATGGAGTGATACTCCTCCATCATGAAATCTCTCCATATTGGCTGACTAGATGCCTCCTCATAATAGAAAGGCTCAGAATTAATTATGTGTCTCATAGCTTCAGCATAGCATGAATATATATGAGGTATATTTCTCTCTCAAAAGGTACCACAAGGAGATATATATCCTTCTTCCTCCTGTAGAGTTTGACGATCCCATATAGGTCTCTTCCGACCTGCTGCAATATCTCTAGGAACATCAACTGGAGCTACAGGATCAATGAGATCAATTGGATCAATAGGCTAACTATATTCCTCTAAAATGTTGGAGGTTGAGAGGGATAAGGCACCATATCTTCATGTCTCTCACTATCAATCTCCATGTGAGATCCTTTAGATCTCGTGAAGGCTACCTCCTCCTCAAAGGTAACATCTCTACTCACATCAATCTATATCTGACCAGAGATGTAGATCTGGTATTCATTCGAATACTCCCTATACTCCATAAATATACCCTTTCTTCCCAAAGGGTCTATCTTGGTCATTTTCTCCTTGGGTACACGAAAGTATACTGGACACCCAAATATCTGGAAGTGTCCAACCTCAGGCTTCACTCCGGTGAAGGCCTCCTTGTGCATCATGTTCCTCAAAGTCTTAAGAGGAATTATGTTTTGAACATACACTACATTAATGGATTCCTCTATCCACATAAACATAAGTAAATGATGATCTTTCTAATTCATCTTAGACCATACTCGATATATCAGGGTTCCCTCATGAAACCAATGTCTCAGGAAGCTGAAAACATCAACACTCCCTCTGGAGCTGGAGGTGAATCCTCCATTATCTCTAATCCCTTTGACACTAAAGGTAGCTCTTCGTCCTTCTCTGGAGGTAACTCAATCTCTGCTCCCTCTAGATGTAGTACCACCTCCCTCTCTGGGATTTCCTCTACATACACTGGAATTGTTGCCATGCCTACTTCCTCAACATCTCATGGCTTGAATCATGTATTGGGACGGCTACACATGATCCCTTTGAGTCTCATAATGTGTTTTCCTCCTCTATTGGATCTATCACCATAGTTGTTCTATAGTCGGTCTTGAATGGTTGTATCCATGATCATTGGAGTTGTATATGCTATCTGGTATAATCCCATCATGGAGGTATATTGCTCCTAGAGACTTCCTATCTCTAAGCATCATATCTGTAAATGTTTCTCCTTGACATCATGTTGGAAGGTATTTCCCTCCATGTTTTCCTCTCTACATGGGACAAATAGCTCCTTCTTTCTAGGAGAACCTTGGTAAAAAATGGCTACAACCATACCAACCATGCTTTTGTACCCTATGTCTTGAAGGATCTCCATTACTTTTACACAGAAAATGAGTGCTTTGTGACTGTCAAGGAGAATTGAAACCAAACCATCCACAACACATGTATGGAATAGGACCTCTCAATTATTCTCACATCCACATGTGAAGGTGATTGTAAATTGATGTAGGAGAATCACCAACAAATCATGCGTGGGGGACAGTTGGGCGCACTAGTGCGTATTTTAAAATATTTTGAATTTCAAAGATTGGTTTATTAATGTAATATCTGACAAATATTTTAAGTTATGAAAATATTTAATGATTGGAGGCTGAGCCATAGCATAAGATCGATCGGGGGGTGTATTTTTCTTTAATGTGAAGGATCACAACATAGATTTGGAGTGTCCTCTCTTATCTTTCTGACTCAATATTTATTGTAATAAATTTTAAGTAGTTGAAAGATTTTGTTTTCGATAGGATAGCGTAGAGTAGTTGGAGGGAAGAATCTAAGAGTCCCTTTGTATAAATCTTTGCATTGTTATCGAGATAAGGTTGTTGTTGTTGAATCTAATGTATAGATTTCCATTGTAAGTCAAGAACTGGGAGATAAAGAGAAATAATGTATGAATGTATGTAAAGTTCAGTTGAATGAATATAGCAGAGGAATATTGTTCCAAATGGGTGTTATTATTGTGTCTATCTGAATGAATGAATGGAATACTTTCTATTTATTTTCAATTCTCTGTTATTTCTTGTTCTTGTATCCATGAATGTGATACAGGATTGAGTGTATGAGTCACTATGAATATTGAATAAGTTTCAATTGTTTCTCTTCTACGAGCGAGTGCAAGGAGTGCAAAGCGTCCGCAAGGAGTGCATTGACAGAGTCTATTTCGACTTGTAAGCTCAAAAGATATAGCGATAACTTGTATGTGAAAGGAGTGCATAAGAGTCCACAAGGAGTGCGTGACAGATTTTTCAGACTCGAAATCTCAAGGAGGAGTAGCGTGATTTTGGTCACAGGAGAGAGAAGTTGTTTGAGAAAAGTCACAAGAAGTGAGAAATCATCCACAAAGGAGTTGAGTAGGGAAGAGAACCCATTGCAAGGTGTGCACATCTCAGGATTTTGACTAAGTGTCGATGAGAGTGTTTAGAGGAACAAGAGAAAATTGAAGAAGTAATCTCAGGAGGGAGAGCGGAGGAAAACTTCAAGGAGAAAAGTCCTTGAAGTTTCCATCAGATTTGGTGGACAAGATTCGATCTGGAGGGAGACGAACGATTCCAGACCGTTAGATCTGGGAGAGCTACATGGAGGATAGCCGTAAGGTGTTTCGACACTTCAGAGTTTGGGAAGTTTGAGGGCTTGGCGGAAGCAGAGTCACAAAGTCAAAATTTGCGATTTGATCTCAGTTGTTGATCACGAGGAAAGCATGTGGCAACGGATTAAGGAATCCAGGAGTCGGAAGTCCAAAATTTTTTGGGTGGGAGACCTAGAGTTTCGCGAAGTCGCGAAACCCAAACCATAGTGGGACCAGCAAATCCGAGGAGACACGTGGTGAAAGTTCGTAGATTCAGAGAAGATAGCTTCGGGAAGAATCAAAAGAAGAGATCAGGATATCCCCAAAGTTCGAATCACAAAGGGATAGACCCACGGTCATAGCCGTGGTCACTTGGGGAAAAGGTGCCTGTGTGTGTATAGTTGGTTTGGGTACTTGCAGGGACCCAAGGAGTCACTCCCACTCAGTGCCTCAAATGATCCAAGACTGGGAGGTCGAGCATCCCTTTGGAGAGAAGGGGGTTTGCGCCAGAGTGGTATCATAGATATCACATAATTGATTTTTGTAGAAATAGGAGGCAGGGGAGTAGACTGATATCGTCAGAGTGGTATCATACACAACAAAACCATGCCACCTAGAAGACATGCAGAGCCACCCATAGAAAATAGATCTATAGAAAGGGAGATGAGAGAGCTCAGAGAAAGGTTGAATGCCATGGAAACAACACAAAGGAGAGAACTTGATGTTGGATACATCAGTGAGGCAGAGAGTGAAGAAGTAGAAGTTGAAGAAGCGGTAGCTGAGGATGCTGCGGAAGAACGCTTGTTGAGAGCGGTTGTCAAGTTGGGAGCTAGAGAGAAGATCAACATCCCAATGTATTAAGGTAACTTAGACACTGAATAATTTGTTGATTGGATACGAGAAATGGACAAATATTTCGACTATGAAGATATCAAGGAAGAGAAAAAGGTGAGACATGTCATCACTAGGTTGAAGGGACATGCAACAATGTAGTGGGATGAATTGTAGGCTGACATGAGAAGAAAGGGAAAACAAAAGATTAAGAGTTGGGATCGAATGGTAGCCAAGCTAAAGGAAAAATTCATGTCCAAAGATTACCAGATAAATCTATTCAGGAGGATGCAGAACCTGAGACAGAAAGGGTTGACTGTGAAAGAGTACACAGAGGAGTTCTAGAGATTAAACATCAGGGTTGGACAAAGAGAAAGAGACGAGGATAAATTTTCCAGATACATCAATGTCTTGAGATATGATATCCAAGATGAAATCATCATGGCGACAGTCAGGACAGTGGAGGATGTTTATCAAATTGAGCTAAAATAAGAAGAGAAGTTGGTTAGGAAGCAGAGTCAACAAAATAGAGGTTGAAGCTTGAACATAGGCAAATGAGTTTCCCAAGATAAAGCACAAAAGACCAAATATGAGGCGGAGAAACCACATAATCACTCTAAGAGAGGAGGAAGTTCCCGAGGAAGGAAGAGTGGTGGTAGAAACTCTTTTCTTAGATGAAGAGGAAGAGTCAGAAGAGGAGAAGTAAGGTGTTATGCGTGTGGAAAATGAGGGCATATGTCTTGGGATTGTCCCGAGAGGAGGAAAGGAGGAGATGAAGCTCACATTTTGGAAGTGCAGAAGCAAGATGTTGAGGAAGAAGGTGTAGAGGATGGGAAATCCTTGATGATGAAGACGGTTCTTTTGAAGCAAGAGCCAAAGACTGAAAATCCAACGCAAAGGAAAAATTTGTTCAAGACAGCCTGCAAAACAAAGGACGGAGTTTGCAAGGTGATAATTGACAGTGGGAGAACTGAAAACTTAATATCCATAGAGATGGTGGAGAAGCTAGTGCTGGAGAGGAATGAACACTCGACCTCATATAAATTCTCATGGTTACAAAAAGGTAATTAGGTAACAGTCACTAAACAATGCTTGGTTGAATTTAAATAGTTGGGTATAGGGATGAAATAATGTGTGATGTGATTCCCATGGATGTATGTCATGTTTTGTTGGGAAGACCATGGTAGTATGATAGGAATTCCATTCATGATGGGAGAAGAAACACCTATAATTTGGAGAAGGGTGGTAGGACACACATGTTTCTTCCAATTGAAGAAAAGAAGGTGAAGGATGAAGCTAGCACGACCATACTTCTCATGAGTGGGAAGGAACTCCTGAATGAAGTAAAGAAGGAATAGAAGATGCAATTTTCTGTAGTGAGGAAGCCGAGGGTTATCCATAACAGTACTTCGATGGAATATTTTCCTGAGGGAGTTCAGGAACTGTTAGATAATTTTTCTGATATAGTAGTGGATGAGTTTCCAAACTCATTTCCACCTATCAGAAGTATCATTAATCACATTGAATTGATACTAGGGGAAAACCTTCCGAACAAAGCAGTGTACAGGTTGACACCTCAAGAGAATGAGGAGGTGAAGAGACAGGTTCAGGATCTGTTAGACAAAGGATTGGTCAAAGAAATCTTGAGTCCATGTGCAGTGCCAATTGTATTGAGTCTGAAGAAGGATGGAGGATGGAAAATGTGTACGTACTCAAGGGCCATAAACAAAATCACCATCAGATACAGATTTCCATTGCCAAGGATGGATGACTTGATGGATTGCCTAAGCGGAGCTAACTATTTTTCAAAGATAGATTTGAAAAGTGGATATCAACAGATAATAATGAGGTAAGGTGATGAGTGGAAAACAACGTACAAGACAAATGAGGGGTTGTATGAATGGCTTGTTATGCCTTTCATCTTAGCAAATGCCCCGAGTAATTTTATGAGACCGATGAATGAAGTGTTGAAATATTTCATTAGAAAATTCGTGATCATATATCTGGATGATATACTGGTCTTTAGAAAGACTAGGGAGGAACATTTGAGACATTTGACATTGGTAATGAGGAGGTTGCAACAAGAGAAGTTGTTGACTAATCTGAAAAAAGTCCTCTTTCATGAAGAAAAAACTCATATATTTGGGTTTTGTAATTTCTTCAAACGAATTGAAGATGGATCCCAAAAAGGTTAAAGCAATCAGAGAATGGTCGTCACCAAAGAATGTCTTTAAGGTGAGAAGCATCCATGGGTTAGCAATTTTTTATCAGAAGTTTATCAGAAAATTTAGTGGGATTAGTGCTCAAATGATGGATACAGTGAAGAAAAGACACAATTCTTTCAAATGGACAAAAGAGGTTGAGAGGAGATTCAACATATTGAAGGAGAAGATAATAGAACAATTGATTCTAGTATTACCGGATTTCAGAAAGACATTTCAAGTGAGATGTGATGTGAGTGGAGTTGCAATTGGATCGGTCTTAAGTCAAGACAACAGACCTGCTACATATTTCGGTGAGAATATGAATGAAGCTAAAAGGAATTACTCCACATATGATAAAGAGTTCTATGCAATAATTCAAGCCTTGAAGAAATGGAGGCACTATCTCATACCAAAGGAGTTTTTTTTGTATAGAAATAACCAAGCTCTATAATTGATAACCAGACAGAAGAAGTTAAACCAAAGACATGCCAATTAGATAGAATTTATGCAAAATTTCACTCTTGTTATTAAACACATTTCTGGTAATGCTAACAAGTTTGTTGATGCATTGAGTAGGAGGATTTTGATTTTGCGGGAATTTCAGGTTGGAACCTTGGGTTTTGATCACCTGAAGGAAATGTACCACAATGATCTAGATTTCAGAGAGGCACATGAAGCATGTGTAAATCATGTACTTAGAAAAAGAAGCCAGTGGGCCGAATATCTGATTTAGGATGGGTTGTTGTTTAAAAGGTGCCATTTGTGCATACCAAGATGCTCAATGAGGAAGAATTTGTTGAAGGAAAAGAATAGTGGAGGTCTAGCTAGACATTTTGGCCATGACAAAACATTTACCCAATTAAACGGTTCATATTATTGGCCAGGTATGAGAGTAGAGGTCAAGAGTTTTGTAAAAAAATGTAAAATTTGTCAGTATGCCAAGGGGAAGAAGAAGAACACTGGTTTGTATTAGGCATTTCCTATTTCATAGAGGTCATGAGATGCAATAAGAATGGATTTCATGTTGGGATTGCCAAGGACACAAGGAGGGAATGATTCCATATTTTTGGCAGTGGAAATATTTTCGAATATGGAAAACTTTATCCCATGCCAGAAGACTAGTGATGCAACGCATGTTGCGAATTTGTTTTTCAGAGAGGTTGTGAGACTCCATGGATTGCCCAAGAGTATAGTTTCAGAAAGGGATACCAAGTTTGTTTGTCATTTATGGAGGACGTTGTGGAAAACGTTGGGGACAAAGTTATCTTTTAGTTCTGCATATCATCCATAGACGGATGTATAGACCAAAGTGGTGAATAGAATATTAGGAGAATTGCTGAGGAGGTTGGTCACTAAACACCATAGTCAGTGGGATCAGATTCTAGCACAAGAGGAGTTTGCGTATAATGACTCAGTGAACAGAAGCACTGGGAAAATTCCATTTCAGATAGTGTATGGAAGGAATCTGAGAGGAGTGTCAGAGTTGAGAGATCTGGGGCAGACCGATTTTAGGAGCGCTAGGGCCGAAGACTTCGCTACAGAAATGATAGAACTTTATAATCATATCAAGGAGCAGTTGAAGAAGAGAAATAATGAATACAAGCAAAGAGTTGATCAACACAGGAGGAAGCTTGAATTTGAAGTTGGAGATCAATTTCTAGCACATCTAAGGAAGGAGAGGTTCTTGAGGGGAACATACAATAAGTTGAAATTGAAAAAGATAGGGTCATGTAAAATCCTGAAGAGATTTGGAGAGAATGATTATGAAATAGAGTTTCCAGAAGATGTGGGTATATCGCCCATATTCAATATTGGATACCTATATCCCTACAGGGAAGATAGAACCTGTTAACTCCCAAAGTAAAACCGTCTTTTCGGTTGAACTTTGTAGAGGATATCCTAAGCTAGTGGTCACATGCATGCTCAACTAGTTTTCTGTTTTCATATTTCAATAAATTTCTTGATACTTGGTTTATTCGAAGGGTGCAAAAAGGAGACTTTCGGTGGTTTGGGCGAGCCCCCGGCGTGCTCATTAACCACCGAAAACGTTTGATTTCGTCAGCAAATGGCCGATTTGAAATACAAAGCAACCGCCGAAAGGGTTTGATCGAGCAAAAAGAAAGCTCGTGCTTTCGCACGAGCCATGTGTCAAAACACTGAAATGATTGAAGTTTCAACCGCCGATTAGCCGCATTGGAGGACATGATGATCATTCGTGGTTTCAAAACGAAAGGTTCCAGATTTCGACGCATTTTCTTCAGCACGTCATTTCCAAATCTTTGCAAATCAATGACAGTCAGTCACGATCGCACGGAATCCCTTCCATCTTAGCAACAGATAGGTTCATCATGGACAGGTTATGTGTTCATTTTGAAAACCCGCAATGTCATACAGAGCCCGGAGATCACTGAGGGTATTTTCAAAACACGCGATTCGCAACCAAATCGTGATTGCCAAATCTCTATGCTCGTT
>ML788847.1:904898-944178 GCA_009831015.1 Picea engelmannii
GGTTCTAAATATAAAGAAGCAATTCGTACCTTTTGTGTATGTGGCACATTATGGAGATCAAAGAATTGCTCCATCTAAAGTATCCATGTGATTGGGTCCTTGCCATCAAACTTTCTCATATCAATCTTAGGAACGTGGTTGGTATTCAAACTAAAGTTGGAGTTTCTCCATTCTTGATTCACCTTCCTTGTGTCCTCATCATGAATTTCATGGGATGCATTTTCACTTTTGGGTGTCTTATCTATTACAAAATTTCTCATTACTTCTATGATCTCCCCTTTTAATCCATCCATCTTAGTATCCAGCTTAGCTTCCATTGAATCCATCTTAGTATCCAACTTAGTTTCCATTGAATCCATCATCTCTTGTAGTTCACCTTTAGTTACTGTCTTCTTTTGTAAATTCTTTATGTCCCTACACATTTCTTCACCTTCATCAAGAGTCCAATTAGGATTTTCTGGAGGCTTATTTGGTGTAGAAGGTCCCTTTTTGGGTGGCATGTTAGCCAAATATCACTTTTGAGTCTTGATTTTGAGGTGGTTCTGCTAGACAATATTTATTCTGTTCTATCTCCCAAGTTCGGCCCTTATGGGTATGAAACTTTCTTTTAGGTAGTTCTCTGATATTTCTTCTCTGTAATGCCATAGGTCTGATCAAAATTGGATGTGCCAAGTGGAATTTACGGTAACTTCCTCACAACTTGCTGATTTTTGTCCTTTCCAGGGGATCTCACTTGTATAGAATGCCCCGCACAAAATAATTGTTATCAAATTCTAAAACTCGCACCCAAAATACTACAGTCTGTCCACGATCCAATGCAACCAGCCCCACTCGATTTGGATACTCTAGCAAGAAGTTATTCTTGTTTTACCTGGAACACCTTCTTGAGACTAGTCAATAGGACTAGTCAGATAGCCTATCTTACACCAGGTGTATCTACAAATTTAAGATGACCCAGAAGCTGAAATTTTTACCACAGATATATTACTAATTTTTGTAAATGGCCTCCGGAATTCAGGGTCTAAAATGTTACAGAAAAGTTTTTATAGCGAAAATTCCGCAATGAATCATTTCAGGATGATTCCAGAACCCTATATTGTACAGGATGTATCTCCGAAAGTATAAGGCCTCAGGAGCTGAATTTTGAACCCAACGTACCTTGATCCATATACTAAATACCCTCCAAGTGGTTCCTTATGAAACGTTGTATAAAAAAATTATAGCAAAAATTCCATAGTGTCTCAGATGTAGCAGCGAAACCCCAAGACCTTGAGCTCTGATACCATATGTTAAGAACCAAACATCAATATAGCATGGAAAAACCTCAGGAAAAGTACTCAATACCTTGAAACAGAGATAATTTCAGATAATAAGCCTCTTCGATGGGGCAACCTCATTTTACCCCACTTAAATGTTCAAGTACAAGATGATTCAAAATGAAAATGTCTCCTTGGTATATATAGGAGACTAGGAGGTATAGTTACAACTAATGGCCTAAAGCCGACATAAATAAAATAACATTACTAATATAATATGCCCCAATTAAGGGGTAATGAGCCAACATTAGGGATTAACATATGGTAAGAAGTGTTGTACCAACATTTAGCTATTGGTAACCACTGAGCCCACTGATTTTGCCTTTCCGATGAAAAACAGTGCAAACATGTTTCCAAACACTTGTTGACAACTTCAGTTTGACCATCAGTCTAGGGATGATAAGTTGTGTTGAGATGCAATTGAGTGCCTTGTAGCTTGAATAGTTCTTGCCAAAAATTGCTAGTGAAAGTTGGGTCGCGATCATAAACAATAGAATGAGGCATTCCATGAATATTGAAGACCTGATCCATGAAAAGTTGAGCCATGGTGGAGGCTATAAATGGGTGTTGAAGAGCACAGAAATGAGCATACTTGGAAAGACGATCAACTACCACCATGATGACTAATTTATTGCACGATTTATGTAAGCCTACAATAAAATCCATAGAGATATCCCTCCAAATAGCAGTTGGAATCGAAAGTGGTTGTAGTGTGCTAGGAGCTTTGACTGTTTCTTCCTTGTTGCATTGACAAACATCACATTCTGCCACAAAATTGTGAACTTCATGTTTCATACCATCCCAGAAAAAATAACATTTGACCTGGTCATAGGTTTTGGTAAACCCTGAGTTCACATCATGTTAATGCTCAAGCCATTATTATAGATGTTTTCATTTCATTAGATAACAATAGAATAATCCAAGATCATTGAGAAATAAACAATCACAAGAGACACAACATTTATCCTAGGAAACCCTCTAGGGGAAGAAAACCCAGCAAAACTTCCTTAATATAGATAGCCAATACAATGCCAAGAGATCTCTTAAGATAATACATAAATTCCTCTCCCAGGTATGCACCATTCTCTCTCTCCTTCTTCTCTGGTAGCAGATCTGAACTTGTCTCTCAAAATGAGCAAGTGAGTTGTGTCTAAGTGAGGTGCTAGCCTCCTTTATTTATATAAGTCTGGCACGTGTGAAGTGTCTCTTCACTAGCAGGGCCGACTTCTCAAACTGGGTGGGTAAACCCACCTTTATTATATTTCTGGGTCTCTTTAATATCTATTGGGGACGACTTCTTATTTTTCCTATTACAATTGTCTTTTGACGAATCCGAAAAAGGGTATTTGGTCCTAATACAATAACCGACATGATCAATCCAAAATGGGGATTGATCCTATGAATAATATATCAATAATAATAAGAATACTCTTTGCAGTTACATTATTTCAACACTCCCCCTTAACAAGAAGGGTATTCTTCAGCAGCATCATGCGAGAGAGAGAGGATAACATCATCAACAACATCAAGTGGGTGAGAGGAAAACATCATCAATATCATCTTGGAACACTGACTGGCGTATCTATAAATCATCGGAATTTTTCTTCATCAGAAACATCGTCATTCTCAAAGGAATGCCATCATCATCTGCATCAATATGTATTAGTATAAAAAAAACTGATACATCATCATCATCACAGCACAAGGCTGGCTCATCATAATACAAGACTGGCTTTACGTCATAGTTGTCAAGCTGGAAGCTCAAAACTTGTCTCATCTCATCGTCTTTCTTTACATCACAACACTCAAGCTGGAAGCTGCCAAGATACGCGTCCTGCTTTACATCACAACCATCTGGTCAGAAGAAGGATACTAGACTGGCTTTACGTCACATCTATCAAACCGGAAGCTCAGTGCTAGTCTCATCGTATCATCTTTCTTTACATCTGACAACTAGGTCAGAAGCAAGGAGCATCTCATCTTGCTTTACGTCTGACAACTAGGTCAGAAGCAAGGAACACCTCATCTTTCTTTACGTCTGACAACTAGGTCAGAAGCAAGGGAAATCTCATCTTGCTTTACATCTGACAACTAGGTCAGAAGCAAGTAGCATCTCATCTTGCTTTATGTCTAACAACTAGGTCAGAAGCAAGGAACATCTCATCTTGCTTTACGTATGACAACTAGGTCAGAAGAAAGGAACACATATCTTCTTTCTTTATGTCTAACAACTGGGTCAGAAGCAAGGAACACATCTATTCTTGCTTTACGTCTGACAATAGGGTTAGAAGCAAGGAACACAGCTCTTCTTGCTTTACGTCTGACAACTGGGTTAGAAGCAAGGAACACATCTCTTCTTTCTTTATGTCTAACAATTGGGTTAGAAGCAAGGTACACGTCCTACTTTACGTCACAACCACAAGTTCAGAAGCAGGGAATATCTCATCACAGAAACTACTCCCCCTTTCGAGGAAGGTCCTTTCGAACGATGCCAAGCTTATCTCGGAAGTACTCAAACTTCACACGAGATAGGGGCTTGGTCAACACATCAGCAACCTATTCATTTGTGCTAATGCACTAGAGCTTTAAGGCTCCTCTGTGTACCATGTCACATATGTAATGATAACAAATCTCTATGTGCTTTGACCTGTCGTGGAATACATGATTCTCTGTCATTTTTTATGCAGCTCTGGTTGTCACATAGAATCAAGGTTGCTCTCATCTCTAATTCAAATAGGTCGGTCAACAACTTTTGAAGCCATATAGCTTCGCAGCTAGCAGAACATGCAATAATGTATTCTTCTTCCACTGTGCTGAGAGAAATGTTAGATTGCTTCCTATTCTGCCACAAGATCATAGCTAATCCCAAACTAAAACAACATCCTGAAGTTCTTTTCCTGTCAGAAACACTTCCTGCCCAATCTGCATTAGTATATCCACTCAATGTGAAATCATGATCTCCAACGTAGCTGAGACCATAATCTATTGTACCTTTAAGGTACCTCATCACATTTTTTGTAGCCACTAGGTGAACATGTCTGGGTTCTACCAGAAACTGACTCAAGGTGTTCACGACAAAACAAATGTCTAGTCTGGTGTTCGTCAGGTACATCAGTGATCCAATAATATGTCTATAGAGTGTGGCATCAATAAATTCTGACGAAGTATCGACCAACAGCTTCAGCTTCGCTTCTATGGGTGTATTCATGGGCTTGCAGTCAAACATGTCGAATCTCTTCAAGATTTCGACTGTATACTTCCCTTGGTTAAGGAAGATCTTATCAGGACTCTGCCATACCTCAAGACCTAAGAAATGATGCACTAGGCCAAGGTCTTTCATTTCAAATTCTGAGGCAAGTCTCTTTTTACATTCAGTGTTGAGATTTTCTTCTCCAGTTAAGAATAAGTCATCCACATATAGCAGTAAGATTACTGGCTCATTGTTCATAATTTTGAAGTAGAGATTTGAGTCTACTTTACTCTTGGTAAATCCTAAGCTCGTCAAAAAACTGTCTATACGACCATACCAATCTCTAGGAGCTTTCTTCAATCCGTATAAGGATTTCTTCAATATACATACATGAGACTTCCTGTCTTCAACCTCAAATCCTTGAGGTTTATCTATATACACTTCCTCTTCGATGACACCATTTAGGAAAGTTGTCTTCACGTCCATCTGGTGCAGCTTCCATTTCATCTTAGCTACAAGAGCTATGATGGTTCTGATCGAAGTGTATTTGGCCACAGGAGCGAATGTCTCTTCATAGTCAATGCCTTCCTTCTGGGAAAAGCCATGAGTGAAAAATCTTGCTTTATACTTCTTAATACTTCCATCAGCAGCATGTTTTATTTTGAAGAGCCATATGGAGGATACCACATCTTTATTCTTCGGTCTGGGAACTATTTCCCAGACTTAGTTCTTCATTATGGATTGGTATTCCTCTATCATGGCATCTGCCCATTCTTTCCTCCGAATGGATTCTTCAAAGCAGGTAGGCTCCTCTTCTAGGAGATCACACATCAAAGCCATATAACTGGAGAATGGCTTTGGTATTTTCACCTATCTCATAGTTCCTTGGGGAACACCATACTTCTCTCCATCTTCAATAAGCTCTCTAGCCCAAGCAAGCTTTATTTTATGGAGGATCGTCATCTGAGGAGGTTCTTGCACTTCTACTATATCATGGTCTTCTAGAAGTTCCTCATCAGGGGAAGTTATGACTTCCCTCACTGGTTCTGTAGCTCTGGGAACCTCCCTCATTGCAATATTGGGGATTATGGGTTCCTCTTCATATACCTCTTCAAGCTGGCACAATTTAGATTTCTTGAGTGATGCATCTTCATCAAAGGTCACATCCCTGCTGATATCAATGTGATGTTGACCTAGTATATAGATTCTGAAGGCCTTGGAGACCTCACAGTATCCCACAAATATTCCCTTCTTTCTTGAAGGGTCCAACTTGTTTCTCTTTTCTTTAGGTATATGAATAAACACTGGACAGCCAAATATTTTGAGATGGCTTACCTCTGGCTTTTTTCTGGTGAACATCTCTTCCGGTGTCTTGAGCCCAAGTGCTCTATGGGATAATTAGTTATGCACATAAACAACTGCCATTGTTGCTTCTTCCCATAAGCACATAGGAAGATCTTGATCATGGATCATAGTCTTCACAGCTTCCAGTATGGTTTTGTTCTTTCATTTAGCTACACCGTTTTGTTGGGGATTATAGGGAGTAGTGAGTTCCCTCTTGATCCCAACATATTTTCAGAAGTTCACAAACTCTTTTGAGGTATATTCTCCTCCATTATCTGACCTAAGTATCTTAATATTCTTTTCAGAAAGGTTCTCTATCAAGGCTTTGAATTCCTTGAACTTACTGAACACTTCATCTTTATATTTCAAGAAATATATCCAGGTTTTACAAGAGCAATCATCAATGAATGATACATAATATACATACCCGCTAATGGAGGATGATGGAATTGGGCCACATACATCTGAATGGATGAGTTCTAGGACTCCTTTTGACTTGTTGTCCCTCTTCGGAAACGAGTTCTTGATATTCTTCCCTTGTGCACATCCATTCCATATGCCTTTATGGTCACCTTTGAGTTTTGGTAAACCTGTGACCACTTTGCATATGTATGGTAGTGCCTTGTAGTTGATGTGGGATAATATTCTATGCCAAAGTTGACATGAGTTTTCAATGGCATGGGTCATAGCAGCTTCCGAGTGACCCTTTAATTTATACAAGCCATTTTCTTCATTACCAATGATGATTGCTTCATTTAAGGTTTCTCCCTCAGCCCACATAAGAACTTATCCATCTATAAAGGCAACTCTGAAGCCTTTATTTTCTAAAGCTAAAATGGAGAGTAGGTTCTTCTTCAAGCCTGGTACATATAGTACATCCTTCATTTTTAGTGAATTCCCTTAATTTAGTTTATGGTTTGATTCTCCCACTCCCTTGATGGGATATTGGTAATCATATCCAAGTGTCACTTTCTAAGAAAACTTCTTTTCTGAGATACAGGAGAGAATGTTTCTTTGTCCCGTCATGTGTTTGGATGCACCACTATCAATGAGCCAAGTGTCCTCTTCAGGTGTTACAGATCCTGAGAGGGCCGAGATCAATACATGGTCTTTGATCTCTTCTCTTATCATCTTTGCGGGTGTCTCTTCATCTTTGACTACATGGTCATGGAGCCTCTTAAGTTTTTTCTTGTATTCTTTTCATCTGGCTGGACAAAACTTCACAATGTGTCCCATCTTGGCACAATGATAGCATTGTACAGATGAGTAGTCTCTTTCCTTTCGTTGTCCTTTCTTCTGAAATCTCCTTGGATGAGATTCTTTATGATTGAATTTATTTGATTGTTGAGGCTCTTTTTTGGAAGTAGGGTTTCTTCCTTCCTCCTTTGGTGTGAGTAGCCATGGCTTAATCATCATCCCTTGCTAGTAACTCTTCATGATTCACTACTCTTGTTTCTTCTTGGATGCATTCTTCCCATAGACTGTCAAACTTGAGTTTCTCCTTTCTGTCACATATTGTTTGGATGAAAGCATCCCAAGGTCTTGTGAGACCATTTAGGGATGTCATTATGAGTTCGTCTTCGTTTATGGTATCTCCAATAGCTTCTAGTTGTTCTTTGAATTCTGAGATTCTGGAGAAGTATTCCTGACTCATTTCTCCTTTCTGCATCCTTGTATTCTTCAGTTGATTTCTAAGATTCATCTTCCAGTTTATGTTATTTCCTTCATATAGTATGGTCAAGGCATCAAACATTTCTTTCGAGGTCTTCTTAGATGACACATGAGGAATTAGATGGTCTTTGATTGAATTTGCAATGATTCTTTTGGCCCTTATTGTGTCCTTTTGATGCTTTGCCTTTTTTGCAGCATCGTCGGGTTCTTGTAATTATTCTTTGATGAATATTGCTAGGTCATTCTCTTAAAGAATGAGGCCAATCCTATACTTCTAGGCACAAAATATTTCCACTCCTTATAACTTGTTAACAAGCTTAACGCTTGCAGACATCTTTACCTAGAGCTAGGAAAATGACTGAAAAATGAAAGTGGTCAAAATCAAAAAATGAACTTACCAGGAGGTGCGCTTGGTTGAGTCAAGTAGCCTGGTGTGTTTGGATCTGAGAAAATCCAAATTTTTCTCCTCCAAACTTGATCTGCGGATTTCTGGACTGGTGCTTCTGGTTTTCTAGTACCTCTGGTACTCTGGTACTTCTGGTACACTGGTTTTCTGGTACTTGTGGTACTTTGTGAAACTAGGGTTTCACTTTCCAGGAGATCCAGCCACTGAAAAGGTGCGCTAAGAGTGCCAAACTGATCCTTAGGGGAGGGTGCACTCTTCTAGATGGTTTTGGGGCTGAAAATCTTCACCATCAAAAATCCCTAATTTTCATGTATGGTAACAGTGACGTTTTTCACTTGTGAAAGATGCTTCCTTCAGCTTGCCTCTGATACCATGTTAATGTTTAAGCCATTATTATAGATGTTTTCATTTCATTAGATAACAATAGCATAATCCAAGATCATTTAGAAATACACAATCACAAGAGACACAACATTTATCCTGGGAAACCCTCTAGGGGAAGAAAACCCAACAAAACTTCCTTAATATAGATAGCCAATACAATGCCAAGCGATCTCTTATGCTAATACATAGCTGCTAATACAGAAAATCCTCTCCTAGATATGTGCCACTCTCTCTCTCCTTCTTCTTTGGTAGCAGATCTGAACTTGTCTCTCAAAATGAGCAAGTGAGTTGTGTCTAAGTGAGGTGCTAGCCTCCTTTATTTATACACGTCTAGCATGTGTGAAGTGTCTCTTCACTGGCAGGGCCGACTTCTCAAACTGGGTGGGTAAACCCACCTTTATTATATTTCTGGGTCTCTTTAATATCTGTTGGGGTTGACTTCTTATTCTGCCTATTACAATTGTCTTTTGACCAATCCACAAAAGGGGATTTGGTCTTAATACAATAACCAACATGATCAATCCATGATGGGGATTGATCCTATGAATAATATATCAATAATAATAAGAATACTCTTTGCAGTTACATTATTTCAACACATGAGTGGTTGTAACATGAAGCTCAAAAAGTACCATGGATTTAAGTTTTGATTGTTTACTTAAACACAAAAAGACTTTGTATCAAACCTCATCATTGATCTAAGAGTACCCTCGGGAAACTAGATAATTGGCATGAAATTGTTGTATCAGATGTGAACTTTTGGGATCGCGTAGCCATTCCTCGTGAACATCTTGGAGCCAATCTGCTACAATGAAGGAGAGAGAAAAAATGGACCCTTGATCTTCATATTTTCTGGAAAGTGCATCAACAACCACATTTTCTTTTCCTTTCTTGTAAATGATCTCATAATCATATCCAAAGAGCTTAGTCACCCATTTTCTTTGCTCTGGGGAGGAAAGGTGTTGTTCTAGAAAATACTTGAGGCTTTGATGATCTGTCTTAATTTGGAATAATTTCCCTAATATATAAGGGCATCAAATATCCATGACATGTAGAATAGCCAACATTTCCTTTTCATAGATTGATTTTCCCAAATTTCGCTCTGACAGTTGTTTGTTGGTAAAGGCCAAAGGTCGACCCTCTTGCATAAGGACTGTTCCAAGTCCTTTCCCGAAAGCATCACATTCCATGACAAAGGTCTTTGTGAAATCAGGAAGGGTTAGGACTGGAGTGGTGCACATGGCCATCTTCAAGGTTTGAAAAGCATGATCAACTGCTGGAGTCCATGTGAAAGATTTTTTTTTGCGGATAGCAGTGAGAGGTGCCGCAATATTTCCATAATTCTTAACAAACTTGCGGTAATAACCTGTTAAACCCAGAAATCCATGCAATATTTTGAGAGTCTTTGGGTGAGGCCAATGTTGCATAGATTTAATCTTTTTAGGATCCACCCTAACACTAGCCTTGCCAGCACAATGACCCAAGTACGTGACTTTTGAGGCGCCAAAAGCACATTTAGATTATTTGAGGAAAATTTGGTGTTGAGAGAGTATATGGAGAACTCGATCCACATGAGCAAGATGGGTTGTCCAGGTTTTACTATAGATGAGGATATCATCAAATAAAACTAAGACAAAATGATGGAGAAAAGGACGAAAGACATGATTCATGAGGCTTTGGAAAGTGGAGGGAGCATTACACAAGACAAAGGGCATGACCAAAAAATCATAGTGGCCCTCATGAATTCTAAATTCAGTATTAAGAATGTTTGACTCGTTCATATGTATCTGGTGGTATCCATAACAAAGATACAATTTAGTAAAGAACTGGGCACCCCTCAATTCATCCAAGAGGTCATCAATGACAAGAATGAGAAATTTGTCTTTAATGGTGATTTTTTTTAGGGTGTGGAATTCGGGACACATGCTCTGAGAACCTTCTTTCTTAAAGACCATGAACATAGGAGAAGAGTAGGGGCTCATACTAGGGAGGATAACACCTGCGTTGAGAAATTCTTGAACAACTTTCTCAATTTCATTTTTTTCAGAAAAGAGATGACGATAGGGATGGATATTGGGAGGAAGGATTATGGGGACAAGGGGAATGGAATGATCATGAACACCACAGGAAGGAGGGAGTCCTTGGGGAGTGGAAAAAAACAATTTATGTTTAAAGAGGATGGATTGGAGGTCCTACGGCACAGAGGGTGTCTCAGTGGATTGAATGGCATGGAGTTGACAGTGAAATAATGCTAGAATGACCTTTTTTGAGAAGCTTTTCCATGCGATGGGAACTGATGATCTCTGAGGAATCGTCGATGATGCCTTGGAACTTATATTGTTGGCACTCCTGGTCAAATTGCATGGTCAATTCCTTAAAATACATGAAAATGGGACCCAAATTCCTTTGCCATTCCGCACCCAACACAATGTCACAATTGCCCATGTCGATAGAAAACATATGAGATTTCATGTGGTACTGACCAATTTGGAGACACGGATTTTCACAATGCCCTCCACATTTCATGGACCCACCATTGGAAATCATGATTTGAAAATTATTGACGACACAAATATAGCAATTAGTTTCTTGGGAAATGCAACGATGAATAAAATTATGGGTGCTTCCACTAAAAAAAAAAATGATGACCTTCCTAGGATTAATGTAACCAATTAGCTTGAGGGTTTGGGGAGCAAAGAAGTGATGTAGGAGCATCATAAGCAGATAGCCAAGAAACCATAAAGGTGGAAGACAGCTGGAAAAGTGCAACACACATTTTGCACATTTTGAAATGTTTTTGAAAAAATAATGAAGCGGATATTAATGTGATAGTTGGGGAAGCGTACTTACATTTATATCTGAGATGTTGTAAACATATCTTGAGCACCGCTCTCATCTGTAGAATGTAAAGGCATTTATACGTAATTAATGAAAGTAGGTAGATTTGAATTCATAGATTAGACAGTTTAGAGAGTAGGAGGGAAAACGAATATAGACACCCTCACCCTTGTATCATTGTAACATTATCATCATTTAGAGCTGTAGGAGAGAATTGTAGAGAAGATCCCATGTACAAGAGCACTTGATTTAATATATGAAACTCTAACTCAATTTTCATGGTGTTATGAGGCTTATTGTTTACATTTGTTGAATGGTATGCTTATAGTTGTTTTATTCTTTCTGTTTATGCATTTGTTTCAATGCTGTGTTGAATGTGTGATTTCATGTTAAGTATATGAAGTTTGAGAGAGGAGAAGAATGAGTTTCAATTATTTCTCATCCTGAGAGTTCCTGCAAGGAGTGCAGTGAAATGTCCGCAAGGTGTGCATTGACAAGAGTCTGAGTTTTATCTCAGAAAGCTCAGGAGAGATATCGTTGTTCTCATTTCCCGCAGAAGTGCATGTGAGGCACAAAGTCGTGCAAGGTGTGCACATGCTAGTTGAATCCTTAAAAGCTATAAATTAAGGTGAAGGTGGAAGGATTGTTGTTGCAAAGAGTGCATAGAGTTGAGGACTCAAATAACCAGAGGTTATTTGAAAGATTGTCGCAAGGAGTGCAAGAAAGATCTCTCTTGGAGACTTAAGTTCACAAGTGAAAGCTTAGGAGGGATATTACCTTTGAAGTGTTCAAAGGGAGATGAAAGTCGAAAGCATCTCATAAAAGACAAATTCAGGAGGGAGAACACTGATTTGTCTCGCAGAAGTCATTGAGGAGTGAATCGGGCGGTCAGAATTCTTCGTGGAGAACTCGCGAAGTCGCGAGGACCATAGGATCCAGAGGAGTTGCTGGGTGGATAAGGGTTGGACGAACCCATTACATTGGTTTCAAGATTCAATGTCGACAGTTGATCGTGACCGTTGAGCCGTCAAGATCATTTCGGCGAATCGGGGTTTGTAAGTCCAGAGTGCAAGCCAAATCCCTTGGTCACTCAAACTTCTGAATCGTGAAATGGATTATCGTGTGTGAAGAAGAGGCATAGAATTTTCAGCGTTTCAGAATTTCAGAGTTCGGCATTTCGGGGGTCCTAACGACAAGGATTCGGGGCGCTTAGCATTGAAAATCCCAAATTCGTGAGTCGCAACAAGATTTTGGCATGGAATTTCAGGATTTTGGTACTTCAAGTGTTAGGAAGTAGAGGAGGCAGCGTTCTGGGATCAAGAGTTTCGAATTCCCGATACTTAGAAGTACGAAATAATGTGGGTCATCGGATTGAACGAAGGCTTAGAGTTGTTGATCCCGTGGAAGGCACCATTTCAGAGTTCGTGGTTTTGAAGTGATATAGGAATGGTTATCGAAGGGTTATTCAAGTTCCGAAAGCTAGAAAGCTTGAGTGGACAGGTGGCAAGAATCCATGTGGGAAACAAAGTACAGTGGGGAAGACAGGTGGCATGTTTTCATCAATAGGTGGAGTCAATCCTCGTTGACCGTTTCGGTGTTTTGAAGGTTAAAGAACCGAAGTCTTGTAGCCGGATTCGCGAAATCGTTAAGTCTGAAACTCCGAATCAATGAAAACTTTCATTGGGGAGCCAGCCTTTGCTGAACGCATCAAGGTTCGACATTTTGGCAGTTTCGAAGACAAGAGGCCAAGATTCTTTGCTCCAGAATTCCCGAAGTTGCGAAATGTGACACAACTGTGGAGGAGGACACAGCCAAATATTTTGGTGTTTGGACATTTTGGGTTTATGCGGGTTGAAAAGCCGAGAAACTCGACAGCAGGAATCACGATATCGTGAAACCTGAAGTCCCGATTCGGAAAAGGGTGCGATCATATTGTTGGTCAAGAGATTTGTGTTGATGCCTTGTGTTTGATCACATGGGCATACATATAAGGACCTGTGGAAAAAACTGTTGTGTGTGTGTGGGATTCCCTGTGGAGGAATCGAAGAGTCAATTTGACTCAGGGGAAGATTTAGAATGATCTTGCACAGATCTTGGCCCAAGGGTCAGGGGTCTACACCAATTGTGGTATCAGAGCTCAGAACAAGTTCTTTTCTTTTTGTAGCAGAGAGAACAAGGGAACATTTTATAGCCATGCCACCGAGAAGAAGAGACAGGCCAATGCTAATGCCCGATCCAACCAAAGAAAGAGAAATGCACGAGTTACATGCCAGGCTTCATGCCATGGAGACATCACAGAGGCACACGGTTGACACTGGGGATATCAACGAGGCTGAAAGTGAAAATGAAGCTAGAAATGAAGGAGAAGAAGTTGCAGTCGAAGATGCTGTAGATGAACGCCTATTTAGGGCTATTGCAAGGATAGGTGCTAGAGAAAAAATGGACATTCCAGTGTATGAAGGAAACCTAGATGTTGAAGATCTTCTAGACTGGTTTAGAGCTCTAGACAAGTACTTTGACTATGAGGATGTCGAGGAAGACAAGAAGGTCAAACATATCGTTACTAGACTTAAAGGGCATGCAACACTATGGTGGGATGAACTGTAGGCTGACAGACGTTGCAAGGGCAAGTAGAAAATCAAAACCTAGGATAGAATGGTTCCAAAGATGAAAGCCAAATTTATACCCAAGGATTATCAAATCACTCTGTTTCGGAGGATGCAGAATTTGAGACAGAATCTGATGTCAATGAAAGAATACACTGAAGAGTTCTACAAGATAAACATCAGATCAAGTCATCGGGAAAGCAATGATGAAAAAGTTTCCAGATACATGAATGGTCTGTGATATGACATTCAAGATGAGATGAGAATGATGACCATTCAAAATGTGGAAGATGCTTATCAGATAGCTCTAAAATTTGAAGAGAAGTTGAGCCAGAAGCAAGGTCAAAGAGGTCGAGGTAGAAGTCAAGCCAGAGGGAAAAAAATTTCCCAAGACATAACTCAGAAATCTAAAGAAGAGGGGAAGAAACCTCAAACTCAACATGAGAGAGGAGGAAGCTCACAGAGAGAGCAATATGCTAATAGAAATATTTTTCCTCGAGCTAGAGGTAT
The DNA here is from genome assembly GCA_009831015.1 of Picea engelmannii. Classification (NCBI taxonomy): domain Eukaryota; kingdom Viridiplantae; phylum Streptophyta; class Pinopsida; order Pinales; family Pinaceae; genus Picea; species Picea engelmannii. The sequence continues at coordinate 919,164 of ML788847.1, forward strand.
AGGCGGTAAAGTAAAATGCTTTGTCTGTGGAAAGATCGGACATAAATCCTATGAGTGTCCAAATAAGAAAGAAGATGGTGGTGAAACTCACATTGCCGAAGCTCAAGGAAGGAATGTTGAGGCAGAAGACACTAAGGGCAGAATATCTTTGATGATGAGGAAAGTTCTCTTGAAGCCAGAGAAGGAGGCAGAGAACCCAACCCAAAGAAATAGTCTGTTTCGGACTGCTTGCAAAACCAATGACAGGTTATGCAAGGTCATAGTGGACAACAGTAGCACAAACAATATCGTATCTACAAAGATGGTGGAAAAGTTGGATCTGGAGACTATTGTACATCCAAGCCCATACAAAGTTTTGTGGCTATAAAAAGGACATCGGGTAAATGTCACTAAACGGTGTTTAGTTGAATTTAAAATAGGAGGATATAAAAATGAAATATTATGTGATGTCATTCCCATGGATGTTTGTCATCTATTGTTGGGTAGACCATGGAAATATGATAGGAACATGATTCATGATGGGAGGAAGAACACGTACACCCTGGAGAAGAATGGGAGGACGCACATGTTGCTACCAAATAAGGATAAAGAGGTAAAAACAGAGATGAGCAACACTGTACTTCTCATGAGTGGGAAGGAACTTATTAATGAGGTTAAGAAGAAGGAAGACACACAAATTATTGTGGTCAGAAAGCCCAAAATTGTTTTGACCAGTACAATAATAGATGATTTACCAGAAGAAATGTAGGAGTTGCTGGGAGAATTTGTTGATATAGTAGTGGACGAACTACCTTGTTCGTTGCCACCTATTAGGAGTATAAGACATCATATTGATCTTATACCTGGAGCCAGTTTACCAAAAAAATCCACGTATAGGTTGACACCGTAGGAAAATGAAGAATTCAAGAGACAGGTCCAGGATTTAATGGACAAAGGGTTGATTCGAGAGAGCTTGAGTCCATGCGATGTTCCAACAGTGCTCAGCCCAAAGAAATACAGAGGCTAGAGAATGTGTACAGATTCAAGGGAAATCAATAAGATTATGATCAGATAAAAATTTCCATTACCAAGGATGGACGACTTGATGGAATGCTTGAGTGGAGCAAAGTTTTTTTCAAAGATTGATTTGAAAAGCGGGTATCATCAAATTCGAATGAGAGAAGGTGATGAATGGAAGACAACATTCAAGATGAATGAGGGGTTTTATGAATGGATTGTCATGCCATTTGTCTTAATGAATGCACCCATTACTTTCATGAGGTTGATGAATGAAGTCCTGAAGGATTTCATTGGGAAATTTGTCATTGTATATCTTGATGATATATTAATCTTCAGCAAAACAAGAGTAGAACACTTGAAGCATTTAGCTACAGTAATGAGAAGATTACAGCAAGAGAAATTGCTGATAAATATGAAGAAATCGTCATTTATGAGGATAGAACTCATTTATTTGGGTTTTGTTATCTCTGCAAATGAGTTGAATATGGATCCGGAAAATGTACATGCAATTAAGAATTGGCCATCGTCGAAGAGTGTGTTTGAAGTTCGAAGCTTCCATGGTTTGGCAACTTTCTACATGAAGTTTATTCGAAATTTCAGTGGAATTAGCACACCAATGATGGATACGGTGAAGAAAAGACATAAATCTTTTCACTGGACAGAAGAAGTAGAGAAGGAACAAAAAGAGATTCAATGGACAAAACAAATGCCTGTAGCTAAAAAGCCACAGATGGAAAGAATAATTGACAAAAGGGTTAGGAAAAAGACCAAGAGGAAAGAGTATTTTGAATATTTGGTCAAATGGAAGGGACATCCAGTTGAAGATGCTAGTTGGGAAGATGAAGCCAAAATTCATAACCATGGACAGACCATGCAAGAACTCATGAACAAGAGTTCATGAAAATTTTCAAGAGAGGGAGTATGATGCAGGAGCATTGTAAGCAGCCATCCAAGCAACCATAAAGGAGGAAGACAACAGGAAAAGTGAAGCACAGATTTTACACATTTTGAAATGTTTTTGAAAAATTAATGAAGTGGATATTAATGTGATAGCTGGGGAAGCGTAATTACATTTATATCTTAGATGTTGTAAACAAATCTTGAGCATCGCTCTCATCTGTAGAATGTAAAGGAATTTATACGTAATTAATGAAAGTAGGTAGATTTGAATTCATAGATTAGATAGTTTAGAGAGTAGGAGGGAAAATGAATATAGACACCCTCACCCTTGTATCATTGCAACATTATCATTATTTAGAGCTTTAGCAAAGAACTGTAGAGAATAACCCATGTACAGGAGCACTTGAGTTAATATATGAAGCTTTGACTCAATTTTCATGGTGTTATGAGGTTTACTATTTACATTTACTGAATGGTATGCTTACAGTTGTTTTATTCTCTCTATGTATGCATTTGTTTCAATGTTGTGTTGAATGTGTGATTTCATGTTAAGTATATGAAGTCTGAGAGAGGAGAAGAATGAGTTTCAATTGTTTCTCATCCTGAGAGTTCCTGCAAGCAGTGCAATGAAACGTCCACAAGGTGTGCGTTAACAAGAGTCTGAGTTTTATCTCGGAAATCTTAGGAGAGATACTGTTGTTCTCATTTCCCACATAAGTGCAGGTGAGGCACAGAGTCGTGCAAGGTGTGCGTAGGCTAGTTGAAACCTTAAAAGATATCAACTAAGGTGAAGGTGGAAGGATTGTTGTTGCAAAGAGTGCACAGAGTCGAGGACTCAAATAACTAGAGGTTATTTGAAAGATTGTCGCAAGGAGTGCGAGCAGGATCTCTCTTGGAGACTTAAGTTCACAAGTGAAATCTCAGGAGGGATAGTACCTTTGAAGTGTTCAAAGGGAGATGAAAGTCAAAATCATCTCATAAAAGACAAATTCAGGAGGGAGAACATTGATTTGTCTCGCAGAAGTCAGAATTCTCCGTGGAGAACTCACGAAGTCGTGAGGACCGTAGGATCCAGAGGAGTTGTCAGGTGGATAATGGTTGGACGAACCTATTATGTTGGTTTCAAGATTCAATGTCGACCATTGAGCCGTCAAGATCATTTCGGAAAATTAGGTTTTGTAAGTCCAGAGTGAAAGCCAAATCCCTTGGTGACTCGAACTTTTGAATCACGAAATGGATTATCGTGTGTGAAGAAGAGGCGTAGAATTTTCGACGTTTCGAAATTTCAAAGTTTGGCATTTCAGGGTTCTTGACGACAAGGAGTTGGGGCGCTTATCATTGAAAATCCCGAAGTCACAAATCATGACAAGATTTTGGCGTGGAATTTTGGGATTTCGACACTTCGGGTGTTGGGAAGCTGACGAGGCAGCATTCTGGGATCGAGAGTTTCGAACTCCCGGTACCCAAGAGTCCAAAATAATGTGGGTCATCGGATCAAACGAAGGCTTAGAGCCGTTGATACCATGGAAGGCACCATTTTGGAGTTTGGGGTTTTGAAGTGATAGAGGAACGACTGTCGAAGGGTTATTCAAGTTCCGAAAGCCAAAAATCTTGAGTGGACAGGTGGCAAGAATCCACATGGGAAACTGAGTACAGTGGGAAAGATAGGTGGCATGTTTTCATCAATAGGCGAAGTCAATCCTCATTGACCATTTTGGGGTTTTGAAGGTTGAAGAATCGGGAGTCTTGCAGTCGGATTCGCGAAATCGCAAAGTCTGAAACTCTGAATCGACGAAAAGTTTCATTGGGGAGCCAGCCTTTGCTGAATGCATCAGGGTTCGACATTTCGACAGTTTCGAAGACAAGAGGTTGGGATTCTTTGCTCCAGAATTCCCGAGGTTGCAAAATGTGACACAACTATGGGGGAGGGCACGGCCAAAGATTTCGGTGTTTCAACATTTCAGGTTTAGGAGAGTTGAAAATCCAAGAAACTCGACAACAGGAATCGCAATATCACAAAAATTGAAGTCTCGATTCGGAAAAGGGAACGATCATATTGTTGGTCAGGAGATTTGGGTTGATGCCTTGTGTTTGACCACATGGGCATACCTATAAGGACCTATGGAAAAAATTGTTGTGTGTGTGTGGGATTCCTTGTGGAGGAATCGAAGAGTCAATTTGACTCAGGGGAAGATTTAGAATGATCCTACGTGGATCTTGGCCCGAGGGTTGGGGGTCTGCACCAAGAATCCAGTGAGATCATTTAGGGAAATGACCGGTTCTACTTCGAGAGGGGTCATGTTAGTGGGTTTAGGTGACATAGACACAAGGGGAGCCTCAACATCGTCTTTCGAAACACCCTCCAAGATGGCGATAAAAATATTTTGTTCCTTACACTTGTGCCCAAGAAAATATTTTTCATCACAATTATAACAAACTCCTTTGAGTTAGCATTCATCCATTTCTTACTTGGTCAATTTATGGATATTTAGTGGAGTAGAAAGAGTGGGAGTGATTGGTTTAGTGCGAGGAATAAAGGAGAGTTTTTGATTTTGAGAAGAGACAACCTGTTGTGATTCCTTAGCTCTTTTAGTAGCATCCACCCAACTCTGAGGTCGATCCATGAGGACATGGGAATGAATATCCTAGTCCTTGAGGCCACTGATAAAACATTCTAGGAAAAAAACATCAGACCTACCCTTTGTACAGAAACCCATCACTCAAAAGAGGCTATAAAGTCTTCCATTGTGCCATATTGTTTCAACTTTGTCAAATAGCCTAAATGGTTGGTGTCAGTGTCAAAGTGTTCATAAATCTTTGACACAAAGTGTTTCCAAGCCACATACCCTTAGCGGGCATTTTTTCTCCATTTCTGCCATTGCCAATGTTCTTGATCTAGATGAAAAAAACCATACTAGAGCTTGGCCAACTCATATGTAATTCAATACAAATAGAAATAATGTTCCATTTGAGTTACCTAGCCAGTGGGATCCAGGGATCAAATTTGGTCACATCCACACACAGAAGGCATAGGTCATGCTGAAAATGATGGGGCTAGAAATTATGGGAATGAGAGGAAGTTTCACCTTCAGTTTGAAAAGGTGGGTCAGATGAGGGAAGATCTGTAGGGATATGCAGCTTGGCTCAAATCATCGCAATGAAGGAGAAAAAATGGGTATTGAAGGATTCAAGTTAGGTAGCGAGGTCTTGTTTGAGGTCTTGTTTGAGATCCTCTATTTTGGAATAGATGGAGGAATGCATGTTTTATTAACGGTGGAAACAATGGCACTTAGTTTTCTCACTTATTCTTGGGTTTATGTGAAATTAGAGTGAAAGGAATTGAAGCAATCTTCCAAGTCTTGGCTATAGTTGTGGGACATGATGAAGAGGGAACACGAAAAGGGGTGGGTGGGACCACACAAAAAATGGGTTACAGGTGAAGTGTATCACAACTATCAGGGCGACGAGTGGAATACAATGGGGTAAATCCCAAATAAGGGTGTTGTAAGGGGGTCGATTCCACGGGAAATTTTGTTTTGCTGAAAAGATAGGTATGACTACGATAAGGGAGAAGAGAGGAATCCAATGGGATAGGTCTCAAATAATAGTGCCAACAGGATCCAAACTTTTTTTTTTACTCTTGTGGAGTTATACCTCGATATGAAGAATACTGCAGTGACGAAATGTCCAAATGATTAACAGGAAGAAATGTGTAATAATTTTGCAACTCAAATGCATGAGACACAGTTGCATGACAATAGATCTTGTATGTTCTGTTTTTGTTTCCGTCCCAAGGGTTAGATTATTCAAGGGTTATACAAACAAGGGGTTTTCTTGTTCTATAGCTCTGTGATATATGTTTTGGATCCAACAGTAGTACTCGGCCCAATATCTCAGGGCACCAACTAAGGAGGCTGGATCGTGCCCTTAGTCGTACTACTTGACTACCCAGGTACTAGAGAGTATCTTCCCGAGGGTTTTTCTTGGTGGAACTATAGCAGTCAGGCGATCGATTGGTTTATCTATGGAGGGCTTCAGAAGATCTAGGCCGATCCATATACAGGTGTTGTTTGATGTGCTACCACTTGAAGGGGTACCAACAGGGGTTACAAGGGTGGCCAAAATATGTGCGCTTAAGTACCACTTGTATTTCATGCGTGTATGAATCCTCGACTGCGGGTTTATGCGCATAACGAAATATCTTTGCAGGTTAAAGATGTAGGAATATGTCTCTACCCTAAAAAAAAATTAACCCACAATTTTCTGCCGAGGAAGGTGCTCTGATACCACTTGTAATATTCCAAATATAAAATAGTATGCAGAACAAAAATAATTAGTTAGAAATGGCAGATAAACAATGATATAACCAGAACTATACTACAATAATACCATAATAACACCATAAAGAGCACTTTGATTACTGAGAGAAAAGTTCACTTGCTTAGGGGGCTACCTCCAACAGAGCAGAGCTCTATTACAATAATATCCAAGACAAAACTTTGCATACTTTCTAATCCTAATTATACTAAATATGTCTATCCAAAAGAACAATGTAGAGGAATATCCTTCTAGAAGTGAAAGATTCTATTAGTTCTTCTTACATTTGACTTATTTTTCCTAATTGCTAAGCCTTTTTAATATTGACCTTTATTACATGGAAATATATTATTCTAACTACATGAGGGGTTAGTTACCTAACATATAATATCTAATTGATGATAATGAACCAAGGGGTATGTTGTTTATAGCATGAGTATCTAACTCGCTTCCATAAAATCTAGAAGATCTTGTCCACATGTAACCTTCAATTGTTAGAGTTGACTCCGCCAAATCTGCGTTGTTGATCTGGCTTGACAATGATTCTTGACCTCACCTCCTACGCATCCAACTCATAAATTATTGTTGGGATGGTCAATACACCACACAACTATCTTCATTTGTTGGTCTAATGTCTGTCTGACAGGCATGTCGACTACTCGAATGAATGATCTAGTGTGTTGGTCGATTTCCCGATCGATTGTATCTAGATGTAGGTCAAACACTCGACCGAATGAACCTGGGAGATGTGTGATGAACCATCAATGCTTGATGTGCCAACATACATTGTGGGAGAATATGGAAACTAATATCAATAGGTATACAACATTCCATCCATAAACAGATGATCAAACAGAAGTAGTCAACATGACTTTGGTGCATCTTTTGAGGGGTTACAATCAGAAGCATTCAAATACATGGGATGAAATTTTGATCTATATACAACACTCTTATAATAGAAAAATCTACACTTCTACTGGTAAGGAACCTTTTGAAACTTTCTTTGGATATTTTCCACCTTCACCCTTAGATGTTGTATATGGAAAACAAAGAGGAGTGAGGGAGGACCTCATAGGATATGCATTAAAATAAAAAAAATTGTTGAGAAGAGAAAGCAGATCCATTTGCAGGTGTAGGAGACGTTGAATAAGTCACTGGAAATGTACAAATCTAGACATGACCAACACAGAAAAGAAAAAACATTTAGAGTGGGAGACAAAGTATGGTTACAACTGAATAATGAAAGACTACATGGTCCTTGTAAAAATATCAAGGCTCTGCGGAATGGTCCTTTTGAGGTATTGGAAAAGGTGGGAGATAACACCTACAAACTTAGTCTAACCCTTGTTACAACAAAGTTTGTCTCATTCCATGAAACTTTCTTGGATGGCCTTTTGTTTCTCTCTGCAGACTTGAATTCCCCTTTTTTGTTCACTCCAGAGTAAAAAATGCACATGTTTATACATATATGTGCCCAATCAGTTATAACACAAGCGTATACGCAGGTTCCTCCACTACAACCTGCGTACATCAGGTTTGGTGCTTAAAAATTAAAAATTATGTCAGGTTTCCATGCCATGTCACGAGATCCATGATCATTGAAATTCCATTTACCAGAAACACTCTGACTCGGCCCTTTATTATAGCCCTAAAATTCCCTACTCATGAATACATGGAATTGGACCTACATCTTGCATAATTTTCCAAATCACTGTTGAGAAGCTCTACTTAAAAAACCAAATTTTAGAACATGTACGTGTTTATTAAGGTTGGTTGTCATTGATGTGAACCCTTGAAGAAATCCTGGTAGCGAATTCCAGTAGCACAAACGTTTGGGTAATGGACCCAAGTTTGTTTCATGTATAATGGTATGAGTTAATATATTTGAAGATAATACTATTCTATATGGATAATACATGTCATGTCAGTTTTGGTGGTATGTGGAACATCACATAACTCCTCACGGTTTGAGAGTTATGGCCTTACGAAGTTGGAGGACCCTCATATGTTGTCTTGAAGCCCCAAAAGGTCAAATAAGTCAAAGAGCTTGCAAAGAAGAAATCATTATTTAAATGATAAAGTAAAGTGACAAAGTCAAGAAGGATTATTTAAATAATAAAGTGAAGTGATAAAATCAAAGAAGATTATTTAAATGATAAAGTGAAGTGACAAAGTCAAGGAGGAATATTTAAATGATAAAGTAATGGAGAAATTTCTAATTATGGAAAGTGGTTAACCCTAAAAATGAGGAAAATAGGTTAAGTAACCTATAAATGGGTTAAGTGACCTAGAATATGGAAAGTATAAATAAGAGGCAAGGCTCTCTCATTTTACACCACACATGAGCATATTGAATATCTATAGGTGACTGAGGTAAACAAAGGATATCTAAGACGAATTTTAGAGGGAAGGTGAATAAAAGAAGGCCGGAATTCAAGGGAGGATAAATTATTTTGATGATGCTTTATAAGGTATGTTATTTACAGGTCATCTCACCATTTTCGCAATAATTTTTTTTCTAGAATGAGTCAGACCTTGAAATTGATAGGATATTGAGGAAACATATCCCAGTAGTTGTGGTAAAAAAATAATCTTGTGGGTCGTTGTAATTTTGGAGTTACACTCTGTGGAAAATAGGGTTTGTGGCTAGTCCTGAAACTAGTCTAAAACAGGTGTTTCGGGTAAAAACATCATAACTTCTTCATAACAGATCCAAATTTAGTAAGACCAAATGTGCTGGTTATAGTAGATTCTGTAGTATTCTTTGTAACATTTTCATTTTGATTCAACAAATATTCCATGTGGGGCACACTCTACAAGGTCTCTCTCTAGAATAAGCCATAATTCAACAAGCTATGCCATTGTTTCTATAACTCCTCTTCTGAGAGGTTCCAAGTAGTGACACCTGGATGAATTGCATAAAACACATGGAAGAACATTGTGTATAAACTTCAGATATTCATTCATTACAGGTACATAGTTATTATTAGTTCAAGTTAGGGTTGTTGACTAATCCAATTTAGTCATGTGACACTAAATAAAAGTTTGATGAAAATGCTAGTCTCTTGTTGTTAAAGTTAAGGACGGTTTGCAGGTGTGTGATCATATACACCAGGTCTATTAAAGAGTTACAAATCATATTTGGATGATGATATTTACGAGGGATTTTGGTTGAGGTACATGTTGGGTACATAGTTGAGACAAGTAGTTGATGAGTTGGCACATACATGAGGTGTATAGTTGATGATGTTGGCACATATTGATGAGTCATAGTTTATGATTAGTTGACACATGATTGGTACATACTTGGTACATGTTTGGATGCACGTTTTTATGGTACAGGTTGATTACAGGTTGTTTGGTACAGGTTGGTGCATGGTTGATGCACTTATTTATGGTTGATGCACTTGTTTATGGTACAGGTTTATTACAGGTTGTTTGGTACAGGTTGGTGCATGGTTGATGCACTTGTTTATGGTATAGTTTGATTACAGGTTGAGGTACATGTTGATGCATGGTTGATGCATGGTTTAGGTTTATTGATACAGGTTTATAGTGGTATATCTCATAATGATAATGTGGCAGTGGTTCCATCATTCTACTTCTACTCAAGGGCGGTTGGACGGGGAAATGACAGGTGGTTGTAGCCACCTTCTAGTTGTAGTCGGAGAACATAGGGGGTTGTAGCCTCCTTCTAGTTGTAGCTAGAGAATAGGGAGTTGGAGCTTCCTTTAGGTTGTAGCTTGAGAAACAAGGGGGTTGGAGCCTCCTTCCAGTTTTAGCTGGAAAACAAAGAAAGTTGATGCTTCCAATGAATGTAATTCTTCCAGACATATAAGAAAAATCATTTTGTGGTTTTCTTCTGCTTTGGGTTTCCACGTAAAACACTAGTGTATTGTGTATGTGTATGATTTTTCATTTGTTCATTTCTTATTTACTCTGCATTTATTGGATGATAATGCTACATTGATATAACACTTGGATTATATGGTTAAAAAGGATTAAATTTCTCTATTACTGATTCACCCCTCCCTCTCAGTAATCCAACAGTACGCGTCCTGTACCACTACAACCCACATACATACGCTTGCTTCATGCTAGAAAAAACACATACATATGCATGTTGCACAATACACAGCCTGCATATACCTCTAAAAGTTGCAAAAATTAAAAAGTTGTAAGGAATTTGGAGGAATTCACGGGCTATTGGAGGTTTCCCAACCAATTCACCAGATAAAGCATGTCCCCCAACCGAATAACCATCCGTTTATCATATAAAATGAGGTTTTGGGGTATCATTTCACAGCTAATCATAAGAACAATGAAACGCTGCCCAATTTCGCTTTCCTTCCTTTCCTAAGAATTTGCTACCTTTTGTGAGTTACTACCTCAACACTCCCTCTTTAGCCCCTTTTCTTCCATCCAATCCATCCCCTTTCATTGAGGTGATAAGTAGATTGAGAGAAGAGTCTTATTGAAGGTGAACTTGGATCATTTTCAAGAGGATCCTAGATGAGGTTCATAGAACAGTGGCTAGAATGGATTGTAAGTTTCAGTCTTTTGTTTGCTAAATAAAAGAATCTCTTTTCCATGTCCCAAATGATGATGTTTTGTGTATTTTCTTTGATTTATACATAGAATTTGATATCTAAACCTAATTTATAAATAGAAATAGCATGCTTGTAGTCATTTCTTTCCTATTTTTGGATGCAGGTTAGCCTTGGGAGGAGACTTGTAGTCTTTGGAGCTATAAAGCTTGAGTAGATCATCACTAGATGTGGGATAAAAGGTACAGTTACCGATATTCTCTGATATTGCTTTATTTTCATTTATTTTGGTATGTTTGGGGTATAGTAGAAACTAGATTGAATTTGAGATGGTAATTCGCTCTATATATATGTTAAACCCTGGTATAGTTATAGAGGGGATTTTCCCGCTAATAGAACCAGTGACCATACTGAGGATGTCTCTAGGGTTTTTTGGGAGGTTTTTGGGTTGTTGATTGGTTTTTGTTTTCCTTTCGATTTTTAGTCAAGTTTACTGAGTCTTTTTAGGGTTTCTAGTCACCTGCAAGGTGCATACCTTCCTTCCCTACCTTGTAAGTATGCCTTGTATTTTTATTTTTGAAAAGTATCAGAGGTGTACGTGCCTTGTTTTGGGTCAGCCTGCGTACAAACATGCTCTACACAGTAGAGATCCCCCGTACATACGCAAGTTTTTTATACAACTACCTGCGTCTCTATTTCATGAAGGTATTTTTTAATAAAGAGATAGTTTTTATCTTTCCTAATATAATTTTAGACTTCCCAGGACTTTCTTGAATTAGTCGGAGTCTTTATCGATGGCCATAGTTTGGGTTGAAGTTTCAGTGTACTTGTTCCTTAGTCTTCGTGTGTTTTCCCTAAAAGGTTTAGAGCGATATGTCAAGTCTTATATCCTCCTTTTGGTTTCTTGGTTGAATCCCTACGATCTGCAGTGGGCTTAGGATCTTTATCAATCTTGTTTTCAGTTTTCTCTTTGTTCCTGTTTCTTTCTTTGAAAAAAAGAAAAAAAAGGTTTTTACTTCAGTTTTTTCTTATTAAAGCAGTTCGAAAAATAAAAAATAAAAATTATTTTCTTGCATTTAGTTAGGTAAAGTAGTCAAGGTTGCTATTTGCAAAAGAGAAAAAGAGTCATCGTTTCAAAGTTCTTTTCGATTTCCTGAAACATAAGTAGTTTGTAGTCAAATGAAAGCAAGTTTTATTATTTCTTCATTTACAAGATCTTGAAATATCAATTAGAAAAGTTGAATTTAAAAAGAGTTGTTTACAAGCATTGCTTTAATTTCGAAGTATCTTTTTCTTTCAAATGTTTTAAAATTCTCTTCCTTATTCGGCTTTTCATAACACCACACCCTTTGTGTAAATCAAGCCTTATAATTAATGCTTAATCTAAAAATTATTGGACTTTTTGTTTGTAGGGATCACCAACTAGTTTAGGGTTTTAGGGCCTTAAATTAGGTGTGAAGTCAAAACTCTTCAAGGCCACTTTAAAACAAACATTGGAGTCTGATATAGGGAGTGCTTTAAGTCAAGTATCATAAGAGTTATCCAACACCCCCCTCTAACACAGAGGATAAAAATGAGATCGCATGAGGAAAGGCATAGGAGATAACCCCTCCAAAGCTAAACTAAAAGTAGTGGGGATTGTATATTGAGGGTCTTTATCGGGAACAATACCGATCACATTTTCCTACAAAGATTCTTGGACCTCGAATCCGTTTGAGATCCTCATTTGTCTTCCAGACCAATTGCTTTCGGCACCCTTGAAGGGCTTCAGACTTGTTATCCTACTCATTACGATATACCTTACTGTCGACTGTACCCGCCTGGTGAGTGACTGCAAGATGGAAACTTAGTTGCCTATATTTTATGAAATTACACATGTTACTGCAGGGGTATTCCATGGTACCTAGGGTGGATGTTGGATCACGCTTCATAGAGTATACCCAGAGGGTGATTCCTTGTTCGATTTGCACTTGCGTTGGTTAGTTTCTCTAGTGTCAATTAGTGTAACTTTCCTTCCCACTAGTTAGTCGTATGCTTGATTTGCCTTTAGGAAATTTTAATGTGTGCTCATAGTGAGTTAGTCATTTCTTTGGGTCTTTGACCTAAGGTGGTATACCTCCAACTCTGTCGGTCATGATGAATTTTTGTTCTTCCTCTTAGAAACGTGGAGCTACCTCTTTATAGGTATTGTTTTTTATAACACTGGTTCACAAGAGTCAGTGTGTGAGACTTTTACGGACTTGAACGATCCCGCAAGGGGAGAAGCTGTGCATAATATATTCATGGCTAAATTTACTGATGATACCAACCAAGGAACCCCTTCGCAAGGGGATTCTTGTTATTTTCCTTTCTTTGGAAATGTTGGTGTCCCTTTGATGGCCACCTTGTACATTCCTGGGTTGAATGTGGGACTACTGGTTTGGTTGGGTACCATTCCAAATGTCCCAAATGCTATTGAAGCTTCCAAGTTAAGCACCATATGTCATGGGCATAATGTTGATGTTCCTTCATCAACAAATTCTTCTCCTCCTCCTTCTTCCTTCTCTAGTGAAATTCCAACTACTAGTAACCAGAAGTCTAAAAAAATAGAAAGAGGAAGAGTAAGAAGAAGAGATCACCAACCTCTGTGATTCATGTTGGATACGGGTCCTCAACCTATGTTAGTCATGTTGAAGACTAGCACCCATCCTTTGCAAGTCATTGTGGGGGAATGAACCTAGTCCCTTCATTTCATACTAGAGTTCAATCACCAACCTCTGTGAATCATGTTGGAGATAGGTCCTAAACCTCTACAAGTCATGTTGAAGACTAGCACCCAGCCTCTGCAAGTCATGCTGGTGGAAAAAGTCTAGTCACTGCTAGTCATGCTAGCGATAGTTCTGTAGCCTCTATGAGTCATGTTATCGACCAATCACCAACCTCTGCTAGTCATGTTTGGGACAAGTAACCAATCACTGCTAGTCATGTTGGGGGAATTGATTCTATTGAGAAACATAGACGGATAGGATGTTAGCCTAAGTTCCCTTGTAAGCTTTGCAAGGGAGATTACCTCACTCATTTATTCCATGGCCTACCAGAGGTACAAAGATTGTGGTCCCTATCTACAAGATATTATAATTCTGAGTCTTCTGAGGTTTCTTCACAGTCTCTTCATCCAGTGGTTGAGAAAGTGGTCATGTCGATGCAATCTTCGGCCAATCCCACTTCCCTTTTGGAGGGTGATGCACCTTTAGACCATGTTTTCTCATAGCCTATTCAATTAGTGGTGAGAAATTGGTCACATCAATGCAATCTTTGGCTGATCCCACTCTTCTCTTGGAGAGTTTCGATTCTACCAAAGTGGTCACATCGATTCAATCTTTGGCTGATCCCACTCTTCTCTTGGGGAGTGATGTGTCTATTGAATATGTTTTTAGCATTTCTATCTTAGTACTTTTAGAACAAGGGGGCCTTCTTCTCACTTCGAGCACACCCCCTCTGAAGTCCTAGGATGGTTTCATTTTATTAGAATGACCTTATTGAGCCTCATCTTCCTTCTTATGCACCCTTTCAAATAAGGGTTAAATTTAATTCAAATAACTTTTATTTATGTATTATAGATGGAGCCTCTGCAAGTATTTTATCCTCCTCGACTTGGAAATCTTTGGGTTCTCCCAAGCTTATGGCTGCATCGCATGATTTGTTGGCTTTTGACAAATGTCCTAGTGAATATTTGGGGATTCTTCCTTAGTTTCCTATCTCTTTAGGTGGTAATACTATCCTTGTCAATGTTATAGTGGTGCAAGGCCCGTTAGATTTCAATATGATTCTTGGGCGTGATTATGTATATGTTATGAACATTGTGGTGTCTATGCTTTTCCGAGTGATTCATTTCCCTCACATTGGAAGCATTGTCACTATCGATCAGCTCGCATATGATAATCACCATCCTAATTCGGCGTTAGTTCATCCTTCCCCTTTATATGTTCTAGTGTCTGTGTAGACTCTACCCCTCCATGGGTTAATTATGTGGCATATTATCCTCGGTGTTCAATTTCTCCTGAGAAGGAACTTTTTCACTCATGTTTTCCTTCTCGAGACTTGGTCTTAGAAATTGATTCGTTGGTTTATCCAATGGGGGCATGGGAGCCCTTGCTTCCCCCTCTTGGTCCAAGTGATCTCGAGTCTCCTTCCAAGTCTGATCTCACTTTTTGTAGATCCTCAAGCCCTCATGCTTATGATTCTTAGCTGATAAACTCTTCCAGTCCTAGCCAAAACCTCCATCATCATATGGAATATGGTCAGTTTGATTCACCTTTTGGGACTGTCAACCCTCCTCTTTCGTGTGATTTCTTGGATTTTGAATTTCCTTCTGATGAGACTATCCTTGAAGCCATCAATATGGTTTCTATACTATGGGAAGACTTACATCGTGGTTTTCATTTTCTTCCCTTTTGGGATATTTTTCATGTTGACTATCGAAGAGACTCTTGGTAAGAGCCTAGCAGTGGGATCTACCTGAACTACTACTACACATGATTCGTAAGGTTGTGTGGTACCTTGCACATATTGTACAGTCCAGGTTTTTTTTTTCAAGTTTTGTATTCAATAACACCTCTTATTTTCTGAAGTTTCTATCTATACTGTTAACATATGGATGAGTGTTATTGGTCTTATATGAAGGATCTTGGAGACATTGTTTCTTTGAATTTTGTTCATAGTATCGATCCGTTCTGACATGTATTGACCTGAAAATTCGCATATAGGTTAGATTTTTCCCTACTTGCAATGTTTGTTTCCTGGTTCATTTGGCCTTAGGATCGACCCCACCAAAGTGCGACACAGAGCCTTCTATGTTTCTTAAGAAGTTTCGTAATTAGGTGGTAGAGACTACCTCTACATGGATGCCCTAAGTATATCCTTTGCGACATTTTGGTGTCCATGCTGTCAGTTTTGACTATAGGCTTGGGATTCCTTGATTAGTCCTGTCACGATTACATATCAAAGCCTCATTCTTTTTTATAATCATCATTATTTTCCTTACCATCAGGAAGTCTCCCTAATGAGCACGCTTTGTTTTCTTTCAAGCTTGCTTTTAAATTCGAAAGAAACATCCAACGAGACTGTATTTATTCTTTTCGATCTCGTCTGGATTACTTAAGAAAAGTAGCCCTCTGGAATCTTCTTTAAGCCCTTTTCAGACTCTCTAAAAATGAAAATATTGTCAAGCGATATTGTTTCCCTTGTCACCCTTGGACAAAGCACATCCTTCCATTTGTTTGTCAAGTATTGGGATCTGGTATGACCTTAGGAAGTTGTTCTTGCTACATAGATTTGTGTCCTCCTCTGTTTGGTTACTCTTCCAAACATATGGAGAGTTTGGGTTGCCTCCTGCATCACAAACTTATGTCAATGTCATGTTGCCTAAGTCTGATCATCTTTCATTCTTTTGTCCAAGGGAAGTTTAACCCAACCTGAGTCAGCCTTTCTACAGTTTGTCTCTTGATTTTCATGAGTTGACCATCCTAAGAGTCTATTCAAGTTTATATTCAAAATTGACAAAGTTCTCTGCCCAATCATCGAGATCCTCCAGTATTTTCCTGACAGATTGTCGAATACCTCAGGGTAGTGAGTTATACTCTCCCATTGTACTCCTACCTAAGTTTTTAATATCTTGAAGTTGTTGCTCGAGATATGATCACTTCATCTCCATTTGCAGGCGTCATTAGCTTCTTGAAGATACATACTATGCTTGTATATCTTCGACTGATTTTGAGATGTAGATATGTTGTGTAATGCTCGTGGCTACACTTTATATAGTTATATGACATGCATATGCAGTGTATTTGATTGGAAGCCATGATTCAGTTCATCCCGAGCATGGGTATGCCCACCTCAGAGAGACAATTGTTCTTTTGCAGATGGGACCTCCTGAACTTTGGTCCCGGGCTCACTCAATTTTGTGCATTTGTGAAGATGTTGTAATGTATTTGATCCATCAGTTGATCTTCTGACCTCACACATTAGGGGGAATATGTTGTAGCCCTAAAATTCCCTACTCATTCATACATGGCATTGGCCCTCTTACTTACATAATTTTCCAAATCACTGTTGAGAAGCTCTACTTAAAAAACCAATTTTTAGAGCATGTACGTGCCCTGCACCACTACAGCCCGTGTACACATGCTTTCTACATGCTAGATAGCCCATGTTCATATGCATGCTGCACAATACACAGCCCTCGTATAACTCCAAAAGTTGCAAAAATTAAAAATTTGTAAGGAATTCGATGGAATTCACAGGCTATTGGAGGTTTCCCAACCAATTCACCTACTATAGCCCGTCCCCCAATCAAATAAGCATCGTTTTTTCATATAAAAGTAGGTGTTGGGGTCTCATTTCACAACTAAGCGTAAGAACAATGAAACTCTTCCCAATTTCACTTCCCTTCCTTGCCCAAGCATTTGCTACCTTTTGTGAGTTACTGCCTCAGCACTCCCTCTTCAGCCCCTTTAATTCCATCCAATCCATTCCCTTTCCTTGAGGTGATAAGTAGATTGAGAGAAGAGGATTATTGAAGGTGCACTTGGAGCATTGTAAAGAGGTTCCCAGACCAAGTTCACGGAATGGTGGCCAACATGGATTGTAAATTTCAGTCTTTTGTTTGATGAATAAAATAATATATTTTCCCTATCCCAAATGATGATGTTTTGTGTATTTTATTTTATTTATACATAACATTTGATATCTAACCCTAATTTATGAATAAAAATAGCATGCTTGTAGTCCTTTCTTTCCTAGTTTTGGAAGCAATTCAACCTTGGGAGGAGACTTGCAGTCATTGGAGCTATATATATTAAGGAGATCATCACCAGACGTGGGATAAAATGTACAGTTACTGATCTTCTATTATATTGCTTTCTTTTCATTTTTTTGGTATGTTTAGGGTAGAGTAGAAACTAGATTTACTTTTAGACGATAATTCGTTGTCTATATCTTAAACCCTGGTATAGTTATAGGGGGGATTTCCCCACTAGTACCCTTCAGTTCCATTTGGAGGCTATACATTGAGACATATCCAAGCCTAATAAAACAATTCAACTTTGAGAGAAAAGACACTCTGGAGAAATTTCACTTCATATTGAGTCTGCATCCCTTTTTCCTTGAACATTTGAACTTCTTGTTTTCATCCCCCAAGATATTCCTACTTTGTGATGGAGAACCTCATTGACTCCTATATATGAGCTTTCCTTTGTGGAGGATTGAAGTGGTGGAGGTCTAACTGGAGAGACTTAGTTTCTTGGTTCCGATATGTGTCATTACATAATTTTTTCATCTATGTACTTATGTTGATTATTTTAATAGAAATACTCTTTTCTTGTTCAATAGACATGTTACAAATATTTGAATTACTATTCCATGGGAATATTTTTCATGTATGTTAATGGATTATGCTAATTTATATGTTGACATCATATATTATCACCATATGCTTGTGTATCTTGTTTTTTGAGGACAAGTTGCAAGCATAAAACATTGGGTCATGTGCTCAATGATAGTATTCTTTGAACGTCCGAACGAGGTAGGCTCTTAGCCTTATCTTGTTAAAATTTCATTTATATATCATACTTGATATTAGATTCAATTTTTGGGTGTCGTTTTGTATGTTGTGGTTTAACCCTAGCCATAGAGAGATTTTCCTTCTAACAAAATTGGAGACTCCACTGGGGAGATCTCCTTTTTTGGGGTGTTGAGTGTTTTTCTCCTTGATTTTCTCTCTGTTTTCCTGAGTTTCCTTGTTACCTATTTCTTGACAACATGTATTTTTCCTTGCATCTAATTTTCTTGTCTTAACCCTTTCCCTAGCAGTGTTTTTCTTGGTATATGTCATTTTTCCCTTGACAAGAATGTACATACGTGAGTTGTCTGCCTTTAGGAAGTGTATATACACACTTGTTTCTCAAACAATCACGTACATCATCTCTTAAGTCTTGTTGGATGAGTTTGGTGTTTGTTGGGTGAGTCTTCTTGGGTCCCTATTATGACTATTAAGTGATTGCAGAGTGATAGGAAGCCTTTATATTGTTGAATTTTTCGGTAAACTTATTTCTCATCATATTTCTCATTAGTTTCCCTTGCATACTAGTCTGGGTAGTTGATTCTTCATATTTTTCTTGGCTTGTCTCTTTTTGCTTGCAGTAGGACCTGCCTATGAGGTTGTTATTCAATCCTTTCATTTTCTTTCCATTATATCGAAAATTCAAAAATACTTGCTTACTTGCATTGTACTTATGGCATTTGCACTTTTTATTACTTTGCATTGATTTTGACGCATTTGGAAAGATTTCACTTCATTGAAATTGTAGAGACTGCATTGGAAAATTTGCATTTAGAAGCATACCATCTCTTTTAAATTCAAGACTATTACTTAGCAGTGTTTTTATATTTGTTTCTTTTATATGATGAGTTGTAATACCATTAGTTTCATGACCACACCTCTTGAGTAAGAAGAATCCATTAAAATTAATGTTGATTAATTAAAATTGATTAGAAATGATTTTATTTTTCAGGGTACACAAACAAGTATAGGATCTAGGGCCTTGGAATAGGATTTTGTGAGTAAACTTCTCCAAGGCTATAAAACTCAACATATGTGTCTAACCAGAGAGTGGTGAAACCCATTGTGTAATCAATGACGTCAGGAGGCTCCGCTCACATCAGAGTTAAGCATGATATCGTGCGAACTTAGTTGCAGATATAGCCATCTAATACCTTCCTAGCATCAAATATTTTCTAGGGTTCTATTCTGTTAGAGTTACTTCACACACACCTAGGATTTATTTTTCCTAAGGTTATTCCTTGTTTATTAGTCATAATTTGTCATTATCTAGTCTCCTATATTTTAGGGGAGAATATTCCACTTGGAGAATATTCTCTTTCAGTTGGCACTTCAATTTCACTAGTTGAGTTGAGTTTAGATGTTGCATTGGTTTTGTCACCATGCAACATTGGGATCATCACCAAGTCACTACTCTTTGTTCAGTTAGTTAACTGAAGACTTGTTGACTAATTAACTCAGCTAGGTGACAGTTCACTCCCGTAATTGCCTGAGAGACTAGAATAGGTGGTAGTTTACTCTTGTAACTGTTGGTGTGTGTCCAGATTAATCTAGACCACCACTATGGCTCATTAGTTACTCATGTATCCTATATAGATTGTAAATTATTCACTCTTTGAGTGTGGAATACGGTTAATGAGAATTCTTCCATTCTTTCTATCTTGCTTCTTCTTTCTCAATTTCTCTCTGCAAATGTGTGTAGTATTTTCTAGATAGATCTTTTCTATGAAGGTTCAACACATTTACATGGTATCAGAGCCGACAAACTACTAAGAAAAAGATACACCAAATATTTTTTTGCAGGTACAAAAGATTGAAGACAACAAAAAGATGAATTATTCGCCGGAAATACTTCTCACGCTTCATAACTATTTGGAATGGAAGCCAAAAATTATGCTTCATCTTAGATGCAGATGCTTATACCAAATAACCATGGAAATGGAAGTAGATCTTTCTTCTGTCGATGAGAAAAATGACTTTCTCAATAGACAAGATATGGCCATAGGAAGTATCAGCATGTCTGTTTCTCCCAAACTTTTCCATCAAGTATATGAAGAATCACAAGGATCAAATCCAAACGAATTATGGACCAGATTGGAGGTTCTATTTGGGAATAAAGAATATTGTGAATATTTCATGTAGGAGGTCAAACAAATAGAGCCAGAAGAGAAGCCATCAGAAAATCAAGTCTCTTATTATGAAGAGTCTTCTACAAAAGTTTTTGCAGAAATTTGTATTCCATTAATTGAATATGATGTCTACTCCATTTCAGATTTGTTTTCTAAAATTCATATGGAATATATATGGCATGCATCTCAGGAGTCACATGAAGACACTTTTTTATGCACCATGCATGCATCTCAACAGACAAAAAGAGAGTCGCGCACATCAGACGCCATTATGATATTTTCTGAGACAAATTTACAGAAACAAATTGGATATTTGAATTCCTCTTGGGAAAATATCCAATTTCAAAAAAACAATCATCCGAAACGGAGTTCGGAAAGTAAAGTTATGATCGTTTCAAAATCAACAAAATTTTAGCATTTTTCTGGAAACGGTCGCACGGTTTTCAAAATTTCATCCAAACTTTATTTGGATAATTTTCATTACAAGAAAATAAAGTGGATATTTTTGGACATCTCAATGGTGCATATACTTCATTAGATCTGTGTAGACATCTACATCTTCAACAAAATCTTCAACGAGCACAAACTTGCACAGTTGCGAGGTCTTCTTGGAGTGAAGGATACAGTTGCTTAGCAACTATTTTTTGTTCCTTCTCATTTTTTATTTTATGCATTGTAATTTGAGGGGGGTGTTTGTTCCCATGAGGTTTTCCCTCTTTCCTCGTTTAATTCAGTGTATCTTTTGTATTTGGGTACCTAACATGGCCTCGTAGTCGGGACCCATTCTTTATTTTCACCATAGTGATGTTCGGGGGGGTGTTGGACTTACTTCACACACACCTAGGATTTATTTTTCCTAAGGTTATTCCTTGTTTATTAGTCATAATTAGTCATTATCCAGTCTCCTATATTTTAGGGGAGAATATTCCACTTGGAGAATATTCTCTTTCAGTTTGACTAGTTGAGTTGAGTTTAGATGTTGCATTGGTTTTTTCACCATGCAACATTGGGATCATCACCAACTCACTACTCTTTTTCAGTTAGTTAACTAAAGACTAGTTGACTAGTTAACTCATCTAGGTGGCAGTTCACTCCCATAACTGCCTGAGAGACTAGACTAGGTGGCAGTTTACTCTTGTAACTATTGGTGTGTGTCCAAATCAATCTAGACCACCACTATGTCTCATTAGTTACTCATGTATCCTATATCTATTGTAAATTATTCACTCTTTGAGTGTGGAATATGGTTAATGAGAATTCTTCCATTTTATCTATCCTGCTTCTTCTTTCTCAATTTCTCTCTGCAAATGTGTGTAGTATTTTCTAGCTAGATCTTTTCTGTGCAGGTTCAACACATTTACATATTCATATCTGGGTTTCTTTCTAGTACCTTAACCTATTTGAGAAGCGGTGCTTTCGATATTTTGGGCTTTGTTGCCCTGCCCATACGGTGGATTGAACTTGTGACTGCTCTCCTATGCATTGGTTATATCGTGGTGACTCTAGTTGCTTGACATAGGTAACCACATATGTTACTTGTAGGGGTTATTCTACAGGTACTTTGAATTTTATAAGGGTCAAACAACACACAGCCTTAATGGAGGATTACCTCTCCAAGGGGATCTGATTGATTGTGTTATTAATCCCACGAGGGCCCTTATAACTAATTTGGATACCTCCACTCTATTGTTTCAGAGTCCCAGTCCCCTCTTGGGAGAGACCTACCTACTTTAGTTTGGGAGGCCCCTTTCATCCATTATATATTGTTTCTGTGCATTGTCCTTTTTGCTTTATTTTGGTATTCTCTCTAATTATTAGTTGGCCTTAATATTTTGTATTATATCTCGAGTTCTGAGTCATCGTCAAGAAATACCAACCTTCTCTCTAGTCGCTTCATCTGTTGAAGTTACCACCACATTTTGATCATTTACCGAAGTCGCCTCCTAAAAGGCATAGAGTTAATAAGCGTGGTACATATATCTCCACTTCCTAGAATTATGATCATCCAACTATGAGTACTAAGTCAAATATGAACGTCTTAGGGATTTCTTCGACTCCCTTCTCTTATGTGATTAGTGGGATCCCCTCGACTCCCTCATCCTCAATGGTGTGGGTATCGAAGGCTCCCTTATCTAGTTCTACCCAACCTGTGATCCCTACTCGACCCATAGGAATGAACCCTTTTGGATCTCTTTTCGTTATGTCGAA
The DNA here is from genome assembly GCA_009831015.1 of Picea engelmannii. Lineage (NCBI taxonomy): Eukaryota > Viridiplantae > Streptophyta > Pinopsida > Pinales > Pinaceae > Picea > Picea engelmannii. The sequence goes on from ML788847.1 coordinate 941,861, forward strand.
TCATGATTCTCAGTCAATACCTTTGGCCTCTAATCCATTTTTTTTTGTTATTCCCGACATGACATCGCAACTCTCATCCTCTTTTTAAATGATGAATGTGAATCATAGTTTTGGGTTTGGGGTCATAGTTTATCATTTGGTTGAGGTAATATTCCCTAAGCGAATCCTACAGTTAGAGGTTGGAATCATCCTTCCTCTGGGACTAATCCTAGCTTTAGTACTCTAGGATGGAGTGCTCAAATGGGTGGTCAATTTGCTTCCTATATTTTTTCCTTCATTCCCTCGTACTCCACGTTGATTCTGACGAACGCATTTATTATGGTGAATCTCCCTCTGTGCTCTGGTGTTCATTGGGAGGGACTCAATTTCATAGTATCGGAAACCCCCAACACATAGTTCCTTCATCTGGGGGAAACGTTTATAATCCTTATCATACCGCTTCTACAGGTATGGTTCCCTTACAACCTTTCATGAATCATTTTGGAGGAGGATACTATCCTACCGAACAGGGCCATGGTATATACCAGAACCCTAGATGGTCTACAATTCCTCAGCCCCAATATTTCTAGGGAGCATGGAATCAGACGCCACAACCCTGACTCCCTTTTATGGCCTCGCTAAATTTGTCATATTTGTCGAAGTGAATGAATGACCCTATGCATCACAATCTATCATGGCCTCCCATCCCCACCAATATTCCTTCAGATATTTTAAAATTCGAGGTAAATACTGGTGAGGACCCAGGTGATCATGTGAATTTTTTTCATCTATGGTACTCATCTAACTCCCTAAATGACGATTCTATCCATTTGAGCCTATTTCAACACACCCTCATGGGGGTCATTGCGAAATGGTACATTGAGCTACCTAGGGGAACATATGGAACTTTCAATCAGATGGTATTGTTTTTTCTCAATCACTTCTAATTATCAGTTCATTACGATGTCGAACTATAAATTTTGTTCACCCTTCGCTAAGATAAAGCCACACGTATCTCCAATCACATCCAAGAGTGGTACAGATGTAAGAGGTTGATTAAAGCCTACATTCCTTCAGAGTTTCTATTGGATGTCTCTAAATCCGGAGTAACATCCAAGGAAGAAGCCATTTTCAAATCCTAGTAATTGGACCTTATATATTCTCAATATGGCATACTATATGAAATTCTCCCCGATGCACCGCAGTCAAACTACGATCCTAGACAAAATCCTAGGCCTCATGTCAATGGCATCATAGGCTCCATAAATTCTAAGACTACATACTTGGTGACAAACCAGTTGAAATATTTGTCTCTAAGCCATCTTGTAGCAGGAAAATCTTTGGCTTCATCCTCCACCACCACCCAGTTGACGAATGTGCATTTTGTACAGTCATTGTCTAACCTGAATGGTAACCAGCAACAAGGAGGGAATAAGAAGAAAGTACAAGGTAATAATTGTAAGGGTGGGAAAAATAATAATAAATCCAAGGAAGACACTAATAATGATATATCGAATAACAATGTTGGTGAGGGAAATAAAGAGAAGAGGAAGGTGAAGTTTCCCTATAAAATTTGTAAATATGATCACCTTACCCAATTGTGCCCCAAAATAGATGAAGCCTCAAGGCTCTTATTGCAGTTGCCCGCTGTGCTAAAAAAACCATTTCTACATAATCAACATATGGCCTTAGGGACCTCCAACAAAAGAAATGCATCGAGTGGGAGTCAAAACCCCTTGGCACATGAAGGTTTCCATCTATGTGTCAATATGGTTAAGTCTCATATTGATGTAGCCACTTGATATCGTGATTATGGTTCTTCACATACTGTATAGTTCCAGAGCCTCCTCCACCCCTAGAAACACCCTTGTAGATCGAAAATCCAGAACCTTTGCCTCATATTCCAAAAGGAGTACTAGAGTGATTTGCCCATACTTCTAATGCCAAAACTGCCCAGAACTATTTGATTGTTGAAGATTTGTGCCAAACCCCATGTGTGATGACGGCTTTGGAGGTGCTCCAGACATGTCCTTCATAGAGGAATGCCTTGTTAACTACGTTAGGAGCTATATACCTGTGTGGCTCAAAGGTTATAAATTTTGATGTCACAGATGTTAATCCTCGCTTACCTTGCCACGTGGCCTTTCAAATCCATGTGGAGTACATGATGATTACCATGAAACGTACTGTTATTGATGAAGGTGTTGCGACATGTGTGATGTCCCTAACCTGTTGAAAATCCATTGGCTCTTTGAAGTTGTCTCAATCTATGACTATGTTGACTGCATTTGATGGGTGTTTGTTTTGACCCCATGGGATCCTTCCCTCTTTTCCAATCC
>ML788847.1:944278-993680 GCA_009831015.1 Picea engelmannii
AATAAAAGAATCTCTTTTCCATGTCCCAAATGATGATGTTTTGTGTATTTTCTTTGATTTATACATAGAATTTGATATCTAAACCTAATTTATAAATAGAAATAGCATGCTTGTAGTCATTTCTTTCCTATTTTTGGATGCAGGTTAGCCTTGGGAGGAGACTTGTAGTCTTTGGAGCTATAAAGCTTGAGTAGATCATCACTAGATGTGGGATAAAAGGTACAGTTACCGATATTCTCTGATATTGCTTTATTTTCATTTATTTTGGTATGTTTGGGGTATAGTAGAAACTAGATTGAATTTGAGATGGTAATTCGCTCTATATATATGTTAAACCCTGGTATAGTTATAGAGGGGATTTTCCCGCTAATAGAACCAGTGACCATACTGAGGATGTCTCTAGGGTTTTTTGGGAGGTTTTTGGGTTGTTGATTGGTTTTTGTTTTCCTTTCGATTTTTAGTCAAGTTTACTGAGTCTTTTTAGGGTTTCTAGTCACCTGCAAGGTGCATACCTTCCTTCCCTACCTTGTAAGTATGCCTTGTATTTTTATTTTTGAAAAGTATCAGAGGTGTACGTGCCTTGTTTTGGGTCAGCCTGCGTACAAACATGCTCTACACAGTAGAGATCCCCCGTACATACGCAAGTTTTTTATACAACTACCTGCGTCTCTATTTCATGAAGGTATTTTTTAATAAAGAGATAGTTTTTATCTTTCCTAATATAATTTTAGACTTCCCAGGACTTTCTTGAATTAGTCGGAGTCTTTATCGATGGCCATAGTTTGGGTTGAAGTTTCAGTGTACTTGTTCCTTAGTCTTCGTGTGTTTTCCCTAAAAGGTTTAGAGCGATATGTCAAGTCTTATATCCTCCTTTTGGTTTCTTGGTTGAATCCCTACGATCTGCAGTGGGCTTAGGATCTTTATCAATCTTGTTTTCAGTTTTCTCTTTGTTCCTGTTTCTTTCTTTGAAAAAAAGAAAAAAAAGGTTTTTACTTCAGTTTTTTCTTATTAAAGCAGTTCGAAAAATAAAAAATAAAAATTATTTTCTTGCATTTAGTTAGGTAAAGTAGTCAAGGTTGCTATTTGCAAAAGAGAAAAAGAGTCATCGTTTCAAAGTTCTTTTCGATTTCCTGAAACATAAGTAGTTTGTAGTCAAATGAAAGCAAGTTTTATTATTTCTTCATTTACAAGATCTTGAAATATCAATTAGAAAAGTTGAATTTAAAAAGAGTTGTTTACAAGCATTGCTTTAATTTCGAAGTATCTTTTTCTTTCAAATGTTTTAAAATTCTCTTCCTTATTCGGCTTTTCATAACACCACACCCTTTGTGTAAATCAAGCCTTATAATTAATGCTTAATCTAAAAATTATTGGACTTTTTGTTTGTAGGGATCACCAACTAGTTTAGGGTTTTAGGGCCTTAAATTAGGTGTGAAGTCAAAACTCTTCAAGGCCACTTTAAAACAAACATTGGAGTCTGATATAGGGAGTGCTTTAAGTCAAGTATCATAAGAGTTATCCAACACCCCCCTCTAACACAGAGGATAAAAATGAGATCGCATGAGGAAAGGCATAGGAGATAACCCCTCCAAAGCTAAACTAAAAGTAGTGGGGATTGTATATTGAGGGTCTTTATCGGGAACAATACCGATCACATTTTCCTACAAAGATTCTTGGACCTCGAATCCGTTTGAGATCCTCATTTGTCTTCCAGACCAATTGCTTTCGGCACCCTTGAAGGGCTTCAGACTTGTTATCCTACTCATTACGATATACCTTACTGTCGACTGTACCCGCCTGGTGAGTGACTGCAAGATGGAAACTTAGTTGCCTATATTTTATGAAATTACACATGTTACTGCAGGGGTATTCCATGGTACCTAGGGTGGATGTTGGATCACGCTTCATAGAGTATACCCAGAGGGTGATTCCTTGTTCGATTTGCACTTGCGTTGGTTAGTTTCTCTAGTGTCAATTAGTGTAACTTTCCTTCCCACTAGTTAGTCGTATGCTTGATTTGCCTTTAGGAAATTTTAATGTGTGCTCATAGTGAGTTAGTCATTTCTTTGGGTCTTTGACCTAAGGTGGTATACCTCCAACTCTGTCGGTCATGATGAATTTTTGTTCTTCCTCTTAGAAACGTGGAGCTACCTCTTTATAGGTATTGTTTTTTATAACACTGGTTCACAAGAGTCAGTGTGTGAGACTTTTACGGACTTGAACGATCCCGCAAGGGGAGAAGCTGTGCATAATATATTCATGGCTAAATTTACTGATGATACCAACCAAGGAACCCCTTCGCAAGGGGATTCTTGTTATTTTCCTTTCTTTGGAAATGTTGGTGTCCCTTTGATGGCCACCTTGTACATTCCTGGGTTGAATGTGGGACTACTGGTTTGGTTGGGTACCATTCCAAATGTCCCAAATGCTATTGAAGCTTCCAAGTTAAGCACCATATGTCATGGGCATAATGTTGATGTTCCTTCATCAACAAATTCTTCTCCTCCTCCTTCTTCCTTCTCTAGTGAAATTCCAACTACTAGTAACCAGAAGTCTAAAAAAATAGAAAGAGGAAGAGTAAGAAGAAGAGATCACCAACCTCTGTGATTCATGTTGGATACGGGTCCTCAACCTATGTTAGTCATGTTGAAGACTAGCACCCATCCTTTGCAAGTCATTGTGGGGGAATGAACCTAGTCCCTTCATTTCATACTAGAGTTCAATCACCAACCTCTGTGAATCATGTTGGAGATAGGTCCTAAACCTCTACAAGTCATGTTGAAGACTAGCACCCAGCCTCTGCAAGTCATGCTGGTGGAAAAAGTCTAGTCACTGCTAGTCATGCTAGCGATAGTTCTGTAGCCTCTATGAGTCATGTTATCGACCAATCACCAACCTCTGCTAGTCATGTTTGGGACAAGTAACCAATCACTGCTAGTCATGTTGGGGGAATTGATTCTATTGAGAAACATAGACGGATAGGATGTTAGCCTAAGTTCCCTTGTAAGCTTTGCAAGGGAGATTACCTCACTCATTTATTCCATGGCCTACCAGAGGTACAAAGATTGTGGTCCCTATCTACAAGATATTATAATTCTGAGTCTTCTGAGGTTTCTTCACAGTCTCTTCATCCAGTGGTTGAGAAAGTGGTCATGTCGATGCAATCTTCGGCCAATCCCACTTCCCTTTTGGAGGGTGATGCACCTTTAGACCATGTTTTCTCATAGCCTATTCAATTAGTGGTGAGAAATTGGTCACATCAATGCAATCTTTGGCTGATCCCACTCTTCTCTTGGAGAGTTTCGATTCTACCAAAGTGGTCACATCGATTCAATCTTTGGCTGATCCCACTCTTCTCTTGGGGAGTGATGTGTCTATTGAATATGTTTTTAGCATTTCTATCTTAGTACTTTTAGAACAAGGGGGCCTTCTTCTCACTTCGAGCACACCCCCTCTGAAGTCCTAGGATGGTTTCATTTTATTAGAATGACCTTATTGAGCCTCATCTTCCTTCTTATGCACCCTTTCAAATAAGGGTTAAATTTAATTCAAATAACTTTTATTTATGTATTATAGATGGAGCCTCTGCAAGTATTTTATCCTCCTCGACTTGGAAATCTTTGGGTTCTCCCAAGCTTATGGCTGCATCGCATGATTTGTTGGCTTTTGACAAATGTCCTAGTGAATATTTGGGGATTCTTCCTTAGTTTCCTATCTCTTTAGGTGGTAATACTATCCTTGTCAATGTTATAGTGGTGCAAGGCCCGTTAGATTTCAATATGATTCTTGGGCGTGATTATGTATATGTTATGAACATTGTGGTGTCTATGCTTTTCCGAGTGATTCATTTCCCTCACATTGGAAGCATTGTCACTATCGATCAGCTCGCATATGATAATCACCATCCTAATTCGGCGTTAGTTCATCCTTCCCCTTTATATGTTCTAGTGTCTGTGTAGACTCTACCCCTCCATGGGTTAATTATGTGGCATATTATCCTCGGTGTTCAATTTCTCCTGAGAAGGAACTTTTTCACTCATGTTTTCCTTCTCGAGACTTGGTCTTAGAAATTGATTCGTTGGTTTATCCAATGGGGGCATGGGAGCCCTTGCTTCCCCCTCTTGGTCCAAGTGATCTCGAGTCTCCTTCCAAGTCTGATCTCACTTTTTGTAGATCCTCAAGCCCTCATGCTTATGATTCTTAGCTGATAAACTCTTCCAGTCCTAGCCAAAACCTCCATCATCATATGGAATATGGTCAGTTTGATTCACCTTTTGGGACTGTCAACCCTCCTCTTTCGTGTGATTTCTTGGATTTTGAATTTCCTTCTGATGAGACTATCCTTGAAGCCATCAATATGGTTTCTATACTATGGGAAGACTTACATCGTGGTTTTCATTTTCTTCCCTTTTGGGATATTTTTCATGTTGACTATCGAAGAGACTCTTGGTAAGAGCCTAGCAGTGGGATCTACCTGAACTACTACTACACATGATTCGTAAGGTTGTGTGGTACCTTGCACATATTGTACAGTCCAGGTTTTTTTTTTCAAGTTTTGTATTCAATAACACCTCTTATTTTCTGAAGTTTCTATCTATACTGTTAACATATGGATGAGTGTTATTGGTCTTATATGAAGGATCTTGGAGACATTGTTTCTTTGAATTTTGTTCATAGTATCGATCCGTTCTGACATGTATTGACCTGAAAATTCGCATATAGGTTAGATTTTTCCCTACTTGCAATGTTTGTTTCCTGGTTCATTTGGCCTTAGGATCGACCCCACCAAAGTGCGACACAGAGCCTTCTATGTTTCTTAAGAAGTTTCGTAATTAGGTGGTAGAGACTACCTCTACATGGATGCCCTAAGTATATCCTTTGCGACATTTTGGTGTCCATGCTGTCAGTTTTGACTATAGGCTTGGGATTCCTTGATTAGTCCTGTCACGATTACATATCAAAGCCTCATTCTTTTTTATAATCATCATTATTTTCCTTACCATCAGGAAGTCTCCCTAATGAGCACGCTTTGTTTTCTTTCAAGCTTGCTTTTAAATTCGAAAGAAACATCCAACGAGACTGTATTTATTCTTTTCGATCTCGTCTGGATTACTTAAGAAAAGTAGCCCTCTGGAATCTTCTTTAAGCCCTTTTCAGACTCTCTAAAAATGAAAATATTGTCAAGCGATATTGTTTCCCTTGTCACCCTTGGACAAAGCACATCCTTCCATTTGTTTGTCAAGTATTGGGATCTGGTATGACCTTAGGAAGTTGTTCTTGCTACATAGATTTGTGTCCTCCTCTGTTTGGTTACTCTTCCAAACATATGGAGAGTTTGGGTTGCCTCCTGCATCACAAACTTATGTCAATGTCATGTTGCCTAAGTCTGATCATCTTTCATTCTTTTGTCCAAGGGAAGTTTAACCCAACCTGAGTCAGCCTTTCTACAGTTTGTCTCTTGATTTTCATGAGTTGACCATCCTAAGAGTCTATTCAAGTTTATATTCAAAATTGACAAAGTTCTCTGCCCAATCATCGAGATCCTCCAGTATTTTCCTGACAGATTGTCGAATACCTCAGGGTAGTGAGTTATACTCTCCCATTGTACTCCTACCTAAGTTTTTAATATCTTGAAGTTGTTGCTCGAGATATGATCACTTCATCTCCATTTGCAGGCGTCATTAGCTTCTTGAAGATACATACTATGCTTGTATATCTTCGACTGATTTTGAGATGTAGATATGTTGTGTAATGCTCGTGGCTACACTTTATATAGTTATATGACATGCATATGCAGTGTATTTGATTGGAAGCCATGATTCAGTTCATCCCGAGCATGGGTATGCCCACCTCAGAGAGACAATTGTTCTTTTGCAGATGGGACCTCCTGAACTTTGGTCCCGGGCTCACTCAATTTTGTGCATTTGTGAAGATGTTGTAATGTATTTGATCCATCAGTTGATCTTCTGACCTCACACATTAGGGGGAATATGTTGTAGCCCTAAAATTCCCTACTCATTCATACATGGCATTGGCCCTCTTACTTACATAATTTTCCAAATCACTGTTGAGAAGCTCTACTTAAAAAACCAATTTTTAGAGCATGTACGTGCCCTGCACCACTACAGCCCGTGTACACATGCTTTCTACATGCTAGATAGCCCATGTTCATATGCATGCTGCACAATACACAGCCCTCGTATAACTCCAAAAGTTGCAAAAATTAAAAATTTGTAAGGAATTCGATGGAATTCACAGGCTATTGGAGGTTTCCCAACCAATTCACCTACTATAGCCCGTCCCCCAATCAAATAAGCATCGTTTTTTCATATAAAAGTAGGTGTTGGGGTCTCATTTCACAACTAAGCGTAAGAACAATGAAACTCTTCCCAATTTCACTTCCCTTCCTTGCCCAAGCATTTGCTACCTTTTGTGAGTTACTGCCTCAGCACTCCCTCTTCAGCCCCTTTAATTCCATCCAATCCATTCCCTTTCCTTGAGGTGATAAGTAGATTGAGAGAAGAGGATTATTGAAGGTGCACTTGGAGCATTGTAAAGAGGTTCCCAGACCAAGTTCACGGAATGGTGGCCAACATGGATTGTAAATTTCAGTCTTTTGTTTGATGAATAAAATAATATATTTTCCCTATCCCAAATGATGATGTTTTGTGTATTTTATTTTATTTATACATAACATTTGATATCTAACCCTAATTTATGAATAAAAATAGCATGCTTGTAGTCCTTTCTTTCCTAGTTTTGGAAGCAATTCAACCTTGGGAGGAGACTTGCAGTCATTGGAGCTATATATATTAAGGAGATCATCACCAGACGTGGGATAAAATGTACAGTTACTGATCTTCTATTATATTGCTTTCTTTTCATTTTTTTGGTATGTTTAGGGTAGAGTAGAAACTAGATTTACTTTTAGACGATAATTCGTTGTCTATATCTTAAACCCTGGTATAGTTATAGGGGGGATTTCCCCACTAGTACCCTTCAGTTCCATTTGGAGGCTATACATTGAGACATATCCAAGCCTAATAAAACAATTCAACTTTGAGAGAAAAGACACTCTGGAGAAATTTCACTTCATATTGAGTCTGCATCCCTTTTTCCTTGAACATTTGAACTTCTTGTTTTCATCCCCCAAGATATTCCTACTTTGTGATGGAGAACCTCATTGACTCCTATATATGAGCTTTCCTTTGTGGAGGATTGAAGTGGTGGAGGTCTAACTGGAGAGACTTAGTTTCTTGGTTCCGATATGTGTCATTACATAATTTTTTCATCTATGTACTTATGTTGATTATTTTAATAGAAATACTCTTTTCTTGTTCAATAGACATGTTACAAATATTTGAATTACTATTCCATGGGAATATTTTTCATGTATGTTAATGGATTATGCTAATTTATATGTTGACATCATATATTATCACCATATGCTTGTGTATCTTGTTTTTTGAGGACAAGTTGCAAGCATAAAACATTGGGTCATGTGCTCAATGATAGTATTCTTTGAACGTCCGAACGAGGTAGGCTCTTAGCCTTATCTTGTTAAAATTTCATTTATATATCATACTTGATATTAGATTCAATTTTTGGGTGTCGTTTTGTATGTTGTGGTTTAACCCTAGCCATAGAGAGATTTTCCTTCTAACAAAATTGGAGACTCCACTGGGGAGATCTCCTTTTTTGGGGTGTTGAGTGTTTTTCTCCTTGATTTTCTCTCTGTTTTCCTGAGTTTCCTTGTTACCTATTTCTTGACAACATGTATTTTTCCTTGCATCTAATTTTCTTGTCTTAACCCTTTCCCTAGCAGTGTTTTTCTTGGTATATGTCATTTTTCCCTTGACAAGAATGTACATACGTGAGTTGTCTGCCTTTAGGAAGTGTATATACACACTTGTTTCTCAAACAATCACGTACATCATCTCTTAAGTCTTGTTGGATGAGTTTGGTGTTTGTTGGGTGAGTCTTCTTGGGTCCCTATTATGACTATTAAGTGATTGCAGAGTGATAGGAAGCCTTTATATTGTTGAATTTTTCGGTAAACTTATTTCTCATCATATTTCTCATTAGTTTCCCTTGCATACTAGTCTGGGTAGTTGATTCTTCATATTTTTCTTGGCTTGTCTCTTTTTGCTTGCAGTAGGACCTGCCTATGAGGTTGTTATTCAATCCTTTCATTTTCTTTCCATTATATCGAAAATTCAAAAATACTTGCTTACTTGCATTGTACTTATGGCATTTGCACTTTTTATTACTTTGCATTGATTTTGACGCATTTGGAAAGATTTCACTTCATTGAAATTGTAGAGACTGCATTGGAAAATTTGCATTTAGAAGCATACCATCTCTTTTAAATTCAAGACTATTACTTAGCAGTGTTTTTATATTTGTTTCTTTTATATGATGAGTTGTAATACCATTAGTTTCATGACCACACCTCTTGAGTAAGAAGAATCCATTAAAATTAATGTTGATTAATTAAAATTGATTAGAAATGATTTTATTTTTCAGGGTACACAAACAAGTATAGGATCTAGGGCCTTGGAATAGGATTTTGTGAGTAAACTTCTCCAAGGCTATAAAACTCAACATATGTGTCTAACCAGAGAGTGGTGAAACCCATTGTGTAATCAATGACGTCAGGAGGCTCCGCTCACATCAGAGTTAAGCATGATATCGTGCGAACTTAGTTGCAGATATAGCCATCTAATACCTTCCTAGCATCAAATATTTTCTAGGGTTCTATTCTGTTAGAGTTACTTCACACACACCTAGGATTTATTTTTCCTAAGGTTATTCCTTGTTTATTAGTCATAATTTGTCATTATCTAGTCTCCTATATTTTAGGGGAGAATATTCCACTTGGAGAATATTCTCTTTCAGTTGGCACTTCAATTTCACTAGTTGAGTTGAGTTTAGATGTTGCATTGGTTTTGTCACCATGCAACATTGGGATCATCACCAAGTCACTACTCTTTGTTCAGTTAGTTAACTGAAGACTTGTTGACTAATTAACTCAGCTAGGTGACAGTTCACTCCCGTAATTGCCTGAGAGACTAGAATAGGTGGTAGTTTACTCTTGTAACTGTTGGTGTGTGTCCAGATTAATCTAGACCACCACTATGGCTCATTAGTTACTCATGTATCCTATATAGATTGTAAATTATTCACTCTTTGAGTGTGGAATACGGTTAATGAGAATTCTTCCATTCTTTCTATCTTGCTTCTTCTTTCTCAATTTCTCTCTGCAAATGTGTGTAGTATTTTCTAGATAGATCTTTTCTATGAAGGTTCAACACATTTACATGGTATCAGAGCCGACAAACTACTAAGAAAAAGATACACCAAATATTTTTTTGCAGGTACAAAAGATTGAAGACAACAAAAAGATGAATTATTCGCCGGAAATACTTCTCACGCTTCATAACTATTTGGAATGGAAGCCAAAAATTATGCTTCATCTTAGATGCAGATGCTTATACCAAATAACCATGGAAATGGAAGTAGATCTTTCTTCTGTCGATGAGAAAAATGACTTTCTCAATAGACAAGATATGGCCATAGGAAGTATCAGCATGTCTGTTTCTCCCAAACTTTTCCATCAAGTATATGAAGAATCACAAGGATCAAATCCAAACGAATTATGGACCAGATTGGAGGTTCTATTTGGGAATAAAGAATATTGTGAATATTTCATGTAGGAGGTCAAACAAATAGAGCCAGAAGAGAAGCCATCAGAAAATCAAGTCTCTTATTATGAAGAGTCTTCTACAAAAGTTTTTGCAGAAATTTGTATTCCATTAATTGAATATGATGTCTACTCCATTTCAGATTTGTTTTCTAAAATTCATATGGAATATATATGGCATGCATCTCAGGAGTCACATGAAGACACTTTTTTATGCACCATGCATGCATCTCAACAGACAAAAAGAGAGTCGCGCACATCAGACGCCATTATGATATTTTCTGAGACAAATTTACAGAAACAAATTGGATATTTGAATTCCTCTTGGGAAAATATCCAATTTCAAAAAAACAATCATCCGAAACGGAGTTCGGAAAGTAAAGTTATGATCGTTTCAAAATCAACAAAATTTTAGCATTTTTCTGGAAACGGTCGCACGGTTTTCAAAATTTCATCCAAACTTTATTTGGATAATTTTCATTACAAGAAAATAAAGTGGATATTTTTGGACATCTCAATGGTGCATATACTTCATTAGATCTGTGTAGACATCTACATCTTCAACAAAATCTTCAACGAGCACAAACTTGCACAGTTGCGAGGTCTTCTTGGAGTGAAGGATACAGTTGCTTAGCAACTATTTTTTGTTCCTTCTCATTTTTTATTTTATGCATTGTAATTTGAGGGGGGTGTTTGTTCCCATGAGGTTTTCCCTCTTTCCTCGTTTAATTCAGTGTATCTTTTGTATTTGGGTACCTAACATGGCCTCGTAGTCGGGACCCATTCTTTATTTTCACCATAGTGATGTTCGGGGGGGTGTTGGACTTACTTCACACACACCTAGGATTTATTTTTCCTAAGGTTATTCCTTGTTTATTAGTCATAATTAGTCATTATCCAGTCTCCTATATTTTAGGGGAGAATATTCCACTTGGAGAATATTCTCTTTCAGTTTGACTAGTTGAGTTGAGTTTAGATGTTGCATTGGTTTTTTCACCATGCAACATTGGGATCATCACCAACTCACTACTCTTTTTCAGTTAGTTAACTAAAGACTAGTTGACTAGTTAACTCATCTAGGTGGCAGTTCACTCCCATAACTGCCTGAGAGACTAGACTAGGTGGCAGTTTACTCTTGTAACTATTGGTGTGTGTCCAAATCAATCTAGACCACCACTATGTCTCATTAGTTACTCATGTATCCTATATCTATTGTAAATTATTCACTCTTTGAGTGTGGAATATGGTTAATGAGAATTCTTCCATTTTATCTATCCTGCTTCTTCTTTCTCAATTTCTCTCTGCAAATGTGTGTAGTATTTTCTAGCTAGATCTTTTCTGTGCAGGTTCAACACATTTACATATTCATATCTGGGTTTCTTTCTAGTACCTTAACCTATTTGAGAAGCGGTGCTTTCGATATTTTGGGCTTTGTTGCCCTGCCCATACGGTGGATTGAACTTGTGACTGCTCTCCTATGCATTGGTTATATCGTGGTGACTCTAGTTGCTTGACATAGGTAACCACATATGTTACTTGTAGGGGTTATTCTACAGGTACTTTGAATTTTATAAGGGTCAAACAACACACAGCCTTAATGGAGGATTACCTCTCCAAGGGGATCTGATTGATTGTGTTATTAATCCCACGAGGGCCCTTATAACTAATTTGGATACCTCCACTCTATTGTTTCAGAGTCCCAGTCCCCTCTTGGGAGAGACCTACCTACTTTAGTTTGGGAGGCCCCTTTCATCCATTATATATTGTTTCTGTGCATTGTCCTTTTTGCTTTATTTTGGTATTCTCTCTAATTATTAGTTGGCCTTAATATTTTGTATTATATCTCGAGTTCTGAGTCATCGTCAAGAAATACCAACCTTCTCTCTAGTCGCTTCATCTGTTGAAGTTACCACCACATTTTGATCATTTACCGAAGTCGCCTCCTAAAAGGCATAGAGTTAATAAGCGTGGTACATATATCTCCACTTCCTAGAATTATGATCATCCAACTATGAGTACTAAGTCAAATATGAACGTCTTAGGGATTTCTTCGACTCCCTTCTCTTATGTGATTAGTGGGATCCCCTCGACTCCCTCATCCTCAATGGTGTGGGTATCGAAGGCTCCCTTATCTAGTTCTACCCAACCTGTGATCCCTACTCGACCCATAGGAATGAACCCTTTTGGATCTCTTTTCGTTATGTCGAATCATGATTCTCAGTCAATACCTTTGGCCTCTAATCCATTTTTTTTTGTTATTCCCGACATGACATCGCAACTCTCATCCTCTTTTTAAATGATGAATGTGAATCATAGTTTTGGGTTTGGGGTCATAGTTTATCATTTGGTTGAGGTAATATTCCCTAAGCGAATCCTACAGTTAGAGGTTGGAATCATCCTTCCTCTGGGACTAATCCTAGCTTTAGTACTCTAGGATGGAGTGCTCAAATGGGTGGTCAATTTGCTTCCTATATTTTTTCCTTCATTCCCTCGTACTCCACGTTGATTCTGACGAACGCATTTATTATGGTGAATCTCCCTCTGTGCTCTGGTGTTCATTGGGAGGGACTCAATTTCATAGTATCGGAAACCCCCAACACATAGTTCCTTCATCTGGGGGAAACGTTTATAATCCTTATCATACCGCTTCTACAGGTATGGTTCCCTTACAACCTTTCATGAATCATTTTGGAGGAGGATACTATCCTACCGAACAGGGCCATGGTATATACCAGAACCCTAGATGGTCTACAATTCCTCAGCCCCAATATTTCTAGGGAGCATGGAATCAGACGCCACAACCCTGACTCCCTTTTATGGCCTCGCTAAATTTGTCATATTTGTCGAAGTGAATGAATGACCCTATGCATCACAATCTATCATGGCCTCCCATCCCCACCAATATTCCTTCAGATATTTTAAAATTCGAGGTAAATACTGGTGAGGACCCAGGTGATCATGTGAATTTTTTTCATCTATGGTACTCATCTAACTCCCTAAATGACGATTCTATCCATTTGAGCCTATTTCAACACACCCTCATGGGGGTCATTGCGAAATGGTACATTGAGCTACCTAGGGGAACATATGGAACTTTCAATCAGATGGTATTGTTTTTTCTCAATCACTTCTAATTATCAGTTCATTACGATGTCGAACTATAAATTTTGTTCACCCTTCGCTAAGATAAAGCCACACGTATCTCCAATCACATCCAAGAGTGGTACAGATGTAAGAGGTTGATTAAAGCCTACATTCCTTCAGAGTTTCTATTGGATGTCTCTAAATCCGGAGTAACATCCAAGGAAGAAGCCATTTTCAAATCCTAGTAATTGGACCTTATATATTCTCAATATGGCATACTATATGAAATTCTCCCCGATGCACCGCAGTCAAACTACGATCCTAGACAAAATCCTAGGCCTCATGTCAATGGCATCATAGGCTCCATAAATTCTAAGACTACATACTTGGTGACAAACCAGTTGAAATATTTGTCTCTAAGCCATCTTGTAGCAGGAAAATCTTTGGCTTCATCCTCCACCACCACCCAGTTGACGAATGTGCATTTTGTACAGTCATTGTCTAACCTGAATGGTAACCAGCAACAAGGAGGGAATAAGAAGAAAGTACAAGGTAATAATTGTAAGGGTGGGAAAAATAATAATAAATCCAAGGAAGACACTAATAATGATATATCGAATAACAATGTTGGTGAGGGAAATAAAGAGAAGAGGAAGGTGAAGTTTCCCTATAAAATTTGTAAATATGATCACCTTACCCAATTGTGCCCCAAAATAGATGAAGCCTCAAGGCTCTTATTGCAGTTGCCCGCTGTGCTAAAAAAACCATTTCTACATAATCAACATATGGCCTTAGGGACCTCCAACAAAAGAAATGCATCGAGTGGGAGTCAAAACCCCTTGGCACATGAAGGTTTCCATCTATGTGTCAATATGGTTAAGTCTCATATTGATGTAGCCACTTGATATCGTGATTATGGTTCTTCACATACTGTATAGTTCCAGAGCCTCCTCCACCCCTAGAAACACCCTTGTAGATCGAAAATCCAGAACCTTTGCCTCATATTCCAAAAGGAGTACTAGAGTGATTTGCCCATACTTCTAATGCCAAAACTGCCCAGAACTATTTGATTGTTGAAGATTTGTGCCAAACCCCATGTGTGATGACGGCTTTGGAGGTGCTCCAGACATGTCCTTCATAGAGGAATGCCTTGTTAACTACGTTAGGAGCTATATACCTGTGTGGCTCAAAGGTTATAAATTTTGATGTCACAGATGTTAATCCTCGCTTACCTTGCCACGTGGCCTTTCAAATCCATGTGGAGTACATGATGATTACCATGAAACGTACTGTTATTGATGAAGGTGTTGCGACATGTGTGATGTCCCTAACCTGTTGAAAATCCATTGGCTCTTTGAAGTTGTCTCAATCTATGACTATGTTGACTGCATTTGATGGGTGTTTGTTTTGACCCCATGGGATCCTTCCCTCTTTTCCAATCCGGTTAGGTGGAAAGACTATGGAAATTGACGTCGAGGTGGTTGATGCACCTCTTGACTACATTTTAATTCTAGGGTGTAATTGGACTGATGCCATGACATTCGTCGTGTCATTAGTTTTCCACACTTTATGTTTTCCTCATGAAGGGAAGATAGTGATGATTGATCAGTTGTCCTTTGCGCATGCTAGTCCTAGTGAATTAGTTGGACCTTCGGTCCCTGTGATTGATAATTCTTAGCAAGCAACTGAGGATGTTGGTGTTGGGATGTATTCCTCCTTGATGGGTAGTTTCAATTTTATGGCACCAATTCACCATATTCAAGTCATTTCTAGTGAGTCTTCATCGTCGATGAGGTATGTTCCTTTCCATACTTAGTATTTCAATGACCCTTGGACCCTACCTTCCCTGAATATGTCATACGAAGGTCATTCGAACATTGGTATGGAAATTCCATTGTCAACAATAGAAGTTTCGTATCAAGCTATTCTAGATTCTACTGTTGAATCAGATCCTTCCTCCTTGCAAATAGAAGAGGTGGATCCTATTTTAGATCCCATATGGGCCACTCAATCATCTTATTCACATGATTTCTTTGACAATATTTGATCTTCAGATGAATCCATTTTAGAGGCCATGTTTGGTCCTAATAAGCCTTGGGACGATATGCATCATCGATCCTATTTTCTCCTGGAGCTTGTTAAGATCGAACATGATGACTTTAGATATACCTTGAGTGAGATGGTCGATCATGTCGTGGTTCCATTAGATATGCATGGTATTCATTCCAGAGGAAACATGGCGAACATTTCTCCTACTATCCGATCAACATATCTCGTACCATGGTAAAATCGAGAACGTATATATCAGTGCAGATTGTTATTGCAATATCCCCAAGGACGAGCCCTATTGTAATCATGTTTATGAATTGTAAATCATGTTTTGTAGGCTAGTGAGCCAAGTATTGATAAGATGGTGGGATTATGTGTTTATTAGGCCAGAGAGCCTAAGTGTCAAAGGTCACGAGCCTGTTTTTGTATATGTAATATGCAGAACATTAATAAAGATTAAACATCATTGCGTGCAAACTGACCATGAAAAAAGAGTAACGGGAGACTAAGCTTCCACAAGGTGGGTAAGGGAAAAGGGATGAAAGGTTGGAAAGAGAGGCTAAGTGTTGATCCTAGAGACTAAGCATAGGGGCTTAAGTCCTTAGGAATAATAATTTATTATTATTCCAAAAGTTATGTGAAAGGTATGTTTTTATCCTAAGTTCCTGGAAGGGGGAACGTGTGCAAGAGGGAACACATGTTGACGGTCTTAAAATAATGTAACTACAAAGTGTATTCTTATTATTATTTGATATATTATTCATTGGATCAATCCCCATTGTGGATTGATCATGTCGGTTATTATAAAGGACCAAATCCACTTTTGCGGATTGGTCAAAAGATAATTGTAATAGGCAGAATAAGAAGTTGGCCCCAGAAAATATTAGGCCCCGAAATATAATAATGGTGGTTGTAACCACCCAGTTGGAGAAGTCGGCCCTACCAGTGAAGAGACACTTCACACATGCCAGTATTGTATAAATAAGGAGGCTAGTTCCTCACTTAGACACAACTCACTTTCTCATTTGAGAGACAAGTTTCAAAACTGCAGTTAGAGAAGAAGGAGAGAGAGTGGCGCATATTTGGGAGAGGATCTTCTATTTTAGTTTGAGTTATCTCTTGGAATTATATTGACTATCTATAACAAGGAATTTTTTCTGGGTTTTCTTCCCCTAGAGGGTTTCCCAGGATAAATGTTGTGTCTCTTATCATTGTGTATTTCTCAGTGATCTCGTATTATGCTATTGTTATCTATTCAAATGAAAAGAACTATAATAATAGCTTAATCATTAACATGGTTTCAGAGCCAAGCTTAAGAGAGCTTATTTCACAAGAGTGAAAAACGTCACTGTTGTCATACATGCAAATTAGGGATTTTTGATGGTGAAGCTTTTAAGCCCTAAAACCACCTATAAAAGTGTTCCCTCCCAAAAGGATTACTTTGGCACTCTCAACGCACATTTTCAGTGGTTGGATCTATCGAAAAGTGAAACCCTAGTTTCACAAAGTACCAGAAAACCAGTGTACCAGAAGTACCAAAAGTACCAGAGTACCAGAGATACCATAAAACTAGAAGCACCAGTCCAGAAATCCAAAGATCAAATTTGGAGGAGAAAAAGTTGGATTTTCTCAAATCCAAACACACCAGGATACTCGGCTCAGCCAAGTGCACCTCCTAGTAAGTTTAGATTTTGATGTTGAGCATTTTCATTTTTCGATCATTTTCCTAGCTCCAGGTAAAAGATGTCTGCAAGGGTTAAGCTTGTTGACAAGCTAGAAGGAGTGGAAAACTTATGTTCCTGGAAGTATAGGATTGGCCTCATCCTTGAAGAGAATGACTTAGAAATATTTGTCAAAGAAGAAGTATTGAAACCCGTTGATGCTGCAGTAAAGGCAAAGCATCAAAAGGACACAATCAGGGCCAAAAGAATCATTGCAGATTCAATCAAAGACCACCTGATTCCTTATGTGTCATCTAAGAAGACTCTGAAAGAAATGTTTGATTCCTTGACCAGACTGTATGAAGGAAAGAACATAAACCAGAAGATGAATCTAAGAACTCAACTGAAGAATACAAGGATGCAGAAAGGAGAATCTATTCAGAAATATTTCTCCAGAATATCTCAATTCAAAGAACAACTAGAAGTAATCTAAGATACTATAGACGAATATGAACTTGTGATGACAATGCTAAATGTCCTCAAAATACCTTGGGATGCATTCATCCAAATGATTTGTGCCAGAACAGAGAAACTATTGTTTGATGGTCTATGGGAAGAGTGCATCCAAGAAGAAACAAGAGTAGCGAAATGTGAAGTGTTACTAGCAAGAGATGATGATCAAGCCCTAGCTACTCACACAAAGGAGGAAGGAATAAACCCTACTTCCAAAAGGAGACTCATAAAGAGCCTCAACAGTCAAACAAATTCAATCATAAAGAATCTCATCCAAGGAGATTTCAGAAGAAGGGACAACGAAAGGAAAGAGACTACTCATCTATACAATGCTATCATTGTGACAAGATGGGACATATTGCGAAGTTTTTTCCAGCCAGAAAAGAAGAATACAAGAGAAAACATAAGAGGCACCATGCCCATGTAGTCAAAGATGAAGAGCCACCTGCAAAGATGATACGAGAGCAGATCAAAGACCATGTCTTAATCTCATCCCTCTCAGGATCTGTAACACCTGGAGAGGACACTTGTCTCATCGATAGTGGTGCATCCAAGAACATGACGAGACAAATAAACATCATCTCTTGTATCTCAGAAAATAAGTTTTCTCAGAAAGTGACACTTGGAGATGATTACCAATATGCCATCAAGCGAGTGGGAGAATCAAACCACAAATTGAATTTAGGGAATTCATTGAAGATGAAGGACGTACTATATGTACCAGGTTTGACCAAGAACCTACTCTCCATTTCATCTTTAGAAAATAAAGGCTTCAGAGTTTCCTTTATAGATGGAGAAGTTCTCATGTGGGCTAAAGGAGAAACCTTAAATGAAGCAATCATCATTGGAAGTGAAGAAAATGTCTTGTATAAACTTAAGGGTCACTCAAAGGCTTCCATGACCCACGCCATTGAAAACTCATGTGAACTTTGGCATAGAATATTAGCTTAAATCAACTACAAGACGCTACCATACATATGCAAAGCAGTCACAGGATTACCAGAACTCAAAGGTGACCATGAAGGCGTATGCAATGGATGTGCACAAGGGAAGAACATCAAGAACCCGTTTCCAAAGAGAGACAACAAAGAAGAAGGTGTCCTAGAACTCATTCATTCAAATGTATGTGGCCCAATGCCACCGTCCTCCATTAGTGGGTATGTATATTATGTATCATTTATTGATGATTATTCTCGTAATACCTGGATATATTTTTTGAAATCTAAAGATGAAGTGTTCAGTAAGTTCAGGGAATTCAAAGCCTTGATAGAGAATCTTTCTGAAAGAAAGATTAAAATACTCAAGTCAGATAATGGAGGAGAATATACATCAAAAGAGTTTGCGAACTTCTGCAAAGATGTAGGGATCAAGAGGGAACTCACTACTCCCTATAATCCCCAACAAAATGGTGTAGCTGAACGAAAGAACAGAACAATAATGGAAGATGTGAAGACTATGATCCATGATCAAGATCTTCCTATGTGCTTATGGGAAGAAGCAACAATGGAAGTTGTACATGTGTAGAACCGATTATCCCATAGTGCACTTGGGCTCAAGACCCCGGAAGAGATGTTCATCGGAAATAAGCCAGAGGTAATCCATCTCAAAATATTTGGTTGTCCAGTATTTATTCATATACCTAAAGAGAAGAGAAACAAGCTGGAACCTTTAGGAAAGAAGGTAATATTTGTGGGATACTGTGAGGTATCCAAGGCCCTCAGAATCTATATACCAAGTCACTGTCCCATTGATATCAGGAGGGATGTGACTTTTGATGAAGATGTGGCACTTAAGAAATAAAGAAGATGACAACTTGAAGAAGTATATGAAGAGGAACTTGTAATCCCCAGGACTGTTGAACCAATGAGGGAGGTTCCTAGAGCTGCATAACCAGTGAGGGAAGTCGTAACTTCCCTTGATGAGGAATTACTAGAATATCATGACATGATAGAAGTTAAAGAACCTGCTCAAATGACGATCCTCCATAAAAGGAAGCCAGCTTGGGCTAGAGAGATTATTCAATATGGAGAGAAGTATGGTGTTCCCAAAGGAACCACGAGACAAGTGAAAATACCAAAGCCATTCTCCAGTTATACAGCTTTGATGTGAGATCTTCTAGAGGAGGAGCCTACTTTCTTTGAAGAAGCGATTCAGAGGAAAGAATAGGCAGATTCCATGACATAGGAATACCAATCCATAATGAAGAACGATGTATGGGAAATAGTTCCCAGAGCAAAGAGTAAATATGTGGCATCCTCCAGATGGATCTTCAAAATAAAACATGTTGTTGATGGAAGTATTGAGAAGTATAAAGAAATATTTGTTGCTCGTGGTTTTTCTCAAAAGGAAGGCATTGACTATGAAGAGACTTTCTCTCCTGTGACCAGATACACTTCGATTAGAACCATCATAGCTCTTGTAGCTAAGATGAAGTGGAAGATGCACTAGATGGACGTGAAGACATATTTCCTAAAAGGTGTCATCGAAGAGGAAGTGTATATATAGAAACCTCAAGGATTTGTGGTTGAAGACAGGAAGTCTCATGTCTGCAGATTGAAGAAATTCTTATACGGATTGAAGCAAGATCCTAGAGCTTGGTATGGCCGTATAGACAGTTACTTGACAAGATTAGGCTTTACCAAGAGTAAAGAAAACTCTAACCTCTACTTCAAGGTCATGAACGATGAGCCAGTAATATTAGTGCTATATGTGGATGACTTATTCTTAACTAGAGAAGAAAAGATCATCACTGAATGTAAGAAGAGACTTGCCTCAGAATTTGAAATGAAAGACCTTGGCCTAATGCATTATTTCTTAGGTCTTGAGGTATGGCAGAGTCCTGAGAGGATATTCCTTAACCAAGGGAAGTATACAACCTAAATCCTGAAGAGATTCAACATGCTAGAGTGCAATTCCATGAATACACCCATGAAAGCGAAGCTGAAGCTATTGGTTGACACTTCGTCAAAGTTGATTGATGCCACACTGTACAGACAAATTATTGGATCGTTGATGTACCTGACGAACAACAAACCAGACATTTGTTTTTCCATGAACACCTTGAGTCAGTTTCTGGTAGAACCCAGACATGTTCACCTAGTGGCTACAAAACATGTGATGAGGTACCTTAAGGGTATAATAGATTGTGGTCTCAGCTATGATGGAGATCATGATTTCACATTGAGTAGATATACTGATGCAGATTGGGCAAGAAATGTTTCTGACAGGAAAAACACTTTAGGATGTTGTTTCAGTTTGGGATCAACCATGATCTCGTGGTAGAGTAGGAAGCAATCCAGCATTTCTCTCAGCACAATGGAAGCAGAATACATTGTTGCATGTTCTACCAGCTGTGAATCTATATGGCTTTGAAAGTTGCTAACCGGTCTATTTGACCTAGAGATGGAAGCAACCATGATCCTATGTGACAACCAGAGCTACATAAAGATGATAGAGAATCATGTATTCCATGATAGGTTGAAGCACATAGAGATCCGATATCATTACATCCGTGACATGGTGCAGAGAGGATCCTTAAAGCTCTAGTACATTAGCATAGATGAACAAGTTGTTGATGTGTTGACCAAGCCTTTATCTTGTGTAAAGTTTGAGCACTTTTGAGATAATCTTGGTATAGTCCGAAAGGACCTTCCTCGAAAGGGGGAGTAGTTTTTGTGATGAGACATCTCTTGCTTCCGACCGGATGGTTTTGATGTAAAGCAAGATGATGTGATGTGACTAGCACTGAGCTTTCGGCTGGATAGTTGTGACGTAAAGCCAGTGTAGTATCCTTCTTCTGACCTGATGGTTGTGAGGTAAAGCATGATGAGTACCTTGCTTCTGACCTGATGGTTGTGACGTAAAGAAAGATGATATGATGTGACTAGTACTGTGCTTCCAGCTGGATAGCTATGACGTAAAGCCAGTCTAGTATCCCTCTTTTGACCTGATGGTTGTGATGTAAAGAAATATGATGAGATGAGACTAGCACTGAGATTTCGACTGGATAGTTGTGACGTAAAGCTAGTCTAGTATCCTGCTTCCAACCTGATGGTTGTGACGTAAAGAAGGACGAGCATCTTTCTTCCATCTTGACATTTGTGACGTAAAGCAAGACGATGAGATGAGACTAGAACTGTGCTTCCGGCTGGATAGCTGTGATGTAAAGCCACTCTAGTATTATTATGATGAGCCAGCCTCATGCTGTGATGATGATGATGATGTATCAGTTTTACACTAATACATATTGATACAGATGATGATTGCATTCCTTTGAGAATGACAATGTTGTCGATGAAGAAAACTTCCGATGATTTATAGATATGCCAGTCAGTGTTCCAAGATGATATTGATGATGTTGTCCTCTCATCCACTTGATGTTGTTGATGATAAAGGTCTCTCTCTCTCACATGATGGTGATGAAGAATACCCTTCTTTTTAAGGGGGGGGTGCTAAAATAATGTAACTGCAAAGTGTATTCTTATTATTATTTGATATATTATTCATTGGATCAATCCCCATGGCAGATTGATCATGTCGGTTATTATAAAGGACCAAATCCCCTTTTGTAGATTGGTCAAAAGACAATTGTAATAGGTAGAATAAGAAGTCGGGCCCAGAAGATATTAAAGAGGCCCCGGAATATAATAAAGGTGGTTATAACCACCCAGTTGGAGAAGTTGGCCCTGCCAGTGAAGAGACACTTTACACGTGCCAGTCTTGTATAAATAAGGAGGCTAGCGCCTCACTTAGACACAACTCACTTGCTCATTTGAGAGACAAGTTTTGGAACTGCAGTTAGAGAAGAAGGAGAGAGAGTGGGGCATCTTTGGGAGAGGATATTCTGTTTTAGTTTGATTTATCTCTTGGCATTGTATTTGCTATCTATAATAAGGAATTTTTGTTGGGTTTTCTTCCCCTAGAGGGTTTCCCAAGATAAATGTTGTGTCTCTTCTCAGTGATCTTGTATTATGTTATTGTTATCTATTGAAATGAAAAGAACTATAATAATGGCTTAATCATTAACAGATGGAGTGTATGCAGCCTCATGGGAGACATGTGTGGGCCCAGGCACATGCAATTTAACTGAATAATTGAGATGATCTGGGGGTTCATTCCCCATTCTTCCGTCCGCTGTCTTAACCAAGGGATCTCTGCGTCTGAGTTCTGTAAGCCTCACACAGCTCTGAAAATCGAAGCCTGTGATGTTTTTTGGAGGAACCAATACACCTTTATCCGAACTATGGAGTCTGTGTTCAATCTCTGCGTGAATTGCTTGTCACGCATCCTGCAAATGAGTGTTACCTAAACCGTGTTGTGTTCTAGTGGCCTGTTGTCAATTCCTGTTTACACTCCCCGTTTTCCTGTTGTTTCTATCACCCGTGAGTTAGCCAAAAGTTGTTATTGTTGTTGTCACCTATGAGTTGACCAAACGTTGATGTTGTTACTGTTATCTTGAACTTGCGAGAATTGAATTGGGAACTGGTGGAAGAACCAGTTTGTCGGGCTATTGGTAGAAGAGATAGGTTATCAGGCCTGTGAGCAACTCTCTCTAGGTGAGGGAGTCTGTTGGGGAGTGGTTTTCTCCTAGAGAGAGTCCAACACCAGCTACGGATCTCTGATAATTCTTGATCCGGTTTATTGTCAAGGCCTAAAAGGTAGGTGAAGCACCACTGGACTGTGCTTGTGAAGGTGTATACTCCCGGGTGGAACAAGCATGTGGAGAATGAGTTTCTGTGAGTAATGGGCGTAAGAAGGCTTCTAGGAGAATCCATCTAATCGCTCTGTGAAGTTTTCTTGTAACCTCATCCTAGTCTAGCATTCCCTTACCTTGGGTGGACCTTAGTCCTAGCTTAAGGGTGACTCACTGTTGAGCGTGATGAGCAGTGAGGTCTAAGGCTGGGAGGTTCGTGGAAAGTCTGCACGTAGTTAGTGGAGTTACTATAGTTTCAAAGATAAGTATATGCATGTGCTTAATTTCAATTAAAATGCATGTATGTGATTCTTGCAATATTATCATGTATTCCGTTGTGATGATATTTATTGTTGATTCCATTAATTCTGTATATTAGCAGTAGTTATATGTTTACTCTATTAAGCCATTTAACTTCATTTAAATGTGTACTATATAAGTATGAGAATTTTTCTGCGTAGTAGCATTGCCCAGAAAGTGGGTTGATGGTCAGGGTCGTTACAATATGGTATCAGACCCCAAGGTCTCAACGTTGAACCTAGATGGGTCGGATAAGTGGTCTTTGGACCCAAGGTTTCGAGAGGAAATTGTGTCTAGAGGACTAATTTTGAACCTTAGAATGTTTCTGAGTGCCAATGGGTTACTGAGTCATGTAAGAAGCTCAAGAGAAGTAGCAGTAGACTAAAACTACAGCCGGTGTGGTATTTGACAACAGAGAGGGAGGGAACTCAACACTTGGGGTGTTGGAACTGCAGGATCTATTCGGAAAGAAAGGAAAAACCTTTACGACCGTTAGATCTGGAGAAGGTGCTGGGAGGATATCTGAGAAGCCTTTCGGGAGTTCGGATGTCGGGAAAAGTGGGGTGCGTTGAGGCAAAAACCCCCAAAACCCAAAACTCTGAAGTCCCGAGAAGATCTACACCATAGATCTGGAAAAAAGATCACGTTTGTTGGATCAAGCAGAAGAGAAGAGAGTAATTTCGAGAGTTTGGTTGTTGGGAGAAGTGGGATGTGATGATGCACAAACTGCTAAATCTTGAAATTGTGAAATCCTGAAGAGATGAAGTAGTGGGTCGGGTTGACGTCATATGGATGGGTGTGGACCCATGGGTTGTGTGCCACGTGCCAGTGGGCCCCGAAGGAAAACTAGACGCAGTGGGGCTAGATGGAATCCCCTAAGGTAATGTGGACCTTCTTAAGTACACCACGTGTCACCACCATGGTTGGTGACAGCTGTGTTGTGGGCCCGGTGTCTAGAAAGGTTGGAAGTTCAAAAGTCGGGAGTTGGAGAGGGAAGCGAGTGTGTGAGCCTCCAGGACCGAAATCCCGAAACCCCGAAACCCCGAAACCTGAAACCTAAATTTCTAATTAGAGAACCTTGAGATATAGCGCTTGGTCATGAACCATGGTTGCGTGGGTTGGGAAACTGAGATAAAAAGGGCTAAGGCCTGAGTGCACTATAAAGCTGAGAAAAGCTCAAAAAAATCATGGAAAATGAATGTTTTCTTGAATCAAATTGTTTATGAATGTTGTGGGATTTGATAAGGAATAATGACCTAAAAAATTTTGGTTGTATGCACATTGTGATGCAAAAGTTAAACAAGCACCATAATCGAATAGAATTTCCACTGAGTGCAAAAGAAATGGAAAGGGCACAAACTGCTTCCAGTTCTGAGGACGAAGCAAAAGGAAAGGATGTTCATTTGGGGGTTGAAGGATCGAACTCCAATGGCCATGGAGAAGATATAGATAAGGAAGGAAACATAAGGAAGATCATTGAAGGATTGCAAATAGATGCCCAAACTTGCCGAGAAGATAGCAGAAAGCTCAGAAAAGGTTAGGAAAAACAAGGAGAATTAAACATAAAGTTGTTAAAGAGTTTGGAGAGAATAAAAAAGAAGTTGGATAAGGAGAGTGACTCGAGAAGAATAGGGAGTCACCAGAATTCTGAGGGAAGAAGGTCAAGGAGTGTGGGTAGACACCATAATCACTCCCAAGTTCACTCCAAGAGGAGGACACGCAGTAGTTCAAGCCCGTCGCCTACCAAAAATCACAGGAGTTCTAGAGTGGATGAATTGAAGGGAGAAATGAACAAGATTAAGCCTCCTATGTTTGATGGAGAACATCAGAAGGAGGAAGATGCCGAAACATGGTTTCTTGGTATGAGTAAATACTTCCAACTACAGAATTATTCCTCTCACGTAGAAGGAAGAATTGTGATGTATCAACTGAAAGGAAAAACATCCATGTGGTGGGATCAACTTGTGTAGGTGTAGCACATTAGAGAGAAAGATATCACTTGGAAATAATTCAAGAGGTATTTTGAGAGGAAGTATTTGACTAAGAGATATTATGAAAGAAAGATGAAGGAGTTCTTTGAACTCAAGATAGGCAACATGACCATTGATGAGTATGAACATAGGTTTTTGGAATTGTTGAAGTATGTTTCATTCATCAAAGAAGAAACTGTCAAGATTCAAAGGTATTTGAGTGGACTGCCACCTTCCATCAGTGACAAGATTTAGTATGATGACCCTAAGAACATGGAATAAACATTAAGAAAAGAGAAATTCTTATATGAGTAGCAAAGAGAAAATCATACCTTTTAGAAGGCTTGGGACGACCAGAGGAAGTTCAAGAAAGAGCAGAGGCAAAAGGGAAAAAAACCTCCATTTTTCAGAAATAGTCCTCAAGGACAGCCATCGTTTAGAGATCCCAGAATGGCTGAAGTAGGGGAACAAAGGCCAAGACAGACGCCCATTCAGTGTTGGGGATGTAAGGAAACCATAAGTATAGAGATTGTCCCCAAAAAAATGGAAAAGTGAGAGCTATCCATAATGTTCAGCAAGTTGAAACAGTGGAGTTCATGGGCAGTAGAATGCTAAGGATATATGCATCCCTGGACAACAAGCAAGTTGAATTTCAATCGCACATGATTGAAGTAGAAGGTATGATTAACAACCAACCATTTACTATTTTAATTGATTCAGGGGCTAGCCATAGTTATGTATATCCTAGAGTGGTGGAAATTTTGCATTTTTCAAGAAGCAAACATCAAAAGTCTTGGTTAGTGCATCTAGCTATAGAAACCAAGAGAAAATTCATTGAGTTAGTTAAGTCATGTCCATTGGATGTGAAGGGATTAAGCACAAAGGCTGAATTGAAGATTATGCCTTTAGGGTCTTATGACTGTCTAATTGGGATGTATTGGTTGGACCAACACCATGCCATCTTGGACTATCGTAGCAAGGCATTCACTTTCCTAGATGACGAAGGGAATCAAAAAATAGTCCAAGGAATTCCCAGAGTTGTTGAGATCAAAGAAATCTCAGCAATGAAGATGAAGAAGTGCTACAGAAAAGACTGTCAATTATTTGTAGCCCATGTGGAGGAAGCAGCTAGGGATGAAGTCTCAAATATTGGATATCATGCGGTACTAAAAGAGTTTGAATATGTATTTTAGGAGGTACCCAGTCTAACTCCGAAGAGAGATATTGATTTCTCTCTAAACTTGATGCCTGGAGCAGCTCTAGTGTCGAAAGCTCCTTACAGAATGAGTACGCCAGAGCTGAAAGAGTTGCAATTGCAACTTGAAGAGCTTCTGAAGAAGGGGTACATACACCCAAGTGTGTCACCTTGGGGAGCCCTGGTCCTATTCATGAAGAAGAAGGATGGAACATTGAGATTCTATATCAGTTTCAAACAATTGAATAAAGTAACTATGAAGAAAAAATATCCTCTATCGAGGATTGATGACCTCTTCGATCAATTGAAGGATGCAAAGATATTTTTGAAGATAGACCTCAGGTCAGGATATCACCAGGTAAGGATAAAGGATGAAAACATCAACAATACCACCTTTAGAACAAGGTATAGTCATTACAAGTTCACAGTGGTGCCATTTTGGTTGTCAAATGCACCTACTGTTTTTATGTGCCTGATGAATGGTGTATTTAGGGACTATCTAGAAAAGTTTGTCATATTCTTCCTGGATGAAATTTTGGTGTATTCCAAGTCAGAGGAAGAGAATGAACAACATATAAGGATGGTGTCTCAGGTAATAAGAGAGAACCAATTGTATTCCAAGTTTAGCAAATGCTCGTTTTATCAGGAGCAGATCCATTACTTGGGGCATATTATCTCGAATGATGGGATAGCTATAGATCCTGAGAATATTGAAGCCATCAGAGAATGGTCAGCGCCAAAGAATGTGATGGAATTCATATCCTTTATGGGTTACCACAGAAGTTTTATCGCAAGGTTCTTGAGGATAGCTTACCCTATTACTTCCTTGCAAAGGAAGGAGAAGAAGTTTCAGTGGACAGAGCATTGTGAGAAAATCTTCTAGCAATTGAAGCAACTATTAACGAGTGCTCCAATTTTGAGGATTGCAGATCCAAACGAATATTTCATGGTGTGAAATGATGTGTGAAAAGAAGGAATGGGAGGGGTCCTCAGTTAGAATGGATTCACAATTTGTTATGAATAGAGAAAGTTGAAAGAACATGAAAGGAACTATGCCACTCATGACTTGAAGTTGACAGCCATAGTACACACTCTAAAGAAATGGAGGCATTACCTCCGAGGAAAGAGGTTCGAACTGAGGATAGACCATAATGGTTTGAAGTATATGTTTGATCAACCAACCTTGAATGTTAGGCAGAGTAGGTGGATGGAGTTTCTGTGTGAGTACAATTTTGATATCAAGCATATCAAAGGGAAGGAGAATAAAGTGGTTGATGCACTCAGCAGGAGAGTACATGAATTACATGATACAACCATTAGCGTGTACCGAACTGATATTAAAAGAAGAATTTTGGAAGTTGCAAATGCAGATTTGCAGTACATGGAGCTGGTAGCAAATCTACAGCAAGTTGAGATGCCATGGAAAGTGGAAAATTATAAATTGGAAACTGACGGAACACTTCTGTACAAAAACAAAATTTATGTACCTAATGTCCAGGACTTGAAGCATATGATTTTGCATGAAATGCATAGTGTGCCTTATGCGGGGCACCCTCAATATCAGAAAACTATGGCAACAGTCAAGAGCCATTACTTTTGGCCAGGTATGAAGAAAGAGATTGTTGGATACATCGCCAAATGTATGGAGTGCCAGAAGGTTAAAGTTGAGCATAGGCACCCAATAGGGTTGCTGCAACCTTTACCAATTCCTGAGTGGAAGTGGGAAGTAGTGACAATGGATTTCATCATAGGATTTCCTAGAAAATGCAAGAAACATAATGCAATTATGGTGGTGGTGGACAAGCTTACGAAAACTGCCCATTTCATTCCATTAAAGACTATGCACAAGGAAACGGATGTTGCCTACATTTTTATGAAGGAAATAACACGATTGCATGGAATCCCTAAGACAATTGTGTCTGACAGAGACCCAAAATTTACCTCAAATTTCTGGAAGGGGTTGTTCAAAGGATTCAGAATGAATCTGAATTTTAGCATAGCTTATCATCCTGAGTCTGATGAGAAGACAAAGAGGGTGAAAAAAGTAATAGAATACACACTAAGGATGTATGTGATGGAAAAACCATCGAAATGGGAAGACTACTTGCATTCGGTAGAATTCGCCTACAACAATGGGTATCAAGCATCATTGAAGATGAGCCGATTTGAAGCACTTTATGGAAGAAAGTGAGATACTCCAGTAAGCTGGGATAATCCAACTGACAGGGCAGTAGTTGGGCCATAGTTGCTCAAGGAAATGGAAGAGAAAATGCTAAAAATTAAGCATAATTTAAAGGCTGCTCAAGACAGGAATAAAGGTTATGTTGATAAGAACAGAATCCACAGAGAGTTTAAAGTGGGTGATCATGTTTTCCTGAAAGTAAAAGCCAATAGAAGTTCCCTAAAGCTGGGAAATTGCGCCAAGTTGGTAGCCAGATTTTGTGGGCCATTTGAAATCCTAGAAAGGATTGGGCTAGTTGCATATATGCTTGCATTACCTGCATCCATGAATGTACATAATGTGTTTCATGTTTCATTTCTTAAGAAATATATACCTAATGATAATCATGTAATTCATTGGAATGTGATTCAGGTGGAACAAGAAGGTGTCCTGCAAGTGCATCCTGTGTGCATATTGGACCGGTAAAACAAATAGCTCTAGAAGCGATCCATAGGGCTTGTAAAGGTCCAGTGGATCTGATACGGTCCTAAGGATGTGACTTGGGAACATGAAGATGCTAAGGGGGTAGAATATCCACATCATTTTGAATATTTTGGAAATCTTGTTGATGTTGTGTAAAAGTTGCACTGGGGACAGTGCAAAAATAAGGGTAGGGGATTGTAATATCCCCAAGGACGAGCCCTGTTGTAATCATGTTTATGAATTGTAAATCATGTTTTGTAGGCTAGTGAGCCAAGTATTGATAAGCTAGTGGGCTTATGTGTTTATTAGGCTGGAGAGCCTAAGTGTCAAAGCCTAGGAGATTGTTTTTGTATATGTAATATGCAGAACATTAATAAAGATTAAACATCATTGTGTGCAGACCGACCATGAAGAAAGAGTGATGGGGGACTAAGCTTCCAAAAGGCGGGTAAGGGAAAAGGGGCTGAAAAGTTGGAAAGAGAGGCTAAGTGTTGAGCCTAGGGGCTAAGCTTAGGGGCTTAAGTCCTTAGGAATAATAATTTATTATTATTCCAAAATTTATATGAAAGGGATGTCTTTGTCCTAAGTTCTTGGAAGAGGGAACATGTACAAGAGGGAACATATGTTGATGGAGCACATACAGCCTCATGGGCGACATGTGTCAACCTAGGAAAATGCAATTTAACCGAAGAATTGAGCTGATATGGGGGTTCGTTACGCATTTTGTTGTTCGTTGTTTGAACCGAGGGATCTCTGTGTCTGAGTTCTGTAAGCCTCATTCAACTCTGAAAACTGAAGCCTGTGATTTTTTCTGGAGGAACCAATACACCTTTATCCGAACTGTGGATTTTGTGTTCAACCTCTGCGTGAATTTATTGTCATGCATCCTGCAAACGGGTGTTACCTGAACCATGTTGTGTTTTAGTGGCCTGTTGTCATTCCCTGTTTACACTCCCCGTTTTCTTGTTGCTGCTATCACCCATGAGTTAGCCGAAATCTATTGTTGTTTTTGTCACCTGTGAGTTGACCAAACGTTGATGCTATTGTTGTTATCTTGAACTTGTGGAAATTGAATAGGGAACTGGTGGAAGAACTGGGTTGTTAGGCCCGTGGTATAAGAGACAGTTTGTCAGGCCTATGAGAAAATCTCTCTAGGTGAGGGAGTCTATTGAGGAGTGGTTTTCTCCCAGAGAGATTCCAACACCAGCTATGGAGCTCCGAGAATTCATGATCCGGCCTGTTGTTGAGGCCCATAAGGGAGGTGAAGCACCGATGGACTGTGCTTGTGAAGGTGTATACTCCCGGGCAGAAAAGGCATGTGGGGAATGAGAGTCCATGAGTAGTGGGAATAATACGGCTTCTGGGAGAATCCATCTAATCGCTCTGTGTAGTTTTCTTGTAACCTCAACCTAGTCTAGGATTCCCTTACCTTGGGTGGAGCATAATCCCAACTCGGGGGTGACCCACTATTGAGCGTGATGAGCAGTGAGGTCTAAGGCTGGGAGGTTCATGGAAAGTCTACATGTAGTTGGTGGAGTTACTACAGTTTCAAATATAAGTATATGCATGTGTTTAATTTCAATTAAAATGCATGTCTATGATGCTTTCAATATTATCATGTATTCAATAGCGATGATATTTACTGTTGATCCCATTAGTTCTGTATGTTAGCAGTAATTATATGTTTACACCGTTAAGCCATTTTACTTCATTTAAATACATACTATATAAGTATGAGAATGTTTTCACATAGTAGTGTTGCCCAACAAGTGGGTTGATGGTCAGGGTCGTTACAATTTTGCTGAAGAAATTCATATCTATATTGATCTCTTCAAATAATTCTGAGATGTATTCACTTGGTCATATGAAGAGATTCTAGGGACTGATTCCAACAAATTAGAGCATGAGATTAAAACCTATCTAGATGCTAAACATGTTCGACAATGTCTTAGAGTTGTTAATCCTAGGAAGGCCCCCGCTATTAAGGCAGAAGTAGAGAAGCTACTTAATGTTGGTTTCATCTACCCAATTCCATTGACTGAATGGGTGTCCAATCCCATTCCTGTAGATAAAAATAAAGGAACCATCCATGTGTGTATGAATTTTAGAGACCTAAACAAGGCATGTCCTAAAGATAACTTCCCTACTCCTTTCATTGACCAGATTCTTGACGAGTGTGCGGGAAGCGGAGGATTTTCCTTTATGGATGGATTTTCAAGGTATAATAAAATTCAGATCAAACCTGAGGATAAAAAAAGATGACATTTATTTGTACTTGGGGTACCTTTGCAAAACAGAAAATGCCTTTTAGTCTTAAAATTGTCGAAGTGACCTTTCAACGTTCCATGACCTTTGCATTTCATGATCTTAAGAATATCGTCGAAGATTTTTTATATGATCTCATTTCTCACTCTCGCAAGAGAGTAGATCATTCCACTCACCTTTGACTAATATTTGAGAGATGTCCTTATTATCACATTCAATTGAATCCTCACAAGTGTATCTTCTACGTTAGGTCTGGTCATCTTTTAGGGTTCATAGTTTCTGAGCATGGGATGATGGTGGATCCTATGAAGGTTGAGAAAATACTTCAGTTGCCTCCCCCGCACAACATTTGACAACTTCAAGGTTTATAGGGGAAGGATAACTTCCTGTGTTGTTTCATAGTGAACTATTCAAATTTAACTAAAGGTTTCATGTGTCTTTTGAAGAAGGACACTCCATTTATATGGGATGAGAGAGCCCAGAAATCCTTCGATGCTCTTAATAAATCTTTGGTATTGGTGCCTTTACTGAAGCCTCCATACTACAGTAGAGACTATTTTCTTTATATCACTGCGTTCGAAGGGACGATTGGTATGGTACTGGTTTAGGAGGATGATGACATCCATGAGCACATTGTCTACTATCTCATTCGAAACCTAGTTGGCCTTGAACTTAAATACTCTCATGTAAAGAAGCTGGCCTTGGCTTCTATACATGCAGTGCATAGATTATAACATTATATATTTCTTTGCAAAACTACCATGGTTGTGGATATCAATCCATTTAAATATGTCCTTACCAGACATATCATAGGGGGGAAATATAATAAGTGGATTGTTATTTTGCAATACTTTGATCTCGATTTTTCTTCTGCGAAATCTAAGAAATTGCTAGTTTTTCTTGAATTGATGTCGAACTTCCCTCGACTAGATGAGGTAATTTTTCATGATGATTCATTCGTGGATGAACATATTTTTCTTATATCATCTTTAGACCCCTGGTATGGAGACATTTTGATATACCTTCAAACCTTGAAGCTACCCCAACATCTGTCGAGAGACAATCGACAACGTATACGTCATTAGGCTAAAAACTACCTTATTATCGACGACGCTTTGTATCATCGAGGGGTGTATAATATTACATCATTTATTGACTCACGAGGAAACTGAATCTTTTCTCAATGAATGTCATAGTGGTGCATGTGGTAGTCATTTATCCGGTCTTGTGATAGCCCAAAAAATATTGCAAGCCATTTATTTTTGGTTGTCAATTTTTAAATATTGTGTTGAAGCAGTCCAAAAGTGTCACCCTTTCCAGGTTTTTTCTCAGAAAATTCCCTCGCACCCAACCCCTCTTTATCCATTCATCACCATTGGTCCCTTCACTAAGTGGGGGGTGGATTTTATGGATTGTAAACCAGCCTCAGCTGGGGGCACCAACATATTATTGTGGTTGTGGATTATTTTAATAAATGGAAAGAGGCCATGCCTACCGTTAAATCCGATGGTAAGAATGCAACATTCTTCATGTTCAACCTGATTATATCTCGGTTTGGAATCCCAAAAGATATTTTCATTGATCATGGAAGTCACTTTTAGAATGAAATGATAAAAGAGTTAGAATCAAAATTGGGGTTTAAGCACGATCATTCATTCCCTTTCTATCCCTAGGAAAATGGACAAGTAGAGGCGGTGAATAAATCTCTCAAGACCATTTTGCAAAAAAAATCTAGCTAGAGTAAATGTGACTGGAATCCAATGCTTTACCCTGTACTTTGGGCATACCAAACCATGGTAAATACTTCCACTATTTTCTCACCTTTTCAGTTAGTACATGGCGTGGATTCGATTTTTCCGATTGAATGAAAAAAACCTTCCTTTAAATTGGGAATTGAGCTCCTACATGACAAATCTGATCTTGAAGAATGTCTCGTGAACCTGGAGCACCTTGATGAGAAGCGTCGAGATGCCTCTACAACTATCAAAGTAAATAATCGAAGTTTTAAGGTTCAATACGATAAGTCTTCTTGTCCCCGGAAGTATGTTGAGGGTGACTTAGTTCTTCTTTATGACTAAGACAAAGAACCACCGAGGGGAGGTAAGTTTAGCCCCATGTGGCATGGTCCTTATATCATGTGACGTGTCTTAAAAAAAGGAGCCTATGAATTATAATATTATGAGGGGAATATGTTAGATGAGCCCAGAAATGGGCTCTACCTTAAAAGGTATTATGCTGTAGCCCTCAAACTAGGGTGTGACCTTTGTATACTAGTGTATCTTAATGTATATACTTCTTTATCTTTTCTTTTCATCATCGAATTTGTTATCAATTTTTCCCTTGGTTGAAAGATGTAAATGGAATCTTCAATTTACTTAGGATTCGAAGATGGTGCCAGTCATCATACGTGGAACATATCTTCCATCCTTGGATCATTTACTCACCCGAGGGTCAACTAGTGTCTTCAGGTGGTGTTCGTCTAAAGCCATCAACGAATAATGCGACTGAGTATAGCGTCGTTATAGAGCTATTACGCAACGCCATTTCACATAGTATTCGATATTTAGAAGTTATCCTAGAATCTCAGTTAGTCATATGTTATTTGAATGGTAGTTACCGTGTGAGATATCCTACTCTACTCCGATGATTCCTACAGGTACAACTTTTAGAATGATACTTTGATTTTCTTACTTATAATCACATCCCTAGAAGTTCTAATCAAGTATCTGATTCATATGATAATTATATTTTA
The DNA here is from genome assembly GCA_009831015.1 of Picea engelmannii. Classification (NCBI taxonomy): domain Eukaryota; kingdom Viridiplantae; phylum Streptophyta; class Pinopsida; order Pinales; family Pinaceae; genus Picea; species Picea engelmannii. Next base: position 978,107 of record ML788847.1, read on the forward strand.
TATTGATATTTGTCACAGAAATAAGTAAAGAAAACACACTCATACATTTACACATTGTAACATATATAAGTAAAGATGAAGACAAAAAAAATTATATTTCATTCTTCCAAGTCCAAAAAATATGGTGTCATAGTACAAAATGGGGCTCACACCCTCAAAATACATATATTTTCAGTGCATAGCATGACCATGGAATCTATGCATGTGGTGTCAGATGTGTATCATGATAGCACACTACAGTGTTTGCAAGACACCGCAAGAGTTGCACCCACGCACGGGGTACACCCTCAACTTGTCGTTGCATTGCTCAAGCAGATCCTCCACTTGAACCATAAGAATATTATGTGCCAATCAAGATAGGTTCCCCTGCACATTCTGTAGCACTCTCTCTGCATCACCGCCTACTAGAAAATCTTCTCGACCCCTTCGTCGATGTCATGGGAATCCCTCTGGTCGTTGCGTACCTACGTATGTGTAACAAAGAAATTGTTAATACTTGATACCATAAAAAAATATTTGCATTTTTTATTTTTACTTTATCAAAATTGGAAAACACAAAAAAAATGAAATATATAAAATTAATTTCTTACCAATATCGTCGTAGGTAGAACCTGGTGGCAATGGCATGCCAGGGTTCGCTCTGTAATTGATACCTTTATAAGGATAGTCGTTAATGTCTATGACCTATGAACGCCACCAGAAAAAGAACTCATCATTGTAGGGGGTTGACACCCTACCAACTCCTAGACACCTCATCACATCGGTCCAATGTGAAATGGATGGATCGTGCAGTCAGTGTGGAGTAATCTCTACTCTAGGGCTCAAAACCTGGAACCCTCTCAAAGAAAAAAATAAAAAGCATGGATGCAAATCCGAAATTTCTCATTCTCCCTTCCTTGCAATCCACCAACTTGATCTTCATGTTGGACAACAGTGAGGTACACCAGTCATAAAAAAATTGGTCTTAAAAACTCCACCACATAGAACATGAGCTTCCTTGGTGTCTAGTGCAATGAGCCTGACCCTAAAATCTATGTGAGTACAAGAACAAAGACATTTAGACTCGGGTTCTCGATCTCCCTAATAGGGATTTGGCTCCCTACATTATTTGTGCTTGCAGCACAGTGGTGGCAATGTACTCCTCCATAGTCATACCACCTCCATACCCTCAGGCCTTCAGATTCACCACCTTGCCCCGGCAAAACAATCTTGTGATAAAGTATATATTGTCCACTTTGATCCTCAATGGTTTCCCATCGAGATTGAAGGACTCTGTCTCCAGATCCCAATAGTTTACCAGTAACGGGAGAAACCTCACCTAATGCCTCATTCCTTTGAGAGCCCAAAATTTATAAAGGAAACATTGTTTCAAATATTGTTGGTCCCTTGCATCTCTTCCCACTGCTACACCTATGTCCTCATGCTCCCTTTCCCTCCATTCAATAACCATCCTGCAAAGAAAAGATCATTTTTTGAGTTAAACCCCTTTCAAAAACATGTTCATAGACTTATAAATTGGATAACCTTATGACGGTCGCATATAGAGATTCATATACGCATGCAGACTTTGCTTTACCTGCTTATATGAGGTCGTATATGTGACCCGATGATCTATCACTCGCATACACCGTATATAACTGTAATGGCCTCTAATACTAAACCAATGGGGGAGAAAACTGAAATTTAAACCATTGAAATTGAATAGGATGGGGTGGGCACTTACCTGTTCTAGACGGTTTCTGATTCCGTTGATTGTAGCTCCCACAATTGTCACTTGAAGATCATGGGAAAAGTGACCTAAAATGCACTATGTGGGTGAAAAAACTCAAATGGTATGGTAAAATGTCTTATTTTTACTATTGGTATAAATGGTTTACCCACTTTCTATAGTCCTTTTCTATTTTTGACCTTATGGACTAATTACACTGTGAAAAGACTTGGTTTTTAGTGGTTTTGTCTAGGGTTTTTTACGGATTTCCAGCGTCCTATCACACGTTTATTTCGTCAACGGGTATATTCTTTCACTGCATGTAGGACAATTTTTCACTCTTCTTTGCATTATTGCATCATCCTATGACTATGGTCCATACACCCTAGGTACAAACCCATTTCTTAGCGACACAAAACCTTCTCACTACTACTAGAAGTGTTGTTATTAAGTGATAGAGACTTACCAAACATGGGAGCCCTAGCTTAGAACCTTTGTGTTATTTGGTGCCCATGCAGAAGTTATTCCATAGGACTGGGAGTTCCTTATAGTCCCAATATGACTTTTCCTTCAAACCCCATTTTCTTACTCATAAGCATTCTCACGATTACCTATTGGACTCCCCCTGAGTCTTGGTTAAGCTATTTTCCAACTCTCGATAAAATGAAAATATTGTCGAGTAAACTTGTCTCTTTCACACTCGTTAAATGGTTTTGAAAAGACGTCTATTTGGTATAAGTTTAACCCTTTTTCGAACCAAGTATACTACTTACGAAAAATGATTACTCTAGTCACCATTGGCTATAAGAGTTCTCTTGGGTATTGTTTTATACTTTTTCGGGCCTAGGGGACTAAATATATGAAAAACGACATTTTTTAGTTAAGTTGTAATCCCATTCCATCATCTTGCTTGCATTGTTGATCCTATTTTTGGTTCCCACTTTCTCGTTATAAGGTTTTTTCCTCCACAACTTGCATCACTAGACAAACAGATCCTTCCATATATCATTTGTAGCTTGACACCCTTTACCCTTAGAGGAAACATCCCCCTAAGTGTCCATACACCGCATGTACTTCCTTGCACTGAGAATAGGTATGTCCCACTGCTTGGAAATAGTTTCTTACTCGCAACACTCATTTCCTATCTTGTATTATAGCATTTCTTTGCCTATCAAAACCAAAAAAGACAAGCGAGAAAATAATATTATCTCGTATCAACAACATTTCTGTCGCCTTTAAACATAGCACAAACTTTTGAGTCTATTTTCATCCAAAGTTTGGGTTTATCATGACCGTAGGAAGTTGAACTCATTAATTAGAGTTTACTCCTCCGAGTGGTTATTCTTCCAGTCCCTATGGAGAGTTTGTTTATGCCTCCTATGTCACAAACTTTTATCAATGATCATTATCAATTCTATGTTTCCTAAGTTATCCATATGTCTCATGTTCTTTTCCAAGGAAGTTTAAAATCATGTTTCGGCCATTTCTTAGAACTCTTGATTTTTCATGTCGGCCATACCCTCAATATATCTCAGAATCACATGAAGTTGTTTTTCTACCTTGCACCCTCGACCTACTTTCATCATGGGTAGAAAACCTTGAACCCAATAGATGAAATTTCCTCATTGGTTTCTAACTAGGGGGTTTCCCTTTTTTCCGACAGAAAGTAATATAGTCACACATTGGGATTCGTCCAGTGTCTTGGATTCCAGTATCCCTATTGGTGGTTTCCTCTCTTTTGTCAACAATTTTCCTTATTGGTTGTTATTCAGAGGATCTCTTTCATGCACTACTTGCATATGGTGCATGCAAGAGACACACATGGTCGTTGGTTCATGAACATCCTATTCATCTAAGCTCCTCCTAATCATCAAGCTATTTCTTTGTACCTGGTGTTGGATGATGAGAGATTCCTTAATTCTCTCCTTTCAGCGATTCTCCTTCCATTGACTTCAGCTCATCTATTCTAGAAATGAGACCTAGATTCCTATGATTACCTAGAGGTTTGCAGTCATTAGTGGCAGGTTCTCTCACCATCAACAATTGGGAATACATCAATATCTCTTGATCGATGGATTCTTCAAGTGTTTGACCTCAACACCCTTATTCACACTTGTGGAATTTACTCGATACCTTGACACCTACTTTCATTATTAGGGGGGTTCTCTCGCATTTGTTAACGGTATATATTAATGACCGATAATCAAATGAAGTCTTATTGTGTTTGACCTCAACTCCTCTACTCACATAATGTAGACTTGCACCTTTGGTGGATAGTGTAGAATAACTCCAGCTTACAGTAGCAACATTACTTATCTGATGTTATCTTTCATTGGACCAATACCTATATGACTTCATTGATCATGGGATATCGTATTGTACTCCATTGTATACAAATACCTTCAGTTGATTTTAAGACTTGAATCCACTGTGTCTTGTTCATGACTATGAAATCCTATGGCATATGTCCACTTTGTATTGCCCATTCATGTCCATGAATAGTTATTTGATATATTTCCACATGGATTTGCAATGTAATTTAGATTGGCAGCTATGTGTACAAAGTCATTATGGATTGTAATATTCTCATGAGTAACTGGTACTTCCAGCTGATTCTTCCTTATTCAACTTTTGGGAATTATAATATATTTCGGCCATCGCAGATAGTCCTCTAACCTCACACATTAGGGGGCATCTGTTACAAAAACTTTTGCCTCACTCCATGCAACTTGCTTGGATGGCCTTCCATTTCCCTATCTATACTTGAAGTCCCCTTTTTTGTTCACTCCAGAGCCAAAAATGCACATTTGTATACATACATGAGACCTATAATTTATACAACAAGTGCATAGGCAATTTTCTCCACTACAACCCACGTACATTGGGTTTGGTGCTCAAAAATTAAAAATTATGTTGGGTTTTCATGCCATGTCACGAGATCTATGATCCTTGACCTTCAATATAATGGAAACGCTCTGATTTAGCTCTTCAATTCCATTTGGAGGATATAAATTGAGCCATATCCAAGCCTAATAAAAAAAATCAACTTTGAGAGAAAATACACTTTGGAGAAATTTTACTTCATATTGAGTCTACATCCCTTTGTCCTTGGAAATCTAAACTTATATTGTTCATCCCCCAATATCTTCCTACTTTGCGAAGGAGAACTTCATTGGCTCTTATATATGAGCTTGCCTTTGTGGAGGATTGAAGTGGTGGAGGCCTAGCTGGAGGGACTTAGTTTCTCGATTTTGATATGTGTCGTTATAGAAGTTTGTCACCCATGTACTTATGGTGATTATTTTAATAGAAATACTATTTTCTCGTCCAATTGATATCTTGCAAATATTTGAATTATTATTCCATGGGCATATTTGTCATGTATGTTAATGTATTATCCTAATTTATATGTTGACATCATATATTACCACCATATTCTTGCGTATCTTGGTTGTTGAGGACAAGTTGTAGGTATAAAGATTTGGGTCGCGTGCTCAACGGTGGTTTTATTCGAACGTCCGCACAAGGTAGGATCTTAGCCTTGTCTTGTTAGCATTTAATTTATATAGAATACTTGAGATTAGAGTCTATTTCTGGGTTTCATTCCATCTATTGTGGTTTACCCATAGCCAAAGAGATATTTTCCTCATAACACCCCCATACATGCACATTTACTCAGTCGTGAACGTGGAGAATCTCAAACTCGATGAGCCTTCCATGTTGGATTAAGAGTAGGAGAAGGTCCTTCCTACCTTCCTTAGAGGACTTACACCAAATGCTCAGGCAGAGTTGGTAGAGAACACAACTTTGAAGAAGAGGTCCAAAACTACAAGACAGGGGAAGCATGACCTTTGACAGATTGGGATGAAATGAAAACTTTCAAGTAAAGCAAAGTGGTACTCCATGGAGAAGGTAGGGAAAAATTTTCTTCACCTCATTCAACAAACCTTTTTGGGACCAAAATCTTCCCTAAATGGGGAAGTATGATCTAGATTGAATCATTATATTATTTTTCATCTATCTCGATTCTTTCAGAGTGAAAAAAATTGGAGAAATAAATTTGTAGGGTCATTTTAATGGCAGCTCCCAGTTTGGAAAATTGGGGTTTGAAAAATTTTGGAGCCATTTTGAGGCATCAAATGACATTTTTGGGGGTCGAAACTTACTTTATTCTTCGCATAGAGACCTTTTCAATAGAACAAAAATCACGTCAATAGGAGTTCGTATGCAAAGTTATGCTTCCCACAAGTGGAGATATCATGTTAATCACCATGGTACAAGAGGATTCCATGTAAACCCCTGTTACTCTTTCATATGGGGCTAGACATATGAGGACTTTCAAGAATTTTCTATAAGGTGTAAAAAATTTTCATAATCAAGGTTTAAGAAAGTCAAAGCCCTAACCCTAGATGACTATCGGGCTATGTTAAATACTGGGTCGTTAGAAGGAGAAGGGGTTCCATTCTATGTTTTGTATTTTGTTTCGTAGCATAGAAAAACAATTGGTAGTGGAAACATTAGAGAGCATATCAAAGAGGGTTAATTCTATGTAGTATCCTAACATGCCACGGGTGTAACGTCCCCAACCACCCTGGTCAGGGACATGCCACTACTTCAAAACCAAACTGTTCTAAAACTAGATTGTAACATACCCAGCCACCCAGGCTAGGTCATTCCACTTGAACTATCATGCTATGATGTACATATATATCTAATGAAAATTTAAATAGACATAAACATTCTGCTACAATATAGATTAATGCGGAAATAACAGTAAGCCTACTCATGCAACAAAGACAGGGAATACTCATAACATTATAATACATGTGAAAGATACACAACATACAATTAACATAGAATTGGTACTTATGTTTTTATGAGAATACTATCGACTGCATGAAGACCTTCCATGAACCTCCCAGCCTTAGACCACGCTGCTCCAAGCTATCAACAGTGGGTCACCCTCGAGCTGGGACTAAACTCCATCTAAGGTAAAGGAAATCCTAGGCTAGGTTGAGACTACGGAAAATTTCACAATGCAACAAGAAAGATTCCCTCCAAGGAGCCTACTTAAGCCCACTTCTCAGAGACTCTCATTCCCCACATCCTTATCCCAACCAGGGAATATACACCTTCATTGTTCCACAGTCCATTAGCTGCTCCACTTCCCTTCCAAGGATTCAACGACAGACCAGATCAAGAATTCTAAGAGCTTTATAGCTGCTATTAGACTCCCTACAAGAGAAATCACTTCCCCAGCGAACTCTCTAACCGATAGAGAGTTTCTCACAGGCCTGACAACCTGCCTCTTCAACCCACAGTCCTGACAACCCGCCTCTTCAAACCACAGGCCTGAAAACCTTCTTCTTCTGTCCAACTCTTAATTCAACAAGGTAACCATAGTAGAAAAAATGGGTAAGGAAACGGACGACTCAACAAATTATAGTGATTCACAATGGCAGAGGATTCAACAATGGCATAAATGGCTCACTGCATTCCTACTCAGTGCGTGAGTGAATGGGTGTGAACGATGGTCAGAATCGTGAGTGAACTCCTGAGGAAAGATGAAAAGAATGGTCGGTGAACCCCCACATTGATGGAATTTCCCACATAAATCTTCATGCATCCTATATGACACAAATCTCTCAAGGAGCTTATTCCTCTCCACTTGGATTTCATTCCTCTCCCCAAAGGAACTTAGGATAACAGGGTTTATTTTCCAAACTTTAGTATTTTAGAAAATACATTATAATATTCCCTTGGGTTAAGCCCTCAAGCCTAGCCCATTTTCCTAGCCTCTCAACCCCCTTCCCTTTCCCTTCCTAGTGGAGCTTAGTCCCCCATAACTCTTTTTTCATGGTTGGTCTACACCCAACGATGTATTTTTATTAATGATCTTGATAATTACATATACAAAATCAAGCTCTTTGGCCTTAGCATCTAGACTCTTTGTCCTAATAAACACATAATCCTCTCAGCTTATAAATACTTGGATCACTAGCCTATAAACATCATTTAAAAATCATTACAATTCAATAGGGGCTCAACCTTGGGGTATTACAATCCCCTCCCCTTATTTTTGCACTGTCCTCAATGCAACTCATTTAAATAACATCAACAATATTTCCAAAACATTAAAAACGATGCGATTATTCTTCCCGCGTAGCATATTTATCCTCTCAAGTTGCATCCTCAGAACTGTACCAAGTCCATTGGACCTTTACAAGCCCTATGGCTCGATTTCATAGTTGTTTGATTTTCCGGTCCAGAATGTGTATCGGATGCACTTGAAAAGCGCTTTCTTGCTCCACCTGAATCACATTCCAATCAATAACATGATTAACATCATGTATGTATTTCTTAAGCAATGATACATGGAATACATTATGTATAGACATAGATGCAGGTAATTCAAGCATGTAAGTTGCTGGCCCAATTCTCTCTAGGATTTCAAATGACCCACAATATCTCTCTATCAACTTGGAACAATTTCCCAACTTCAGAGAACTTCTGTTGGCCTTCACCTTCAAGAAAACATGATCACCCACTTTTAATTCCCTGTGAGTTTTGTTCTTGTTAGCATAGATTTTTTGCCCGTCTTGGAAAGCCTTTAAATTCTATTTAATCTTTAGCATTTGTTCTTCCATTTCCATGAGAAACTTTGGCCCAACCACTGCTCTATTAGCTGGGTTGTCCCAGCTTACCGGTGTGTTTCACTTTCTTCCATAAAGTATCTCAAATTGGCTCTTCTTGAGTGATGCTTGGTACCCATTGTTGTAGACAAATTCTACCAAGTGTATATAATCTTCCCATTTAGATGATTTGTCCATCACATACATCCTTAGCATATCCTCTATCACTTGGTTCACCATTTCTTTTCCCATTAGACTTGGGATGATAGGTTGTGTTGAAGTTCAGATTTGTTCTGAACCATTTGAATAACCCCTTCCAAAACATTGAGTTGAACATTGGGTCTCTATCAAACACAATTGTCTTGGGTATGCCATGCAAACGTGCTACTTCCCTCATATAATTATCAACAACATTGGTTTCCTTGTGATTAATCTTCATAGGAATGAAATAGATAGCTTTAGTAAGCTTGTCTACTACCACCATGATAGCATCATATTTCTTGCTTTTTCTAGTAAATTTGGTGATGAAATCCATTGTCACCACTTCCCACTTCCACTCAGGAATGGGAAATGGTTGTAGCAACCCAGCTGGGTGTCTATTCTCATCCTTGACCCTCTGAGACTCCAAGCATTTGGTAATGTACTCAACAATCTCCTTTTTCATCCCTAGCCAATAATATTGGCTCTTGACTATTGAAACTGTTTTTTGATATATTGGATGTCCAACATAAGGTACATTATGCATCTCTTTCAAAATCGTACTCCTCAATTCATGAGAATTGGGTACATAAATTATGTTCCTGTATAAGAGAATTCCATCAATTCCCAAGTCATAATCTTCAATTTTCTGCTACATTTTACCTTGCTGCAATTTTTTTACCAACTCCATGTACTGCAATTATCAATTCATAATTCATACTCACAGAGGAATTCAAACCATATGCTCTACTTTGCATTCAAAGTTGGATGATCAAACAAATATTTAAAACCATTATGGTTTGTCCTCAGTTCAAACCTGTTTCCCATGAGGTAGTGCCTCCACTCCTTCAAGGCATGCACTATGGTTGCCAACTCCAAATCATGAGTAGCATAGAGCCTTTCATTCTCTTTCAATATTTTGGACTTGAAACATATCACAAGCCCATTATGACTAAGGACTCGACCAAGTCCTTTTCACGCATCTGTGAAAACCACAAAATCTTCATTCAGATCATCAATCCTAAGAATTGGAGCACTGGTTAACAATTGCTTCAATTGCAGGAAGCTATTTTCACACTTTGTTGTCCATTAAAACTTCACCCCCTTCCTTTGCAACGAAGTGATTAGGTGAGAAATTGTCGAAAATATTGCAATGAATCTCCTATAGTAATCAACTAGACTCATGAAGGATCTGATTTCTATCACATTCTTAGGTGTTTTCCACCCTTTAATGGCCTCAACCCTTTTAGGGTCCACTAATATCCCTTCTTCGGATATGACATGCCCCAAATAGTGAATTCGATTTTGATCAAATGAGAACTTGCTCAATTTGGTATATAGTTGATGCTCTCTTAACACTTGTAACACCATCCTCAAATGATGCTCATGTTCTTTTTCTGACTTGGAATATACAAGGATGTCATCCAAAAAGACAATGACAAACTTGTCTAAGTATTCCCGGAAAACATCATTCATCAAACACATGAAAACAACCAATGCATTTGATAATCCAAATGACACCAATGTGAATTTGTAATGACCATACCTTCTCCTGAAGGCGGTCTTATTTATGTCTTCATCTCTGATCCTTACTTGATGATATCATGACCTGAGATCAATCTTTGAGAATATCTTTTCATCATTTAATTGATCACATAGATCATCGATCCTTGGCAAAGGATACTTATTCTGTAAAGTCACTTTGTTTAATTGTCTGAAATCGATGCACAATCTCAATGTCCCATATTTCTTCTTCACAAACAAGACTATGGAACCCCAAGGTGACACACTTGGGTGTATATACCCCTTCTTCGACATCTCTTCAAGCTGCATTTGTAACTCCTTCATCTCTAGTGTACTCATTCTGTAGGGAGTATTTGATATTGGAGTTGCTCCAGGCATCAAATTTATAGAGAAACCAATATCTCTATTTGGGGGTAGTCCTGGTATCTCCTTGAACACATCCTCAAAATCTTTCAGGACTGAGTGATCCTCCAGATTTGGCACCTTATCCTTAGGTTCTTCTTCCATATGGGTTGCAAATAATTGGCAGCCCTTCCTGTAACACTTCTTCAGCTGCATTGTTGAGATCTCTCGGACAATAACTGCCCTAGCAATCCCTTGGATTTCTCTTGGGTTATCTTCCTCATCCAGGCAAGTAAATGCCTTGGTATGACAGTCTAAGACAACATGGTGTTGGTCCAACCAATCCATACCAATTAGATAATCATATGATCCCAACAACATGATGTTTAAATATTCCTTGGTATTTAGCCCATTCATGTCCATTGGACATGATTTAACCAGCTCAACAACTTTTCTCTTGGTTCCTGTAGCCAATTGTACCAGCCAAGATTTCTCATCCTTGATTCTTGACAAAAGAAATCTTTCCACTACCTTAGGATCTATATAGCTATGACTAGCTCCTGAATCTATTAAAATAGTAAAGGTATGGTTATTGATCATACCTTCAACTTCTATCATGTGCTATTGAAACTTTGTTTGCTTGTTGTCCAGGGTTGCATAGATCCTAGGTACACTTATGCCCATGTCCTCACTATTTTTGTGTGTTCTACATTATGGAAAACTCTCACTTTGTCACTTTTGTGAGGAAAATATCTATACTTATGGTCTCCTTTACAACCCCAACATTGAATGGGTGTCTGCCTTGTCCTTTTCCCACCTACCTCAGCCATTCTATGCTCTCTAAAATATGGTTTTCCTTGAGGATTGTTTCTGAAAAAGTGTGGCTTGTTCTCCTTCTTCCTTTGTTCCTTCTTAAACTTCTTCTTGTCCTCCCAATCCTTCTAGAAAATAGATTTTCCTTTTTGTTGATCATATAAGCATTTTTCTCTCCTTATGGTTTCCTCCAAAGTCTTGGAATCATCATATTGGATTTTATCATTGATGAAATATGACAACCCACTCATATACCTATGAATCTTAACTGTCTCATACTTGATGAAGGAGACATACTTCAACAACTCTAAAAATATCCTTTAATATTCCTCAATGGTCATGCTGCCCAGTTTGGGTTCAAAGAAATCTTTCATATTTTTGTCATAATACCTATTGGTCAGGGATTTCTTCTCAAAATGCCTCTTGAATTCCTTCCAAGTCACATTTTTCTCTCTGAGGTGCTGCACTTGCACAAGTTGATCCCACCACATGGATGTCTTTCCTTTCAACTAGTAGATAACAATTATTCCCTCTGCATGAGAAGTGTAGTTATGCAATTGGAAATACTTCCTCATTCCTAGCAGCCATGTCTCAACATATTCATCCTTCTTGTACTCTCCATCAAAAGTAGGAGGTTTGATCTTATTCATTTGTCCTTTCAACTCATCCACCCTAGAACTTCTATGCTTCCTGACATGGGATGGACTTGAGATACTATTTGATCTCCTATGGGAATGCTTTTGGGAGTGATGGTGATCTTCCTTTCTTCTCAGGGGTCCCGTGGCTTCCTAATTTGCTGGAGCCACTCTCCTTATCCAACTTCTTTTAAATTTTGTCCAGGATTTTCATTAACTTCATATTTAAGTCTTCCTATTGTTCCTTGGCCTTCATAAGCCTCTCATTATCAGTCTTGTGGCTCTGGACATCTGTCTATAATTTTCTGATGGTCTCAGTCATATTTATGTCTTCCTCCTTTCCTCCTCCATGTCCATTGGAGTTGGTTCCTTCCATACCCAACTGAACATTCAACCCTCTAATTTTATCTTCTTGGTTGTAGACTACCTATGTATCCTCCATCACTCTGCACTCTGCGCTGACTCTAATCTGACAGTTGTTAATTTTCCAAAAATGTGCAGCCAACAGAACTTTGTCAAGCTAATTGTTCTTAATAATTTCATGAAAACATGAACCATTTTGATTCATTAATATATATCAGAGTTATTTTCTGTTGATTTCCTGAGAAATTGAGTGTTCATATCAAATTTGTGGGTGAACAGTTATCTTCTATTGTTCAAGACCTTTCCAATGCCTAGTTCCATACTCAATTATGAGTTTTTAGCAGGAAGTTATGGATACTTGAACAACTTGTTCTTTCAGTGATACAATATTGTACATGGATTATTCCAACTCAGGGTAGAATTGGCTCTTGGATCCGTGTTGGATCCCTTCTTCAGGTTTACAGACTTTCCTTACTTCTTTAGGTGTAGGTCATGTTATCGCACAATTTGTAGGAAGGGTTTAGGTAGCTTGAGTCAAGGCTTCAAATTGGCGTAACAGGAGCTTCCCCACCCACTATCACCTCGATGGGGAGCTCTTTCTATTTAGGGTGGCTAATCCCAAGGGAGACGTCCCTAGTAATCTGGGGTTCTGAAAGGTCTAAAGGTATTTTAGGATCAAGATGAGGGTTTCCTTTCACAGATTACTGCCAAGAGAGATAGTCAAGGAGAAAATCTTCCACTGAATGGAACCTGCTTGCGAGACAGGACAAATGAACTAGAATGTGCTGCAGTGGTTAGTACTTCACAATTTAATGACTATCTTTAAATATATATGAGCAATGATAATTGTAATTATTGACGAAGTCAATGATTATAGACAAGAATAAAAGCTTAAAACACTTCTTCAATAAATACAAATGATAGAGGCATTCAATGTTTAATATCAATCCTTGTATTATCACAATGCAATAAAAGTCATAAATCTTCTCATACATAAATATTGTTGCTGCGTCACTATGTAGAATTAGGGTGACGTCAACCCTGATATTAGGTCAATTTTGGAGGGAAAAAATTGAACGTTTTGCACATTAAACCAAGGAAAATAATCTATACTTCAAATGCCAACCAAATCACAACGTTTCACACTTAAATAGTGGCTGAAAGAGGCTTGACGTCATCAATATTTTTGTTGTTACAGAAGTGACGTCAGCCCTAAAACAAGTCAGTTTGAGACACAAGGAGAAGGACATTTTGTCAAACAAGCTTATAAATGCAATCAACAACTCAAAGTCTATCAAAACAGGTGACAAATGTCAAAACGTTTTAGGCCAAGCAAGGGTTTTAGACATGTATGACATCACCTATAATGTTGTTGTTTTAGGGTTAGGGTTAGCTAGTCAAAGAGGTGGCCTTATCAGTGGAATATCTTCTTTGACTATCTCCTTCTTGGCAGTAATCTGTGAAAGGGAACCTTTATCTTGATCCTATAAACTTTAATCCCTCTCAGAACCCCAGATTACTAGGGACGTCTCCCTTGGGATTAGCCACCCTAAATAGAAAGGGCTCCCCATCGAGGTGACAGTGGGTGGGGAAGCTCCTGTTACGCCAGTTTGAAGCCTTGACTCAAGCTACCTAAACCCTTCCTACAAACTATGTGATAACATTTTGGCGCCGTTGTTGGGGAACACTGAGTCTACCTTCCTCAATGACATATCTTTGGTAAGCCTTGTCCCAAAGACCTTTTCTTACAAGCTTACCTGGCGACTCCACTACCTTTTCCCCCTATTCTTTGGTAGTTTCAGGGAAACTATCTGGCGACTCCACTGATGACGAAGTCAACAATGACTTCACAATGGGATCCAGGAAGCTATAGACCTTTAGATATGAGTGAGATCCCTGGATATCCCAGGAAAATGCCTCCTCGTTATGAGGATTTTCTTCCTCGATTTGTTGGCGTCAATGGAGAATGTCCTGAATCTCACATGATGAGATTTTGGAAATTCTTTGAATACTTTCCTATCGACGACGAGGCCGAAGACGTGGTGATGAAACTTTTCTCTGCCTCCCTGCATGGAGGGGCCAGAAGATGGTACAATAACCTTCCAGCTGCTAGCATCACTACTATGGAACAATTTGAAGAAATTTTTCTTGCAAAGTGGACCATGAAAGTAGAAGCAATACAATCATTGTTGAAAGAGATGGAAGGCATAAGACAAGCAGAATCTGAGATTGTCAAAGTTTTTGGTTTTAGGTTCGAGAGATTTCTTTGCTAGATTCCACAAAGCCATCGTCCTGAAGAGAAATACCTTGTCTACCTCTATGCTAACGGACTTCAGGGACATTTGAGCTTCCTTCTAAGTAAGAAGAATCCAAAAACACTTGCAGAAGCTCACAATATGGTCATCCAAATTGAAAATAATCTCTCCTTGACCAGGGCCAATGCCATGGACATTCTCGGCTTGATAAAACTGGTCTCCCATGAAAACTTTGAAGATACGCAAGAGGAAGAGGAAATGGAAGCCTCGGATGAAATGGAAACAGTCCACGGGGATGAAGAAACAACACATGCTGAAAACACCAGAGTCCTCGAAGTACCTGCACAAGAAGAAACAGTGAGTTACCCTCCTACCCTAGTTTCTGATGATACTTTACCTTGTGATGAGAAGGAGGAGGATGAATTTCTAAATCCTACATGCTATGACACAGATAATGACACTGTTGATAATATTGATGAGTTCATACATGTTGGGAGACGTGGGTGGGATGTGGTTGGTTATGACCTAGACCCCATCTATGACACTGAGAGTCATCTCCAGTTGTTTCCCTTGCAGTTTTCATAGCAATTTACTTATGATCAGTGGCAACAAGGAGATGAAGTTTTTACTTGTAGCTTTCAAAACACCAAGGATGACCTAGTGCCTAATCTTTCGGATGATTTTCAGTCTTACCTTGAGATGTTTGATGAGTACCTTACTGAGCATTTGGACCCTATTTATAAATATGATTGCCAACCACCATTATGCTTAGATTCTGATGCAATTAAGGACATCGTTTTCCTGGAGAAGGTTACTCATGACTTTTCATCCCAACCACCAATTATTACTTTGCCTTGCTTTTCCATTCAGGGTGTAGTTGGGAAATACCTTTTTTGTGTTGAGTTTCCTCCTGGGAAAACCCTAGATTTCAAGGGTTGGTTGGGTAATACTATTTTCAATTAGTTTTTCAACCTTCTCTTGATAATGTGCCAGTCTTCTACTAATTTTTTGTCAATTCTTTCTTTAGAGCATGAAAACGCCCTAGGTGACCAGTTTACAGGCCCTTTGAGTTGGTTTGTTGAACCTAGTACGTTTCATGACCCT
>ML788847.1:1004362-1021798 GCA_009831015.1 Picea engelmannii
ATATATATAATTCGGTGTTAAATTATTATAAGAAATTAAATTATATACAATTTTGTTAATATTACATTTAAATTTAATTCTGTGTTAAATTATTATATAAGAAATAAAATTATATATAACTTTGTTAATATTAGATAGAAATTGAAAATATATAAAAAATTTATAAATAACTTTGTCAATATTAGATAGAAATTGGAAATATATAAAAAATTTATAAATATCTTAATCGCTAATATCATTGACGACTCTGAAAAAGAGAGGAAAACATAGACTCTTGTCCCTGAATTTCAACTCATTCATATTCAATTATTATTCATATTCAAGTATAAACATTACATAAAGTTTTGTGTCTAATAACTTTAGAAGGTTCAGTGCACTATGCAACACAAAAGCGGATTTGCTTTAAAGTTAGTCATATCATAATGACTCATCTTCTAAATCAAGTAATAGAAACATTCAAACCTTGTTCTTTTGTTGCAGATTTAAGAATGACTTATTTTCTAAATTAACCAACAAACATATCTAAATCTACTAATAAATATATTAAATTTTATTATTTTAGTTTATTTAAAAAATATAACATATCAAGATTTAGTTAGTATATATAAGACAATCATCATCACTCTCTAAATCAACCAATACACATCTAAATCTAGATTTTTCATTCTACATTTAAGGATTGCAATTTATCAAGTTGCAACACACCAAAATTTAGTCCAATACAAGCACTCTATTAATAATTCACCTTATAAACCAACCAATAATACATATCAAGATTTATTTCAGTGCATATCAACAGTCTCTTAAGAGCACACCCTCTAAACCAACCATTGAACACATCCAACCATTGTTCTTACACCCTTTAAACCAACCATTGAACACATCCAACCATTATTCTTTATTGCATATTCAAGAATTTTGACATATTAAGATTTAGTCCAGTGCATATTGAAATAGTTGTGTATTAATGATTAATCCTCTAAACCAACCAATAACATATCCAAACTTTTTCCTTTCATTGTACATTCAAAGATTGTGCATATCAAGATTTTAGTTTAATGTATATTGGTAGAACACTTTATAAACTCAATCTTTAAACCAATCAATAAACACATCCAAACCTTGTTCTTTTATTGTACATTCAAAGATTGTGCATATCAAGATTTTAGTTTAATGTATATTGGTAGAACGCTTTATAAACTCAATCTTTAAACCAATCAATAAACACATCCAAACCTTGTTCTTTTATTGCAAATTCAAAAATTGCAACATAACACGATTTACTCCAAAAATTGCTACATATCAAGATTTATTCCAATGCATATCCAGGAAGCAGTATATAATGATTCAGCCTCTAAATTAACCAATAACACATCCAAATATTGTTTCCTAATTGAGCATTTAAGACTTAGTCCATTGTACACATCCAAATATTGTTTCCTAATTGCATATTTAAGACTTAGTCCATGGCATATTGAAGGAGTGGATAAAGCAAGCAATGCAGATGGAAGAAGATGGGATAAACTATGCAGTGGGTACAGGAAAGCAAATAGGGAGATTTGCATATTTAAGACTTAGTCCATGGCATATTGAAGGAGTGGATAAAACAAGCAATGCAGATGGAAGAAGATGGGATATACTATGCAGTGGGTACAGGAAAGCAAATAGGGAGATTTGTATATTTAAGACTTAGTCCATGGCATATTGAAAGAGTGGATAAAGCATGGCATATTGAAAGAGTGGATAAAGCAAGCAATGCAGATGGAAGAAGATGGGATATATTATGCAATGGGTACAGGAAAGCAAATAGGGAGATTTGAAAGCATGTCTTTCAAATAATATAGTTATGCAGCAAAGAAGAAGATCTTGTAACTTTGTTTTTTTTTAAATAATAAGTAAAAACAGATATCATTCTGTTGTAAAAGTACTTACATAGACAATGTAAGTTTGATGAAGGACTGTTTTGTTGACAACAATTATACCACCAGATAGGACAGAAATTATACCACCAGTTTTGTTTGATAAAGGACTGTATTTTTTTATGAAGGACTGTTTTGTTGACAGCAATGATACCACCAGATAGGACAGAAATTATACCACCAGTTTTGTTTGATAAAGGATTGTATTTTTTGATGAAGGACTTTTTTTTAATGAAGAACTGTTTTGTTGACAGCAATGATACCACCAGATAGGACAGAAATTATACCACCAGTTTTGATTGATAAAGGACTGTATTTTTTTGATGAAGGACTGTTTTGTTGACAGCAACGATACCACCAGATAGGACAGAAATTATACCACCAGTTTTGTTTGATAAAGGACTGTATTTTTTGATGAAGTACTGTTTTGTTGACAGCAATGATGTAAGAGGAAAGTAACTGTCTTTTRTTTGATAAAGGACTGTATTTTTTTTTATGAAGGACTGTTTTGTTGACAGCAACGATACCACCAGATAGGACAGAAATTATACCACCAGTTTTGTTTGATAAAGGACTGTATTTTTTGATGAAGTACTGTTTTGTTGACAGCAATGATGTAAGAGGAAAGTAACTGTCTTGTAGAAGAGAGTTTTTGTAGGAAAGTAACTGTCTTGTAGAAGAGAGTTTTTGTAAAAACAATTGTTATATTTATTAATATAAATATATTTTTCATTACGGAAAAAAAAACCTATTCTCGTATTAAAATCTAAAACAAACTTGTAATTCTAAAAATCCATATAAAAAATCTAGCCAAAAAAATAAACTGTGTTTGTTGCTCGAATAACCTACTCTCATATTAAATAGGTGACAACAAAATCCAGCCCAATACACATTGGATAAATCACCACAGAGAGTCTAGATTCGAATCCAAAAGTTAACTATAACCTTATTACAGCCTTGACATGTAAACCTTGTTGATTGAGAGCAGAATAATGTACTATGAATATTTCAGATATATTATGGACAAAACCCTAAGGGACTTCTTCAAACACAGGAGTGAACACAATCCATTAAAACTCCAAGTGAGCTCCGAAAACACAGTAGAATGAGCACAATCAATCGAAAGAATATCTTTTGGGGATAGAAACCATCCCATTTTATGCATCAAACCTGGCCTCCATTGACGCGAACAACCTGAGCATTTATCCACTCTCCTTCGTCGCTCGCCAAGAACGCAACGAGCGGAGCTACATCTTCCACCTTCCCCAACCGCTCAAAGGGACTGGATTTGACCCCGACTTCGATCGCGGCATCGCTTTTGCCGTCATAGAACATATCGGTGGCAACAGGGCCTGGGGCCACACAATTTGCAGTAATATTAGTGCCCCTCAATTCCTGCGCCAGGATTCTCGTCATCATCTCCACCGCCGCCTTGCTGGCCGCGTAGGCGCCGAACCCCGGTCTCGCCAGTCCCACAATGGAACTGCTTATGTTGATGATGCGACCGCCGCCCCCGCGGACGACCCTCTTGGCGGCTTCTCTGCTACACAGAAACGCCCCCTTGCAGTTGACATTGAATGTTCGGTCCCAATCTTCATCGGAGGTCTGTGCAAGGGTTAGATACTTGGGGTCCAGCACTCCTGCGCTGTTTACCACGATGTGGAGCGGCCCAAATGCCTGCTCCGCCGTGTCGAATAGCTGGGCAACCTGCGAGGGCTCAGCGACATTGGCTTTGCAGGCAATCGCCCTCACACCATCACCCGAAGAAGAAGAGTTATTGATTATGGAAGCAACTTCCTCTGCGGAGTGTTGACTGGAGGAGTAATGGACGACCACTCTGGCTCCCTTCTCCGCCAAGTGGAGGGCGATCTCCCTGCCGATCCCCCCGGACGCACCTATAACAATGGCCGCCCTGCCTCCCAAAGGCATCCGCGTTCTCTTCTCCTCCGGCTGTTCATCAGCAGTCGCCATAGCTGAAGGAAGCTTCCGCCGGCCCTGAGAATTTTTTCAATGCGGCGCGGCCCTATAATTTCAGAGGAAGCCAATTGCATATTTTATCTCCGAAGACATTACTGTATATTTATGTAAGTCTTAACTGTGGTTAACAGGTTGCAGAGTGTGATTAGAGGTAGTGTTTAGTTTTAGGATGGGAATAAGAGTCTATATACTAGCACAGCCACATAATTGTGGCTGATCAACGCAGAAAGGTTGATAAGATGAAAAGAATCCTTAAAAGAATATATTAAATTTTATTACTGATTAATAAATAAACGGTTGACTTTCATTTATCTGGTGTTAATATTTTAATTTTTGTTAATCATTTAGGTGGCAATCAATTAGCTATCAAAGTAATTTTTAAATATGATTAGGTAAATGTAAAAAAGTAAACACATAAACGGATGTCTTTATAATAGCTAGGAAGTTAATGATTGAAATCACAGCCATTTATTTTGTGACTACTAAGAATAGTCCAGCCATATTTAATCATGTTCATAGAAAACTTATTAAGCACTAAACCCGTATTAAATCTGCCCATTATCAATAGGTATACAAAAATATATGATCTCACTTGTAGTATTTAGTTTTAATATGAGATTAAGATTAGATATATTAAAAAGTATATGATTTTATTAGAAATAATCTCCCTTATAAGTGATATTGGTCTTTTTATCATGGATATAGTATTTAAGTTAAAAGGGCGTTTTGATTTAGGGCTAAGATCTAAAATCATCTTAGGTGTTTAGTATGGTGGAAGTTTGTTTCTTACTAACCATTAACTATAACTATTAGATGACATGGTTTTCCATGAATAATGGTAATGAAAAATAAAAATCAATGCATTACTTTATTTTGAAAATGATTTAACCAATTACACTATTATTTAAAACTAATCAATCTCATTTACAAATACTTGTTATGTCCTTGCCATAGTAGCCATAGCAGGGACATAAAGTTTTGGGCAATTTTCATTACTTGGGGGTGGCGGCAGGATGTCGTCACCCCATTAATGTTGTGCAGTCTTGACTGGAATGTTGTGCAACCTTGATTGGAGAGAACGATGACTACTAGGAACATGTGGTGGAGGCAATGGTTGTCGTGTGGTTGCAATCATGCATGTGGTGTCGTTGCAATTGTTGCAATCGATGACTGTCCCCGTGGCGATATTTCTGCATGCACCTTCTCAATGCCTCCTCACTACTACTGAGGCCACAGCGGTGGAGGATTTTCTTGCACAAACATGCAGTGAGCAGCGGGAGGCCGCGGCGGTGGAGAATCGGCCGTGGAGGATTTTCTTGCATAGACGGGCATTGGGCTTCAGGAGGATGAAGAGCAAGAAGAGGAGGAGAATGGGCGGTGGAGGATTTTCTTGCACAGATGGGCGTCGGGCAGCGAGAGGATGAAGAGCAAGAAGAGGAGGAGAATTGATAAATTGTGAAGCAAGAAATGCAGAGAGAAAAGAATAGAACAGAAAACAGTATATTAGAATATATGAAGAAGAGTACAATGAGAAGAGTTAATGAAAAATATATTATGCAAAGGGAAATAGTTGAGCTAAATAGGCTCAAGCAAATCAAGAATAGAAAGTACAGCTGGCCAGGACAGCTGGCAGTGTACAGTCAGTCTGTTGAGGTTATATTATATTTAACACTCCCTCTTAAACTCAACAGTTACAAATATCAGCACTGATTATACCTAAGTGTTGTCTCTGAAAATCAAAAACCGATTTTCCTAGTGGATTTGTAAAGATATTAGCAAGCTGATCTCGAGAACCACAGAATTGTAGTACAATATCACCATTATTGACTAACTCGCGTATGAAATGAAAATGAATGTCAATGTGTTTGTTTTTCTTATGAAACACATGATTTTTGGATAGAGCAATTGTTGAAGTATTGTCACAGAAAATAGGAGTTGGATCCTTTTATGTATGTGACATATCTTTCAATATTCTTCTCAGCCACACAACTTGACAAGAAGTTGAGGTAGCAGCGACATACTCTGCCTCTGCAGAAGATATTGAAACAATTGGTTGCTTCTTTGATGCCCATGAGATCAGATTCGTGCCTAGTTGAAAAACATGTCCAGATGTGTTTTTCCTGTCATCTAGGCTGCCTGCAAAATCACTATCCGTGTAACCAGAAAGTTGATTACTGTCAGATTTAGTGTACCATAAGCCAAAATTGAGAGTTTCTGCAACATATCTCAGAATTCGTTTTGCCATTTTCCAATGAGAATCTTTGGGGGATTCCATGAATTTGGAAACAAGGTTGGCTGCATACATAATGTCAGGCCTAGTTGCTGTAAGATATGACAAACTGCCGACAAAAATTTTGTACAGGGTAGAGTCCACTGTAGAACCTTCATCATTCTTGCTCAATTTTGTGCCTAGGGGTATAGGGGTTTCTACTGGATTGCATCCTTCCATGCGAAATCTTTTGATGATGTCTGCTGCATATTTTTGCTGACAGAAAAAAATGCCTTTGGTTGATTGATTAACCTCAATCCCTAAGAAATATTTCATTATGCCAAGATCTGTCATCTCAAACTCAGATTGCATGGCATGTTTAAAATTTGTTAACTCAAGATTTCCTGTATAGATCATGTCATCAACATATAAACATACAATCAAAATTTTACCATGCTGATCTATTTTGGTGTAAAGAGTTGGCTCATTTTGGCTTCTGCTGAAACCACTTTTGATCAGATAAGTGTCAATTCTGTTGTACCAAGCTCTTGGAGCTTGCTTTAATCCATACAAGGCTTTCTTCTACCGATATACTTTGGTTGGGTGCTCTTGGACTTCAAATCGAAGTGGTTGATTGACATAAACTTCTTCTTCTAAGAAACCATTCAAGAATGCTGACTTGACATCCATCTGGTATACTTGCCATTTGTGTTGAGTTGCTATGGCCAATAGAGTCCTTACAGTGTCTAATCTTGCTACTGGAGCAAAAGTTTCACCATAATCAGTACCAGGTTGTTGTGAGAATCCTTTGGCAACAAGTCTTGCCTTGTGTTTTTTTATTTGCCTTTTTCATTAAGTTTAGTTTTGTAAACCCACTTGACACCAATACTCTTCTTGTGACTTGGAAAATCAACAAGATCCCATGTCTTATTCTTCTCAATGGAGCCAATTTCTTGGTTCATGGCTTGAACCCAATGTAGCTCCTTAGCTGCTTCCTTAAAAGATGTAGGTTGACATGGCATTAAAGAAAAAAGGTTGTGTTGTTCAAAGTCATCCAACTGTTGATGGATTTCTCTCAAACTTCGAGTTCTCTGATTCTGTGGTTCAGAGAATGATTCTCTGCTGGAAGTTGAGTTATCCTGAGAATTTCTAGGTTGTCTTTGTACCTGCAATCTTGGAAGAATAGTTTGAGGTACTTGTTGTCCTGAATTTTCTGCGTTTTCAGAACTTGGTAGCAATGAATTTTGACTGTCCATTTGCTCATTTTCTGAATCATTCCAGAAATTTTACATCTCTGCTGAGAATTAGTTTCTTGGAGATTGGATTGTAAAGCCTGTAAGTTTTAGATGTTTCACTATATCCAGTGAAAATACATTTCTCACTTTTGTCATCAAGTTTCTTCCTTAATTTGGAAGGTATGTGAGTGTATGCTATGCATCCAAATGTCCTTAAATGTGAAACATTTAACTTTGTCCCACTCCATGCTTCTTGAGGAACTTTCATCTTTAGACTTGTGGTTGGAGATCTATTCAAGAGATAAACTAAGCATGCTACTGCTGTAGCCCAAAACCTATTTGACAGATTTTTCTCTTTGAGAAGTGTTCTTTCCATATTCATTATTGTCTGATTTTTCCTTTCAGCCACTCCATTCTGCTGTGGAGTATACCTGGCTGCTTTTTGCATAATAATGCCTTGAGATTTGCAGAAATTTGCAAATTCTCTGGAGTTGTATTCTCCTCCTCCATCTGACCTGAGTGCTTTGATATATTTGCCACTCTGTTTTTCAGCTTCTGCCTTGAATTCTTTGAATTTTGCGAAAGTTTCAGATTTGTGTCTGAGAAAATAGATCCATATTTTTCTGTTGAAATCATCAATAAACGTTAGAAAGTAAAAGATACCACCTATTGACTCTGTTTGCATTGGTCCACATAGGTCAGTGTGAACAAGTGCAAGATGTCGTTTGGCTTGATTTGATGACTGTGGAAAACTAGTTCTCTTATGTTTTCCAGGTATGCAAGACTCACATGGGGGAATTTGCTCTTTAAATATAGGAAGACCTTTGACCATGGAGTTCTTCTGAAGAAGACTTAGACTCTAAAATGGTAGATGTCCAAATCTTGTATGTCAAACCATTGTTTCATTCAGGGTAGATGCACTCTGTGCATATGGTTGAATCAGATTTGCAGTTCTGAGTGTAAGGGGAAACATCCTATTCGGAGTCATATGGATTTCAGAAATCAATTTTTTGCTGGGGTTTTTGTCATATATTTTGCAAGATGCTCCCTCAAAAAGTACTTTATAGTCATGTTCAATGAGTTGTCCTACACTTAACAAATTATGTTTCAAATCTAGAACATGATAGACATTGTGTATGTCTTTCTTGACATTCTGTTTAGTAAGAATAGGAACAATTCCTTTTCCTTGAACCTCGACTAAGTAATCATTTCCAAGTGTAATATCAGATGAGATTGAAGAATCAATGCATGAAAGTAATTATTTGTTACCTGTCATGTGATTGCTGCATCCACTATCCAGTAGCCAAAGATCTTTAGGTTGTTGTTCAGTGTTGTGACATGAAAGAAACATACCTTCTGAGTTTTCTCCTGTGTGATTTGACACATGTGCTCTGCTTGAGAATTGATCTGCTTGCTTCTTCCTGCATTCAGATTCATAGTGCCCATACTTTTTGCAGTAATAGCATTGAATGCTTGATTTCTCATTTGATCTTCTCCCTCTGCCTCTTTGAGGCTGGAAATTCTGATGTTGATTTTGTTGTTGTTGTCTTTGACCTTGGAAATTTTGATTCGGATATTGTTGTCTATTACCTCCACTGGAGTGAGGATTACTGTGATTTCTCCCTCTTCCTTGGTGACCTCTGCTTATTCCTCTACCTCTCCCTCTGCTAAAGGAGAATTGAGTTTTGAAAGCATTGGAGATTGACTCATCTGTGAAATGCAGTCCGGTCTCATGTATCACTAGAGAACCAATTAGTTCATCTATTGAAAAACATGACAGATCCTTGGATTCAAGGATTGTTGTTACAACCATTTCAAATTTCTTGGGTAAACTTCGGAGGACTTTCTCAACAATGTGTTGATCAGTGATGGTTTCACCAATCAATCTGATCTGGTTCACGATGCCCATGACTCTGGTCATGAACTGATCCACATTTTCGGACTCTGTCATCCTTAGAGTCTCGAATTGCGTCCTCAAGGTCTGCAGTTTAACTTTTTTGATCCTGTCATTTCCTTGATAGGAAGATTCAAGGATGTCCCAGGCCTGTTTTGAAGTACTAGCACCTGTGATTTTTGAGAAAATTGAATCATCCACAGAATTTTGAATCCAAAATTTAGCTTTATTTTCTTTGTTCATCTGTGTTGCCTGAGCAATTCTCTGCGGATTTGTCATAGCGGAAAGGGCTGTTGGATTTGGTTCCACATATCCAAGATCCACTAGATCCCATCACTTTTGTGCTTGCAAGAAGGATCTCATCCGAAGAGACCATAACTCATAGTTCTTTCCAAGAAGAATCGGACCTTGAGTTGGTCCTAAATTGTTAGACGACGCCATTTTTTTTTTTTTAATTTGAACAAAAATAGAAAAAAAATTCTTACTTACCTATCTCCTGTGTGTAATTTGCAGTGACTTTAGAACTCTGCGTTCAATATTTCGCGAGTTTTTGGCTTCACGGAATTTGACCTCGGGACTTCGTTAGACGAGTCCTCTGAATTCTTGTCTCTCCAGCTTCTGATCGCCGAAACGCCGATCAACGGTCCAGATCTTCCTGTGATCTGACGGT
This sequence comes from Picea engelmannii, assembly GCA_009831015.1. NCBI lineage: Eukaryota > Viridiplantae > Streptophyta > Pinopsida > Pinales > Pinaceae > Picea > Picea engelmannii. The sequence continues at coordinate 1,014,267 of ML788847.1, forward strand.
TTAGATCCCTTCAGGATTTCGCGATTCGTTATTTTGCGAGTTTAGAACTCTTGTCCCAGAGTTTCCCAAACCGCTAACTCCGAAATGTCGATTTGCCGAAGCGATGTTAACTTCAATTAGCCCCTTGGGCTATACCTCTGGTCCACATGACCTCTCCTGATATGACCGCAGTCCCTTTCGGGGTTTTGCGACTCAAACACGCGATCTCTTGGTCTCTCGACTCCTGAAAAATCGATTCCCGAAATGTCGATGGCCTTTCCTTGCGGTACTTTCCCTGAGGAAGTAGATTGTTGCCACGCGTCCCCTCAAGATGGATGGTCCTTGTCGTTTCACGATTTTGCGATTTGTGACACCCGATGATAGAAATCCTCTGTTGACTTGAAACCCCGGTAGCCGATATGCCGATGGTTTCCTCTATGTTCACCACGTGTGCGAACAAATGGACGACCGTGATCTTTTCGAGATTTCGCGATTTGCGATGTTGGGATTTCACGTATCGGGGTTTTGGAGTGCAGTCTCCTTTGCTCGTCCAACTCCTGATCCCCAATTTTGCGATTGGATCAGATCGATGGCTCACGATCTATCTCGATCCAATGGTTCAGAATAACTCGTGATTTTGCGATTCGCGAATTCTCACGACAGTCTTCTGACATTTACACCTTGCGAGTCAGCGAAATGCCGAGATCTCGCCACGTGTTTCTTGATGGATGGTCCAAATGATTTCGTGACTTCGCAAGTCGAATTTATCCTGTGCGCTCCAAAGGACTAAACCTCGTGCACCTTCTCGCTGATCCAACGGTTGTCGGTTCTCTGCGCAAGATCTAACGATTGAAATTATTTCGTCTTTTCCGCGCTCTCTTCGTCCCTTCTGAATTGGTTTCCCACTCTAGATCCGTTCGCAAGACGAATCTTACGGCCTCAATGGCTGTTCTTTGCACATGAGATGTGTTCTTTGTTGCCTTTGAAGGAATTTTCTCCTGCGGAAGAAAAATTCGTGAATCTTTCAAAGATTTGAAAGAATTTCATGAGTTCTTTGTTCCTTGCCGCAATCTTTGACAGATTTGAGCGATTTTCAAAATGCTTTAAACGCTTCTTCTTTCTGCAACTATCTTTCACGAATTTGAACAGATGCTTTGAATTCTTCAAGAGTTCCTGCCTTCTGTAGCTCTTCTTCGTGAATCTTTGATGATTCTTTGAATGAACAAGAATCTTTACTATTTCTTCCTTCTTAGTCTCTGCTTCTTTGTCGTGTTTCTACTCCTTGAAACTTTCGAGCATAGTACGCTCTGCGACCTCACGTGAGCTTCTTACGCTGATCTTTTGAGCGTATGACGGTCTACTTCCTCATGGAAGTTTCCTGCGAGGATCTTTCGAGAGTATGATGGACAACTCTCCAACCCTTGTGAAAAAGACTGAGTCACGTGCTCTCAAGATCCGTGTAAGCTCTGCGCTATTTGAGGATCGTGTTTCTCTCCAACCTGTGTGAAGAGGCTTACTTCTGTATCTCTGATACCATGATAAATTGTGAAGCAAGAAATGTAGACAGAAAAGAATAGAACATAAAACAATATATTAGAATATATGAAGAAGAGTACAATGAGAAGAGTTAATGAAAAAGATACTATGCAAAGGGAAATAGCTGAGCTAAATAGGCTCAAACAAATCAAGAATAGAAAGTACAGCTAGCCAAGACAGCTGGCAGTGTACAGTCAGCTTGTTGAGGTTATATTATATTTAACAAGAATGGCCTGAACTACAAGAACAATGGCAGCTTATAGAATAAACAGTAAGTATATTTATTCTCTGCATACGGCTACATCACGGGTTTACTATTTGGGAGATTTGTAAAACCAAAGGTTTCTTCTTTATTGTATGAGTTTTATCGATGAGACAGTGAATGGTTTTTTCGAAGACCATAAACATTTTCATAATTGATTTCATTTGGAGACTCATGGTTTTTATGTGATTCCATGATCATATTTCACTATGGGGCTTTGAAATCGTTAAAAAGAAGGTTTGTCTTATAGCCCATAAGATTCAAAACTTTGTTTATTGCATGAGCTCTAACATGGCATTTAAATTGAAACAAAAATCATCCTCATCTACATTTAAGAGACTTCAACTAGCACTGGTCATGCATCTAACTGCGTGTCTCCAGTTCTTCCATGACTGGTGGCCTTGGTTATCCACGTTGGCAATGTTAGAGTGTGTCACGATCTGGTGCCAGTAATAGGTCTGACACGGTTTATTTCTGTACTCTCACGTCTTAATCGACGTACTAACCAACATTAGTTATGAGTTCATGTTTTTCAAACGCATGCTCTGGCCTTTTGGTTTGAGGGTGTCATTGTCTTTGTTATGGTCTTTTGCAGAAAAAACGCTACCATTGCTAGCTCCAAGTAATGATTCTCCTTGGTAATCAAGATTTCATTTCAATATGTACACGTTCCCCTCATACCTCGGAGAGTATATAATTTATTTAATTTCCTTTCTGAATTTAAATATAAGATTTATCAGTAGGTCAGTTAAATTTTGGTGGTGTCGGTCTATGCCAGAATGGCTTGTTGGTAGACTATTTATGATTTTTCTTTGAGGTAACATAATACCCCATACTTATACCTCATTGTTGCTTCCTCATATTCTCTTATTTGGATATTTTCGCTCTGAAAATTATAACACTAGTTAAACAGTGTTTCCATTTGACTAGTGCTATGACTTTTTTGTTCAAAACTTACAGTCCTCTGATACACATGGTATCCTACATGTCAGGTCTTCTCTGTACATAAGGAACAACGATGCAATTCGTTAAGTTGCTTGAGTTATATTTAAGCTTCAAGGTAATGGATAGTTCGTTTACAATCATACATTTGTTTGGTTCTCATATATCGTTTGGTTATAATTCTAACTTTAACCATTCCTCAGTGCAGGGTTCTTATATATCCCTTGATCGAACTCAGGTTTGGGGAACTCTATATAACATGTACATGATTTAATCTAGCAACCCACTAAGTATGCTCTCTAGAAGCGATATTGGGTTCAACTATGCGTCATCTCCTTCAAGGTTTCCAAACACAAACTTGTACATGATTTAATCTAGCAACCCACTATTGCACTCATTCGCTAGAAGATGATTAAAATGAGGCTCTCAAAGAATTTTTAAAATAAACAGGAATGTCAAAAAACCTATACATCCAAAAACCTAACCCTAGGAGATGAAGTGCCAAAAGTCACGTGGGCCCTGTTTGGGTAAGTTAGTACATCAACTTCCCGGGGTTGTAACATTTGCATACAATCTCCGTTTTAGGCACATGATAGCTTGTTGGAAAGGTATATCCGAGGACTACACATATATCATGTAGAGAGCCCTACAAAGTTTGATTGTGGAGATCCTTAAAAACATTTTTTAAGGCCTCAAAATGACCCCTAAAGTCAGGGACCCAAAAACTAGGAAAAAACTGTCGAACTGGAAAATTGCCAAAATGAGCTAGTTGGAATAGGTGGGAGGCCACCGAAATCCATTTGGATCAATACTCCCCCCTTAGGAAGAAATGGTCTCCATTGCATTGAGTTCCCCCATTAGATGAGAACATTTCTGCTGAATTTGGCCCCGGCTGAGACACTTGCCTTGGTGAAGGAGTTTCCCTACTTTGACAACTCGATAAAAATGGATACTTTGTTGGTGAGTGCCCTTGAATTGTTTTTCCACAATCTGATCACTAGATGCCTATTGTATGCAGTTGAGGTTGAGATCTGTTGGTTTCAGTTGTTTTTCTATCTCTGAGGTGTCCAATAATGGTGGGAAATAAGGTCGAAGGAGATCCCCATTGAACACTAGGTGCAGGCCAAGGAAATGATGAATGTTGAGCTCAAAAGAATTATCACCCAAAACCTTGGTGATGGTGTACAACCCATAACAGAGTGGGCGAAGATTCCGATGGGATCCGTTAAGGAGTTCTTTCTACAAATGCAACCAAACTTTTTCGCCCACCTAAAACTTATGTAGCACCCAATGTTGATCAGGGCGTTGTTTGTACTTGTCACTAGACTGATGTATGATATCCTGAACTTGTTGGAAGATGTGATAGATCCGATCAATGAATCGGGTGGCTTTGTTAGCTTCAGTTGGAGAAGGATATGAGTCAGTCGAGGTGACTGCAAGGAGTAGTGGAAAATCTATGGGACCCAATGGTTGGAATCCCAACCCCACCTGAAAGGGGTTGTGGCAAGTTGAGCTATGCAGGGCTCAGTTGTAGCTATGTTGGGCATATGGAATACTCTCATCCCATGTGTGAGGGTGCTTGGAATTATACATGTGCGGGATATGCATGATCATTCGATTTATGACCTCTGTTTGGCCATATGTCTGGGGGTGGAAGGCCATGGATTTGTTGATCTTGGTGTCCAACAGTGACCAGAGGCTCGACCAGAATGTGTTGAGAAATCAATTATCCCAATCTGAGACAATGGTTTGTGGGATACAAAAATGTACCCAAACTCATTCAAATAAGAGCTTGGCAGTGGCCTCTACTCCGATTCTCTTCTTGCAGGTGGCTAGAATCGCCATCTTAGAAAAACGATCAAAAACCACAAAAACACAGTCATTTCCCCTCTTGGTGGATGGAAGGCCTGACATGTATTCCATGGAGATGGATTCCCATGGCATGTTTCTTAGTGGTCGGTTTGGCAATAGCACAGGCAGTGCAGGACCTTATATACTTGTTGACCTCCTTTCAAAGTTTCGTCCAGTAGAAATGTTTCTGCAACATTGCCACTGTCTTTTTGATGCCAAAGTGTCCTCCCACCCGACTGTAGTGGGATTCCCAGATAAACTTTTCTCGTTCGCTTGATGGAATGAAAATATGGCCCAGAAGGGACATCAGCCCATCCTGAAGATGGAAATTAGCGACAACTACATTTGTGCCCAACATTTGGTAGGTGGTGGCGAAGTCCAGGTCTATCTCATAGAGTTGGGGCCATTTAGAGGTCTCATGGTCACAAGATTTTAGCACCATGGTGAGTGTCACAACTAGTGATCTGCCGAGGCAATCAATGACACGGTTGTTGCTTCTTGTTTTATACTTGATGTTGAGGTGGAATTGCAGTAAGTATGTGGACCACTTCTGATGGTGGTCATTATGAAATTTGCCTTGCATCTGCATGAACTGCAATTTCTTATGATAAATGTGGATGATTGTCTCCTTCCCAAGAATGTAATGTATCCATTGGTGATAGGCTTGCACAATGGAGTGCATTTCTTTGTTGTAAGTAGGGTACTTAAAGACAACATCTGATAGTGTCTCACTATGATAGGCCACAGGGTGGTCGTGCTGAGTGAGAACGATGCCCACAACATAGTATAAATAATTTGTCTTGATCTTAAAGGGTTGTTCCAGGTCCAGTAGTGAAAGTATTGGGGTTGAGAACAAGTGATGCTTCAAATAATCAAACGCTTGTTGTTGGGACTGACCCCACATAAATTTTTCCCTACCACTACCCCTGGTTGCTTGGCTAAGTGATCCGGATTTATGTAGGAACACAATGAAATACAGAAATACACATAAACGTAGAGATGCAACGGAAATAAGACTTCATTTCATTAATAACAAATGACTGAAATATGCTCACAAACAGAATGTAAATAAACTAGCTAAGGTGCTGGTAGCTTATCTCTGAGAAGAGATGTGGATGCTACTCGCATCCGTGAGAAGATGATTACAACGAGGCTTTAGAGGCCTTTTTACAATAGACGAGAATGAAAAAAGTCATATACATCCAAAAACCTAACCCTAGGAGATGAAGCGCCAAAAGTCATGTGGGCCCCGTTTGGCTAAGTTAGTACATCAACTTCCCGGGGTCGTAACTTTTGCATACGATCTCCGTTTTAGGCGTGTGATAGCTCGTTGGAAAGGTATCGTCGAGGAGATTCATTTTGGGGGATAAATCATGCCTTCAGCTAACATTGAGAATCTATATCTAAAAAAACCTTCATTTAGGCCCTCAAAATGGCCCCGGAAGTTAAAACCTGCTAAAAATAGTAAATTGCCAAAATTGCCAGAAAACTGTTTTGAGCCAGTCGGAGAAGGTGGGTGGCCACTGATATCCACCTGGATCAATCCTCCCTCCTTAGGAAGTAATGGTCCCCATTGCGTTGAGTTCCTCCATGAGATGAGGAAACCTCTGCTGAACTTGGTCCCTGGTGAGCCATTTGCCTTGGTGAAGGAGTTGGCCTGCTTTCATAACTCGATATAGCGGTATCCTTTGTTTTCGGGTGTGCTTGATCTGTGTATCCATGATCTGATCAGTTCCGGCTTGTTCCATGCAGTCTGGATTTAACTCTATTGGTGTGAGTTGTTCTGCCATGTCGGATGTGTCTAGTAGAGGTGGAAAGTAGGGTTGAAGGCGGTCCACATTGAACACTAGGTGCAGACTAAGGAATGGTGGAATGCTGAGATCAAAGGCATTTTCCCCTACAGCCTTGGTGATGGTGTATGACCCATATCAAAGTGGACGAAGCTTGCGGTGGGGTCTAGCGAGGCGCTCCTTTTGCAAATGCAGCCACACTTTGTCGCCCACTTGGAAGTTGTGTGGCACCCGATGTTGATCATGTCGTTGCTTGTAATTAGCATTGGATCTGTCCAAGATGTCATGAACCTGTTGGCGGATGTGTTGAATGTACTCAATGAATTTGTTTGCCTTACCTGCCTCAGATTGGACATGAGTTGAATCTTCCTGAGTAGCCACAAATGGCATGGCTATGTCAATGGGATAGAGTGGCTGGAATCCCAAGCTCACTTGAAAGGGGCTGTGGCTAGTTGAGCTATGGAGAGATCGATTGTAGCTGTGTTGTACATAGGGGAGGATCTCATCCCATGTGCGTGGATGCTTTGAATTGTACATGCGCAGAATGTGTACAATCATCCGGTTGACGACCTCTGTCTGGCCATCAGTTTGCGGATGGAAAGTTGTGGAATTGGTGAGCTTGGTGTCCAACATCGACCTGAGGTTGGACCAAAATGTACTGAGGAACCTACTGTCCCGATCTGAGATGATAGACTGTGGGATCCCAAAGTGTACCCACACTCGTTCAAAGAAGAGTTTAGCAGTGGCTTCTGCTGTGATATTCTTCTTGCAGGCCATCATAATGGACATCTTCAAGAATCAGTCGACGACCACAAAAACACAGTCATTGCCATGCTTAGTAGAAGGAAGGCTCGACATGTAATCCATAGAGATGGATTCCCAAGGTGGACTGGGGGTAGGAAGTGGAGTATAGAGGCCTTGCTTCTTGATGGTCAGTTTGGCAATAGCGCAAGCAGTGCAGGACTTGATGTACTTCCCGACATCTTGTCGAAGGTTCGACCAATAGAAATACTTTTGCAGTACTGCCATAGTTTTCTCGACCCCGAAATGCCCAGCGACTCGACTGTAGTGCGCCTCCCAAATCATCTTGGCACGCTCACTTGAAGGAACACAAAGGTGTCCCAAGTGACAAAGCAGGGCATCCTGGAGGTGAAAATTGGGAACTTGCTTTC
>ML788847.1:1045923-1061431 GCA_009831015.1 Picea engelmannii
AGGATCAATTGGGAACCCTGCACTCACTTTGATACTTGAAGACAAAATAAAAACTAGCACATGAGTGTAACATCCTGCTCTTGCACGCACCTGATGTGACTTATTATTTGAGGAAACTTGCGCTGATGTAGGAGCATTTTCATCAAGGCACAAGAGGAGGACAACTCAACACCCTAGTGTGCATTTTGAAATGATTTTGAATTTAAGAAGGGCATATCACACAAATATATTGAAAATATTGTGATTTAAGAACGTCTTTAATGTTTAAGAGATGAACCATTGCATGAGATCGATGGGGAGTGTATATCCTTTAATGCAGTAAATCACAGTACAGATTCGAAGCATTTGCTCTTATCTAACTGTCCCAAAAATTTATTGTAATAAATCCTTAGTAGTTGAAATATTTTAATTTCGATAGGTTAGCTCTAAGATAGTCGAAGGGAAAACTCTAGAAGCCCTCTTGTATAAATATGTGTATTTGTTGCCCAAATGTGGTTGTTGAAAATTAGCTGAGATTTATTGTAGCTGAAGGTTATTGTTGCTAAGAGTTGTTGTTGTTGAGAGATATTGAAGAGAATTGTATTAATCCATGTACATATCAGTTGAATGAATATAACAGAGAATCATTGTTCCAATTCCTTGGTGTTGTTGTTATTGAGTCTATCTGAATGAATGAATGGTAGGCTTTCTGTTTAATTTCAATTCTCTTTTATTTCTTGTTCTTATGTTATGAATGCATTTACATGGTTGGATATATGAATTTGAAAGATATTGGATAAGTTTCAATTGTTTCTCTTATACGAGCCTGTATGTAAGGAGTGCAGAGTGTCCGCAAGGTGTGCATTGATAGAGTCTATTTCGACTCAGAAGTTTAGAAGAGATAATGTGAAACTTTTGTTTGCAAGGAGTGCATAAGGGTCCTCAAGGTGTGTGTTGACAGAGTCTGTTTTGACTCAGAAGTTCAAAAGGGAAAATCTTTAAGGTGTGCATAGGCAAAAACACACTTAGATTCATATTGTTTAGGAGGAACAATTGATCCATATAAGAACTATTGGAAGGTGTGCACAGTTGCAATATAAAGAAGTTGAGTCATGGAAAGAAAAATTGTTGCATGGCGTACATAGGGCCAATTTCGACTAAGTGTCAAATAAACTCTATGAGGAGATAGAGTTTTCAAGGAGGAACAAGCTCAGGAGAGATAGCAGTGAGAATTATTCAATAGGGAGAAGCCCTTGAATATTCCTCAAATTAACGAACAAGATCTGTTTAGGGGGAAGTGGGATCATTCCAGATCGTCAGATCTGGGAGAGATGCACAAAGGATAACCATGGTGTCTTTCGGCACTTCGTGGTTTAGAGTGTTTGAAAGTGCTTAAGAGTGGTGATCGCCGAGGTCCCAAATCAACAAATAAAATCCTAATCATTGGTCGCAAGGAGACACGTGGAAGCAGATTAGGGAATTAGAGAGAAAGAGTTTTGGAGGAAATTGCGTGGACTAAGTGTAATCTTTGCGAAGTTGCGAAGGTCGAAGTAGAGATGGACTGTTGGATCCAGAAGGACACGTGATAGAGATCTAATTGTTTCAGAAGAAAGAAATATCAAAAGGAAACGAGGGTGGAGGTCGCAGAAACCGTCGAAGCCCAAAGTCATGAAGGGGGCTGACTCGAGGTTATATCCTGCGGTCTTATGAGAAGAAGATCCTAGCAAGAGGAGCTAGTGCCCGCTAGTTACAGTTACTAGAGGTGCCAGAAAGCGGCTGTGAGGGTAATTCAAACTTGTGAGGTAAAAAATCGAGGTCCTTGTAAGTTGTTCTAGGGTCTGTTAGAGGACCGAAAGCTGATTCAGCTTAAGTGTTTTGGGAGATCCTTAACCAAGAGGTCACAAAACCCCTAGGAGGGGAAGGGGGCTGCATCAAGTGGTATCAAAGCCTGATTTTATTCTCAGGTAGGAGGAAGGAGAATTTTTTTGTCTTATACCATCAAGTGGTATCAGAGACAAAGAATTGATTTCTCTAGGCAAGAGGAGATAGTATGATGCCATCAAGTGGTATCGGATCCATAATTTTCTTTCATACAGTAGGGAAAGGTGAGAAGGTGAAAAGAGGAAGTCTGATATCATTAAGAGGATCATATACATCAAGTGGTAGCGGTGTGAAGAAATATTCAATACAATTCCTCCTTGAAGACGTGCAAAGCCACTTGTAGTAAATCGAGCTGTGGAAAGGGATATGAGAGAACTTCGCGCAAGGTTGGATGCTATGGAGACAAAACAAAGGAGAGAACCTGATGTTGTAGATGTTAGTGATGCAGAAAGTGAAGAAAGGGAAATTGAAGAAGCTGCAAGAGAAGATGTTGCAGAAGAACGCTTGCTGAAAGCGGTTTTCAAGTTGGGAGCTAGAGAAAAGATAAAAATCCCAATGTATGAAGGAAATTTAGATGCTGAAGAATTGCTAGATTGGATAAGATCGATGGACAAGTACTTCGACTATGAAGATTTCGATGAGGAGAAGAAGGTGAAGAATGTTGTCACCAGATTAAAAGACATGCAAAATTATGGTGGGATGAACTGCAGGCTGAAAGAAGATGAAAAGTAAGCAAAAGATTAAGAATTTGGATAGAATGGTAGCCAAGTTGAAAGCTAAATTCATACCCAAGGACTATCATATAAATCTGTTCAGGGAGTTACAGAACCTGAGACAGAAGGGAATGATAGTAAAAGAGTACACAAAGGAGTTCTACAAGATGAACATCAGGGATGAACACAGAGAGAGAGATGATGAAAAGGTTTCTAGGTATATCAATGGACTGAGATATAAAATCCAAGATGAAATCAGTATGATGACAGTGCGGACAGTGGATGATTCTTATTAGATTGCACTGAAGGAAAAAGAGAAGTTGGACAGGAAACAAATCCATCGAAGCAGATGAACAAGTCTAAACATAGGCAAGGGAATTCCCATGATAAGCCATAGAATCCCAAGGTGGAGACTGAAAAACCACATAGTCACTCAGAAAGAGGAGGGAGATAGTATCGTGGAAGAAATTCTTTTTCTCAATGAAGAGGAAGAGGAAGAGGAGGATAAGTGAAGTGTTATGCCTCTGGAAATACAAGACACATGTCTTGGGAATGTCTCGAGAGAAATAAATAAGGAGGAGGTGAAGCTCACATTTTGGAGGTGCAGAAGTGGAATTTTGAGGTAGAAGGTGCAGAAGATGGGAGATCTCTGATGATGAAGAAGGTTCTCTTAAAGCCAGAGACAAAGGTTGACAAACCAGTGCAGAGGAACAGTTTGTTCAAGACTTCTTGCAAGACTAAAGATAGAGTATGCAAGGGGATAATTGATAGTGGGAGCACTGATAACTTAGTATCCATAGAGATGGTGGAGAAATTGGAGTTGGAGACAACTGCACATCCGACTCCGTATAAGGTATCATGGTTGCAGAAAGGACACCAGGTAACAATAACTAAACAATGCCTAGTTGAATATAAGATAGGAGGATATAGAGATTAAATTTTATGTGATGTGATTCCCATGGATGTATGTCATGTTTTGTTGGGGAGACCATGGAAATATGACGGGAGAAAAAATATTTATATTTTGGAGAAGAACGGTAGGACACACATGTTACTACCAATAGAGGAGAAGAAAGTAAAGGAATAATACAACACAGGTATACTTCTCATGAGTGGGAAGGAAATCCTGACTGAAGTCAAGAAGGAACAGGATATGCAGTTTGTTGTGGTGAGGAAACCCAAAGTTATCCTTACAAGTACTTCTATGGAGGATGTTCCTGAAGAAATTCAAGAGTTGTTGGAGAATTTTGTTGATATAGTAGTGGATGACATACCAAGCTCATTTCCACCCTTTAGGATTATCATCCATCACATTTATCTAATACAAGGAGAAAGTATGCCAAACAAAGCAACATACAGACTAACACCTCAAGAGAATGAGGAGGTAAAGAGACAAGTCCAAGAGTTGATGGACAAAGGTTTGGTCAGAGAAATCTTGAGTCCATGCGTAGTACCAACTGTGTTAAGTCCAAAAAAAGATGGAGGATGGAAAATGTGTACAGACACAAGAGCCATAAACAAGATCACCATCAGGTACATATTTCCTTTACAAAGAATGGATGACTTAATGGATTGTTTGAGTGGAGAATTATTTTTCAAATATAGATCTGAAAAGTGGATATCACTAGATAGGGATGAGACAAGGTGATGAGTGGAAAAAAAACCTTCAAAACAAGCGAAGGGTTGTATGAGTGGCTTATTATGCCATTTGTCTTGACAAATGCCCCGAGTACTTTTATGAAGTTGACGAATGAGGTATTGAAAGATTTCATTGGTAAGTTTGTGATTGTATATTTGGATGATATACTAGTATTAATTAAAACTGAAGAAGAGCATTTCAGAAATTTGACATTAGTGATGAGAAGGTTGCAGCGAGAGAAGCTGTTGATAAATGTAAAGAAGTCGTCTTTTATGAAGAAATAACTCACTTATTTGGGTTTTGTAATCTCTTAAAATGAATTGAAGATGGATCCAGAGAAGGTGAGAGAAATTAGAGAATGGCCATCACTAAGGAGGATATTTGAGGTGAGAAGCTTCCATGGATTAACAAGTTTCTATAGGAAGTTCATTAGAAATTTCAGTGGAATTTGTGCACCATTGATGGATATGGTGAAGATGAGACATAAGAATTTTAAGTGGAAATAAGAAAACAAGAAAAGATTCAGGATATTAAAGGAGAATATAACAAAACAACCGATTCTGGTCTTGCCATATTTCAAGAAGAAATTTCAAGTAAGATGTGATATTAGTGGAGCTGCAATTGGAGCAGTTTTGAGCCAAGAAAATATTTCTGTTGCATATTTCAGTGAGAATATGAATGAAACTAAAAGAAATTACTCCACATATGATAAATATTTTTATGCGATAATTCAAGCCTTGAAGAAATGGAGGCACTACCTTGTTCCAAAAGAGTTTGTTTTGTATAGCGATAATCAAGCTTTGCAATTCATAACCATACAAGAAAAATTAAATCAAAGACATGCTAAGTGGATAGAGTTTATGAAAATTTTCACTTTTTTCATTAAACACATTTCTGGTAATGCTAACAAAGTTGTTGATGCATTGAGCAGGAGATGTCTGATTCTGCAGGAATTTCAAGTGAAAACCTCAGGGTTTGAACACCTTAAAGAGATGTATTGTGATGATCCAGATTTTAAAGAAGCATGTGAGGCATGTGAAAATCCTATGCTTAGATACATAAGCCAGTGGATATAGTATCTAATTCAATATGGATTGTTGTTTAAAGGTTGTCAGCTGTGCATACCAAAGTTCTCAATGAGAGAAAATATGTTGAAGGAAAAACATAGTGGAGGACCAGCAGGACATTTTGGCCATGACAAGACATTTGCACAATTGAACAATTCATACTATTGGCTAGGTATGAGGTCAGAAGTGAAGAAATTTGTGGACAAGTGTAAAATTTTCCAGTATGCAAAAGGAAAGAGACAAAACACTGGATTGTATCAACCATTTCCTATTCCAGACAGGCCTTGGGATGCAATAAGCATGGATTTTGTGTTGGGATTGCCAAGAACACAAAGATGAGCTGATTCCATATTTGTAGTAGTTTATAGATTCTCAAATATGGAACACTTTATCCCATGCTAGAAAAAGAATGATGCAACTCACATTGCAAATTTGTTTTTTAAGGAAGTTGTGAGACTTCATGGGTTACCCAGGGGTATTGTCTCAGACAGAGACAATAAATTTGTTGGTCATTTCTAGAGAAAATTGTGGAAGAAGATGGGGACAAAACTATCTTTTAGTTCAACATATCACCCTCAAATGGATGGACAGTCTTAGGTGGTTGTTGGGGCTCAAAAATGTCATATTTTCATCCACCTTTCCCTTCATCATTCTTCACATTTCATCTCTCCATTAACCTTCCATGATATCATTTTCATAAATATATTTGGGTTTCACCTTGTTATTTTCCACTTTATTCATTTTAGTATTAAAAGAGAATTTGTCATTAAATATTATAAAATCGACATGTTTTCATATATATCTCAAAAATGTGTGAGCTTTGTAATGTGTAGGAATATGTGAAGGATTAATTCAAAATGACTTATTGAATACTTCCTCCACCATTTCAAGATTTGAGGAGACAATTCAATCCTATACGAAGGAGAAGATCATGGAGATTTGGTTGACATATCTTATCCAAGATATATGAGAGATATGTGTGAGGATTTGAGGGCATTATATTTTGTAATAATGGGAAATTGGTTGAGAGAAAAGTGGATCTGTAATTATGAGATGGTTATCTTATCTTCAAGGCTCTCACGTATAAAAGAGAGTTCTCTCTCTTCATGAGGGGTTAATCATTGGATAGTCACTGAGTAGTCATTTAGTAGGAGTCATTAGGATTTGAAATAAAAAGGGATTCTTACTTTGCTTTATGCTTTCATTATTGTTTCATGATTTTCCATTTGATTCTTGTAATGTAATTTGAGATTGCCTTACTGTTAGTGTGAGAACACATGTGTCGTTTTATCACTGTTCACATGTTGTTTATCCTTTGACGCAATTTTACATTCCTAGATTAATTTCATTTACGCAATTTCATTTCAATCATGTGTTGTAGCAATTCAATTCCAAGTCATGAGTTTCAACTTCCTGCATTAGATTAATGATTCAATTTCAATTCTAGCTTAAACATTAGATTAGGTTAAATTAGCTTCAGTCTTTCATATACTTTGCATGTGCTTCGTAAATCTATGAACCTCGGATTGAAAAGTTATATGGTTGGGAAAGTACTACAATGAAATTAATACAACATTAGTTCGGTCCAAGGTAATGACTTTTGTTCCCTTGTTACGATTGTTGTTCCCTTTGTAGGTAGTGTCGTTCATTTGAATGGGAAAACTGTCGTTCCTTTTGTTACGATTTTTGTTCCCTATGCAGGTGTTGCATCTTTGGAGGATTAGGTATTGAAAACGGAAGGTAAGAACCTACTTAGGCAACAAGTAAAATGTTTGTGCCAGTGCCTAACTTCGGTTGATGCATAGAAGTTGTTTTTAGGACATCTTTAGAGCCCAACATTTTGGCGTTGTTGTCGGGGAAGCACGATGGATTGAGGTATTCATTTCTTTTTTTTTCATTTCAATTCATGCAAGTGTGATCTAGATGTGTTGGTAAGGGGTCATATAAGCTACTTGAGTGGAGACTCCTCATGTTCTCCCTGCCAACCATGTAAGTGTGAATTTCAATTTCTGCAAAGAGTGTTTCAATTCATGCAAATTTCAATTTATGCAAGAGTGTTTAATTTCTACAAGTGTGATCTACATGTGTTGGTAAGAGGGTCATAGAAGCTACTTGAGTTGAGACTCCTCATGTCCTTGCCAACTACCAAGAGTGTTTGATTTCCGCAACTATGAAGAGTAATTGTTTTATGTTTTAGCAAGGGTGTTTTCATTTAAGTTTTTCATTTTGATTTGGGTGCTGTAAGAATCCTTTTTCAACATGGTTTAACAATGAACATCATCTTGGTTGAAACTGTAAAATGCAGCGGAAAACGAGCTTGATAGAAAGGTGGCGTCTTATCTCTGAGAATTGATGTGACAGTTGTGCTCATTTGCCAAAGATGATTAAAATGAGGCTCTCAAGGCATTTTTACAATAAAAAGGAATTTCAAAAACCCTAGACATCCAAAAACCTAACCCTCGAAGATGAAGCGCCAAAAGTCACGTGGGCCCCGTTTGGGTAAGTTAGTACATCAACTTCCTCGGGTTGTAACTTTTGCATACGATCTTTGTTTTAGGCACACGATAGCCCGTTGGAAAGGTATATCCGATGAATATACATATTTCTTAGGGAGGGCCCTAGACATAGTGATTGTAGCGAGCCCTAAAAATGTTGTTTAGGGCCTCAAAACAACCTCAGAATTCAGGGACCCGAAAACTAGGAAAAAACTGTCGAGGCAGTTGGAATAGGTGGGAGGCCATCGACATCCATCTGGATCAGGGGGACTAGTTAAGTCTATATATGTTTGCAGGGGTTATGATATTATTGCCAAACCATCAATTATGAAGTGTTATAAAAAAATTTGCCTCCCCCCATGCAACTTGCTTGGATGGCCTTTCCATTTCCCTATGCAGACTTGAAGTCCCCTTTTATACTTCCCGGAGCCAAAAAATAATATTTTTCCACATATACACTCTCTACTGATTAGACAACATGTGTATACATAGGTTTCACCACTACAGCTCGAGTACATCAAGTTTGATGCTCAAAATTAAAAATTGTGTCGGGTTTCCATGTCAAATCACAAGATCCATGATCCTTGACCTTCCATATACTGGAAACATTATGAATCGAACCTTCATTTCCATTTGAAGGCTATAAATTGAGCCATATCCAAGCCATGGAAGAGGAGAGAATTCAACTTTTGAGAGAAAAGATACTATGGAGAAATTTTCACTTCACATTGAGTCTCAATCCCTTTATACTTTAAAGTTTGAACACATTGTTCAACCCCCAAGCTCTTCCTTTGATGGATAACATCATTGTCTCCTTTATACGATCTTGCATTTGGTGGAGGATTGAAGTGGTGGAGGCCCAACTGGAAGGGACTTAGTTTCTCGGTTCTGAGATGTGCCGACACAGAAGTTTGTCACTTGTATACTTCCGTTGATTATTTTAATAGAAATACTCTTTTCTCGTCCAATTGATATCTTGAAAATATTTGAATTATTATTCCATGGACGTATTTTTCATGTATGTTAATGGATTATGTTATTTTATACGATAACATTATATATTATCACCATATTCTTGTATATCTTGGTTGTTGCAAACAAGTTGCAGGTATAAATCTTTGAGTTGTGTGCTCAACGGTGGTCTTCATCGAACTTTTGGACGATGTAGGACTTTTATATTGTCTTGTTAGTATTTTCATTTATATAGCATACTTGGGATTAGAGTTAATTTTTGCAGTCATTTTGTCTGTTGTGGTTTACCCCATGCCATAGAGAGATTTTCCTTGCAAAAAAATTGTAAAAATATCAAAGAGGTATGGGAACCATTTTATGGATCATTACGAAAATATACACCCATACAATTCCATCAAGGTTTAAAAAGAGAACAAAAAGGGTAGCAGTCCAATGGGAAAAAGAAAAAAATAAAACAAAAAGATGAAAGAATTCTCAAGGGAGTGGAGGAAGGTTTAACATCTCATTACAATAGTGAAGGTTTTGGACTTTTTTTAGAGGATCAAGAAGTAGAAAAAAAACATTTGGAGGAAAAAAAAATCTACATATCCTTTTAGAAAAAGAGAGAGAATGGAAACTCAAAAGCAGGGATTTATGTCTCCAAGCAGGTGATGAAAAAATAAAAAAATTTCACAAGTTTTCTAGTTGTAGGAACAAAATTAACTATGTATGGACAATAGAGAAGGAAGATGGCTCATGGGAAACAAAATTCAAGGATATTTCAACAAAATGAATTAACTACTCCAGATCCCTCTTCAAGAAGGATTCTTATGCCCCAATATTAGAGATATTAATATTGTCAATTTATTTCTCAAGATTTGTCAATCCAGTGGATAATTATGAATTGATGGAGGAAGTGGGAAAAAAAGATTTTCATGTGATTTTACAAAGTTTTCAAAAGGATAAAAGTCTAAGGCTAGTTGGACTACTTGTGGAATTTTTCCCAGGGTGTTGTGTGTTGGAACATTGGGTTCCTTGGTAAACCTCACCATGTTGGATTAAGGGAGTTGACCAATTCTTGGGTCTGATCACCAACTAAACTAATGGTTGATCCTCTCCACATTTGGATTCCAGATCCACATTTTATGGACAACTAAAACCAATGTGATATTTGGTTTTTTGGTTTGTTCCATGACCAAAACTATTGATAGATGATCCCTTAGATCGATATATTAGTGGATCATGAAGATCATTTGTACTTTACTGCACCAATGTCTTTAAACACCACCACTACTTTCAGATCATTTGTTCTCCTCTGCGATTATTTCTATGTACTAACATGGTATCATAACTATTGGGTTTGTGATATTGGGTTCACATAGAATGAGAATGAGATTGAGACAATGGTGAAGTTGTTTGATCTTTATTGAGTGTTGTGATGCATATTTTATTATTTTGGGAATGATACCCTATTTTTTCGTGTTTTTGGATCCGTTGTGCTATTTAAAACTCACCTAGGGTTTATACTAGTTACTCAATCATAGTTTACTCAAGATTTATTTGCCAATGATTAAGAGACTCAACCCTTTTTATTTGTTGGTTGGGTGTACTGATCTTTTGACCCAACATTGAATCTTGGTTTCTTGTTGAATGCGTACGTTCAATTGAACTCTCACTTGGATGAGTTGACTAGCTCACATTGTGAATATATCAATCACTGGTATACTGACAGACTAAAGGTGATTTGACTATGCCACCTAGAGATGGTTTTCTGTAGAAAATATTGAGATCTGTGTGAACATATATAAATATGGGGCTCATCTCGACTAATCAGGTTTTCCTTTCTTACCTGACTTCTTCTTACCTCTCTCAACCAAGAGTCTATTTCCCTCTTGATCAAATTGATCGCATTGCTTTCTGATTGAATCATCTCCTTGAATTAATATTGCACCCAACTCAACCATGGAGGATTCGATGGACTTCATCTCTCTTACCCACTCCAATTGATTGTACATACCCTGTACAAACGCGAATATACCATAAAATCATTCCTGGGTGATTTCCTTGCTCTTGATTGATGGTTGACTAAGCATAGACTATTCGAATTGACCAAATCTCGGTTGGTGCTCATGGATCCCACATGCGTGGATTCCTTAGATCCTAGAATGAGGATCTTTCATTCGAATAAGGAGGTTCACTTTGTTGAACTCCCTCTTTTCATTTTATCAACTTCATCGATTGGAAAATTTACCCAGAATCTTTGTCAAACTGGTGGATCAACTCAATGGTCATGTCCTCTTATGGATCCATGATTAATCACATTAATCACAACATTATATGTGTGCATGGATACCCTAGAAATTTTATGTCAACTGGAAAGGATATTAGACCTACCTCTTATTACCAACTGACCAAAGGGTTCGACTGGTGGTTTGGCAACCAGATTTGACCAGCGATTCGACTAAATGACAGATTGTGCATCCAGGTTAATTCATGTTTTTGCAAGATTGAAAATCAAATTGCATTTGTTATCAATATACTCATTGATGTCAACTTGTTTATTGTCATTGACCCACCCTTGTTTTATTCTTCGAACCTAGTTTTCAATTTCTGATATGGTTTGAATTAACGGGCATGCAATCTTGAATATTTTTTTGTTAGGTCAAGCTCTCTAGCATATGGTCAATAAAGCCTAATCAAATACCCTTGTTATTGACTGATATAAATACCTTATTCGACTCGTGATATGGTAGCATGATATTTTTTTTTCACTTGATTGCTCGCACACTAACTCTGACATGGAAAGAAATTATATTATTGTGTTATGTTGTTGATAATCAGTCTTACTATTCCAGGATACTCCACTATTAATTTCAATTGCTAATTTGTTGCACTATGAAAGTTGGGTAAAATATTACAGGCACTTTGTGAGAAGAAATTTGTTGATCATCTTGGTCAAGAATAAATTACATTAAATTCTATCATTTCCTTGTTACAGAAAGATAATGTAGGACTGAAGGATTAGTTGAAAACTGAAGAAAACATGTTCCAAAATTCCCTAGCTGAGAAATCTAGGAGGGATTCTTCCCTAGAAAGAACAATGCAATCCTTTTTCAGACTCTTGCAAACAAATTTTAGGACAAGGTTGATCTTATTGAAGATCTGGAGGAATAAATTAAATATCTCCATCACTCAGACAATGTTTCAATCGAAATGGAAATGTACGAGCTGACAAAAACTAATGTCCAACTGACTAGTGAAGTTGCCCAATTATAGGCCTCTATTGATGATCTCCGTGAAACAATTAATCCTCTTCAAGCAGGCTTGTTTGATGAATACCAAGCCTTAAAAGAAGATTGTGATATCTTGCTACTGTAGTTGACTGAGAAAGATGAGACTATTCATGTAATGTAGGAATGTAAACAAAACCTTGAAGAAGAAGTTCACTGACTGCAAAATGGTAAGAAGAAAATTGATGTTGTTGAGCTGAGTGACTTACCTATTCTTTTTTCCACCCTTGATACTTTTGATTGTAGTGCAACTATTTGTAAGAATATTGATGATTGTGTTGTTTCTCCCAGCTTTGAAAAATACACTACAGGTATTGTGCCTCATCTGCTAATAAAAATGGGATATACCAGAGGTTGAATCAGGAAGAATGGACAAGGTATTGTTGTTCCTATTACCCCTATGATGAAGTCACCTTGAGCAAGTCTTGGATATGATGTTGATGTTGCATCCCTGCCTACACTTGTCCTTGTTGTACCCAAGGAATTTCTATTTGTTGCAGGTGGAGTTCAAACTAGTTTTCCAAATGATCGACCTATCATTTTTTTTTTTTAATAGACTAATGAATTTCATGTTCCTCACATGCCAAAATTTGAGATTGTCATTGCTGATAAAATTATTTCTGATATGTCAGGTTGTTCTACTCTTGTAAGTGAACCAAAACTTGAGCCTACCTCCTCTGGTTAGCCAACATAGAAATTTGGGCCCTATCACCATCCTCATCATACACATCAAAGGAATGGAAATCATGCTTTCAGATATTTGTAGAAGATATGTGAAAGATATAACCTTGGAAAAATATCGACTACTAGGATTGATTGTAGATGGATTGATGGATGGTCATGGAATCATTTGACCGGATGTTTGAGGACTTCATATCGTTGTGTATAACAATTTGTATAGTTTTGAAACATTCCTCTTAATTATTGATGATTTACTTGGACATTTTCATTTGAGGATCGAATGTACATGACATTCGACTAGAGTTTCAGCTGAGATATTCTTTGATTGGAGGTTCAACTAGTATTTTTCGACTAGAGCTTCGATTAGCTATTTCTCGTCGAATATTTTTTCTTATTATATATATTTTTTATACTTATCAATCNGGGGGGGGGGATTAATTGAAATTGTTGATATGCAAACCCAATTGATGTCTTTTTGTTGAATTGACTCGGACTTGTTGACACCGACTGAACCATGTTCGATTGTATTGTTGGGAAATGTATTACTGATACATAGATTGTTTGGATTGGTAGAGACTATTGGATTGAAAGAATATGACTTGGTGTAATTATTTTACAGTCAACTAATTGACTGGCCTGTGTTGCCTTGTTGTCTAGTTGACTGACTGATTGGGACTCTGTTTTGGACAACAATTTTGAAACTAGTTTGCAATGGATGACTTCCTCTTTTCATTGATCATTGTTTATGGTGACAATGTTCATACTTCGTCAGGAGTGTTGTTGTGACGTGTTTGATCATCTTTTGCAGTCAGAACAAATTAAGGGAGTAAATCTCTATTCTATGTAATTTTTTTTCCTCCAAGATGAGTTTACGGGGGTGTTGGAACATTGGGTTCCTTGGTAAACCTAACCTTGTTGGATTAACAGAGATGGCCAATTCTTGGGTCCAACTACCGACTAAAATAATGGTTGACCATGCCCACATTCAAATTCTACATCCACATTTTATGGACAGGTACAACCGATATAATCTATGGTTTTTCGGTTTAGTCCATGACCAAACCTATTTATAGATGATCCCTCATATTAGTATATCATCAGATCATGAAGATAATTTGTGGTTCAGTGCAACCGTGTCTTTAGACACCACCACTACTTTTGTATAGTCTATTCTCCTCTGTATTTATTTCCTTTTCCCAACATTATGATTTTACTAAGGAGGATCTAAGGCAATTGGTCAATTTAACAAGGTCTATAGGTAAAACCTTGTGAGCCTTCAATGTAACCTTTATAGAATTGATCCAAAAAGTTGGCAATCCCACATCAATTAAAAATTCAAGACAATATCTTTATGAAATTGTATATATAAAATCATATCAAAGGTTATTGCAAGAAGGTTAAAAAGGGTATTTTCAAGGCAAATTTATGAGGATCGGTTCGACTTCCTAGAGGGAAGAAAAATACATGAGGAAGTAGTCACTTAGGAAGGTCTACACTTAATCAAGGTCAAGAACCAAAGAGTGATGGTGGTTAAAGAGGACCTATTCAAATAAAACAATAGGGTGATTTGGTTGTATTTAATATTAATTCTCAATCATTTGGATTATATCATCAATTTGTAGTATGGGTAATGAATTGCATTCCATTGTATCATTTAATATTTTCATTAAAGGAGTAGCATCACCTTTATTCTAGCTAGAAAGTGACCTAATATAAGGGTTCCCTTTGTCCCCACTTCTTTTCATTTTAGTCGTTGAAGGCTTGAGAAGGATTTTAAAAGAGGCTTATAAAATATGTATTTCAAAGGGGTTAATATCAAAATTTCTTGTAATATAACACACTTGTTGTTCGTCGATGCTATCTTAATTTTCTATGAAGGATCAAGAAGGTTGGATGAGAAGATTAAAGTAATCGTGGAACTCTTTTGCATGGCCATTTATATGAAAATTAATATAGAAAAATCAACAATATCCCTTTGGGGTATCTCAGAGATGGAAAAAAACGTATTTAACTAATTGTTTCCCTACAACTTGGTGGATCTCAAGATTGGTCTGAAATATTTAGTATTTCAACTAAATCCCAATTGTTTGATTATTCACTAATACTGAGAGGGGGGTGAATCAATATTAGGTACTTTTTACCACTTTTAATCACAATATGTATGCATTTAAGATATCACCAATTTATCACTTATGATTGCATTCAAGATATCATAAACATATAACCACAAATACATTGTACACAAGAATTTTACATGGAAACCCAAATGTAAGAAAACCACATAATGCTTTCTTATATATCAGAAGATTGCATTCATATGCCAACTTCCAAAATTCTCCAGCACCAACTATAAGGAGGCACCAACCCCCTAATTTACAGGCTCCAATCTGAAGGAAGCTACAACTCTCTATATTCTCCATATCCAACTAGAAGGAAGCTCTAACCCCCTAGTTTACAAGATCCAACTTGAAGGAAGCTACAAATCCCTTTTCTTACCTCTTCCTTCTTTCCTTGAATATAAATAAGGGAATCAACTTGTTAATGTTTCTATCATTGATACTAATATATCATCATCATCAAAATTGATATAATCTCATAAAACTCATGCCAAGATCTCCAAGAACATCCTCCAAATCATGTGCTCAAAATCACCATGATATGCATCAAACCATGAGACAAGACATCCAAGATGTGCCTCTAAGAATATACCATGCCTCAAAGCATATACCCAAAATGTGCCTCAAACATGTGCCAAAATATCCAATATGTACCTCAACCATGTGCCAATACCTCCAAGATATGCCTCAAGCAT
>ML788847.1:1103096-1124337 GCA_009831015.1 Picea engelmannii
CGAGTACTTTTATGAGGTTGACGAATGAGGTATTGAAAGATTTCATTGGTAAGTTTGTGATTGTATATTTGGATGATATACTAGTATTAAGTAAAACTGAAGAAGAGCATTTGAGAAATTTGACATTAGTGATGAGAAGGTTGCAGCGAGAGAAGTTGTTGATAAATCTAAAGAAGTCCTCTTTTATGAAGAAAGAACTCACTTATTTGGGTTTTGTAATCTCTTAAAATGAATTGAAGATGGATCCAGAGAAGGTGAGAGAAATCAGAGAATGACCATCACTAAGGAGCATATTCGAGGTGAGAAGCTTCCATGGATTAACAAGTTTCTATAGGAAGTTCATTAGAAATTTCAGTGGAATTTGTGCACCATTGATGGATATGGTGAAGACGAGACACAAGAATTTTAAGTGGAAATAAGAAGACAAGAAAAGATTCAGGATATTAAAGGAGAATATAACAAAACAACCGATTCTGGTCTTGCCATATTTCGGGAAGAAATTTCAAGTAAGATGTGATGCTAGTGGAGCTACAATTGGAGCAGTTTTGAGTCAAGAAAATAGGTCTGTTGCATATTTCAGCGAGAATATGAATGACACTAAAATAAATTACTCCACATATGATAAATATTTTTATGGAATAATTCAAGCCTTGAAGAAATGGAGGCACTACCTTGTTCCAAAAGAGTTTGTTTTGTATAGTGATAATCAAGATTTGCAATTCATAACCAGACAAGAAAAACTAAATCAAAGACATGCTAAGTGGATAGAGTTTATGAAAAATTGCACTTTTGTCATTAAACACATTTCTGGTAATGCTAACAAAGTTGTTGATGCATTGAGCATGAGATGTATGATTCTGCAAGAATTTCAAGTGAAAACCTCAGGGTTTGAACACCTTAAAGAGATGTATTGTGATGATCCAGATTTTAAAGAAGCATGTGAGGCATGTGAAAATCCTATGCTTAGAGACATAAGCCAGTGGATAGAGTATCTAATTCAATATGGATTGTTGTTTAAAGGTTGTCAGTTGTGCATACCAAAGTGGTCAATGAGAGAAAATATGTTGAAGGAAAAACATAGTGGAGGACCAGCAGGACATTTTGGTCATGACAAGACATTTGCACAATTGAACAATTCATACTATTGGCTAGGTATGAGGTCAGAAGTGAAGAAATTTGTGGACAAGTGTAAAATTTTCCAGTATGCAAAAGGAAAGAGACAAAACACTAGATTGTATCAACCATTTCCTATTCCAAACAGACCTTGGGATGCAATAAGCATGGATTTTGTGTTGGGATTGCCAAGAACACAAAGATGAGCTGATTCCATATTTGTAGTAGTTGATAGATTCTCAAATATGGAATACTTTATCCCATGCTAGAAAACGAATGATGCAACTCACATTGCAAATTTGTTTTTTAAGGAAGTTGTGAGACTTCATGGGTTGCCCAGGGGTATTGTCTCAGACAAAGACAATAAATTTGTTGGTCATTTCTGGAGAACATTGTGGAAGAAGATGGGGACAAAACTATCTTTTAGTTCAACATATCACCCTCAAATGGATGGACAGTCTTAGGTGGTTGTTGGGGCTCAAAAATGTCATATTGTCATCCACCTTTCCCTTCATCATTCTTCACATTTCATCGCCCCATTAACCTTCCATGATATCATTTTCATAAATATATTTGGGTTTCACCTTATTATTTTCCACTTTATTCATTTTAGTATTAAAAGAGAATTTGTGATTAAATATTAGAAAATAGACATGTTTTCATATGTATCTAAAAAACGTGTGAGCTTTGTAATGTGTAGGAATATGTGAAGGATTAATTCAAAATGACTTATTGAATACTTCCTCCACCATTTCAAGATTTGAGGAGACAATTCAAGCCTATTCGAAGGAGAATATCATGGAGATTTGGTTGGCATATCTTATCCAAGATATATGAGAGATATGTGTGAGGATTTGAGGGCATTATATTTTGTAATAATGGGAAATTGGTTGATCTGTAATTATGAGATGGTTATCTTATCTTCAAGGCTCTCATGTATAAAAG
Source organism: Picea engelmannii (assembly GCA_009831015.1). Classification (NCBI taxonomy): domain Eukaryota; kingdom Viridiplantae; phylum Streptophyta; class Pinopsida; order Pinales; family Pinaceae; genus Picea; species Picea engelmannii. Next base: position 1,105,155 of record ML788847.1, read on the forward strand.
AGAGTTCTCTCTCTTCATGAGGGGGTAATCATTGGATAGTCACTGAGTAGTCATTTAGTAGGAGTCATTAGGATTTGAAATAAAAAGGGATTCTTACTTTGCTTCATGCTTTCATTATTGTTTCATGATTTTCCATTTGATTCTTGTAATGTAATTTGAGATTGCTTTACTGTTAGTGTGAGCTCACATGTGTCGTTTTATTGCTCTTCACATGTTGTTTATCCTTTGACGCAATTTTACATTCCTAGATTAATTTCATTTACGCAATTTCATTTCAGTCATGTGTTGTAGAAATTCAATTCCAAGTCGTGCGTTTCAACTTCCTGCATTAGATTAATGATTCAATTTCAATTCTAGCTTAAACATTAGATTAGGTTAAATTAGCTTCAGTCTTGCATATACTTTGCGCGTGCTTCATAAATCTATGAACCTCGGATTGAAAAATTATATGGTTGGGCAAGTACTACAATGAAATTAATACAACATTAGTTCGGTCCAACGTAATGACTTTTGTTCCCTTGTTACGATTGTTGTTCCCTTAGTAGGTAGTGTCGTTTATTTGAATGGGACAACTGTCGTTCCTTTTGTTACGATTTTTGTTCCCTTTGCAGGTGTTTCATCTCTGGAGGATTAGGTATTGAAAACGGAAGGTAAGAACCTACTTAGGCAACAAGTAAAATGTTTGTGCCAGTGCCTAACTTCGGTTGATGCATAGAGGTTGTTTTTAGGACATCTTTACAACCCAACATTTTGGCATTGTTGTCGGGGAAGCACGATGGATTGAGGTATTCATTTCTTTTTTTTTCATTTCATTTCATGCAAGTGTGATCTAGATGTGTTGGTAAGGGGTCATATAAGCTACTTGAGTGGAGACTCCTCATGTTCTCCCTGCCAACCATGTAAGTGTAAATTTCAATTTCTGCAAAGAGTGTTTCAATTCATGCAAATTTCAATTTATGCAAGAGTGTTTAATTTCTGCAAGTGTGATCTACATGTGTTTGTAAGAGGGTCATAGAAGCTACTTGAGTTGAGACTCCTCATATCCTTGCCAACTACCAAGAGTGTTTGATTTCCGCAATTGTGAAGAGTAATTGTTTTATGTTTTAGCAAGAGTGTTTTCATTGAAGTTTTTCATTTTGATTTGGGTGCTGTAAGAATCCTTTTTCAACATGGTTTAACAATGAACATCATCTTGGAACTACTCACTCAAATCTTGGCAGATGTTGGGATTTCCTCTTCCCTGGAAGAAGAGATCTTGGCAAGGATCAAAGATTCATATACTCCTCTAGAAATAATTGAAGATCCAATATCTGAAAACTCTCATGCATCCTATGATGAACAATTTATCGAACATGAGATTGAGGAAGATGAAGAGGATTTACAGCATGATCTGAGCAAGGAACATCGCGCCTATGAAATGCTTATCAAGCAATGGTTCCAAGTAAGTACTCAATTAGATATATATATATTTTTTTTTATTCAGTTAAATCATCGTCACAACAATTCAATTTGTTCGTTTTTGTATATTTCTAGTTTTCATGTGTAAAAATGAAAATGAACATAGTTTTACTACTGTTACGTGAATGGCTCCACTGGAAGTTTAATTACACGTAACTAATTTTTAATTCTAATTATCATAGAGTAGGTAGGATTTTATTTTTAAGTTTTTTTATTTTTTAGAATAAGTATGCTCTCTTCCTGCGTCGTGTTGCGATCTGGAAGATCATAAAGTAAAGATCAAACAAATGGCTATGAGATATTTTGAGGAATGTTTTGGTATTGTTGAAGATTTGAACAAAATGTTTAAATCAATTTTTGTCTTCAATTTTCAAAATTATTTTGTCTCCATTTACTAAAGAATTTGATTCTATTTGATTTGTCTCAAATTCTAATAAAATTTCTAGTTTTATTTAAAAAAGAAAATATACCAAAAAATAAAAATAAAAAAACAAAATAAAAATGCGGAAATTGAACTGAAGATATCTCACAAACTAGGATATTGATTCTTATGATTTTTGGACAGGAAGTTCATTATGTTATGATTAAAAAACCCACTAAATTTCAGGCCAACGTAGTGCACGGTTTTCGAGAAAATCAATATAGTCACCTTCATCTATTTTTCATTTTTCGCAAAAATTGTTATGTGGGTATTGCTGATTTTCGACATGTAGAAGCATTCAGACCATAGGAAACTACATGAAAAATTGCAGCTCAACCCAGTTTGTCATTTCAAACTCGTTTGTGAGAAAATCGTATTTAGCGTTCGCTGTTACATTTGCAAATACACCCCTGTAGCAGCCTGCAACAAAAACAATAATAAAAAAATATTTTCGAATGCAATATCACAGTAATAGAACTTGGTGTAATGATTAGGAGATCTTATTTTATGGGTCAAACCCCATCCACACCACTCTTTATGCCATATTTTCGATTTAATGCACCTTCTACACACAATCTGACAGTCTTTTGAACACGGGAAACTTCACCAAGATTTGGCAATGATCTATTAGTTATGCATTTTGTTGAAACTTGGCTATTTTTGGAGTCACCCCTGGTTTTAGCATCCTTGAGAAGGAAAATTATACGTCTATAATGTTGATGGCATGTGAGAAGGACGATTTTAATTTTGGGTGCTTTGTTTTCCATTTTTCCGTTAGTATCATTTCTATTTTTTGCATTTTCCTTTGATATGTAAAACAAAAATAAAATAAAAACTATGAAACCACAAAAAAAACATTTAATTTGTTTTATTAAGAAAAACAATAATAAAAAAAAAACATACAAAGAAAAAATTATTATGAAAATGAAAAATGTATGGATAAAGAAGTTCTTGTTATTTGTTTTAGTTCTAGTTTTACTTCGTGTTGTATGTGGTCGAATAGGTAGTGGTATCTACTCATATCGTGATGATAAAAGTGTTTCCATAAACTCTTTAAGTGAAAGTATCCATAAAGAGCACATTTGGATCCCTATACAATTGCATACAAGTGAAACTGGCAATAAAAATAAAAATAAAAATTGAAAACAAATCAAACATTCTAAAAATAAAAATTTGCAAATGGATTTTCACATTTCCTGACATCATTGGAATCATGCTTTTATCTTTCTTTTTTTTGATAAAATTATTGTGAAGTCACTTCAGCAGGTATTCACGAAGAGGATTGTCAAAATGGCGTTATCACCAACCAGTAAAAACACATTTCGTTTTTTCATTTGATTGATAGAATTAGTATTAATTTCTGCACTTTATGTTTTCGATATTCTCACACTATTTGCTGCAGATTAGTGCTAACATTTTACAGGTTCAAATACGATCGAATTTCTTCCAGAAGTGACTTTCAAGAATCATTGAAACTTTTCTGAAAAAAAAAAAAAACATTCTTTGTTGACTACTTGAAGGAGTTGTTACTCATCATAAACATCACGACGTTTGTTGTTACACATAAAACTTCCATAAACCCATTTGCATCATGAATGTTTACCCCCATTTTTTCCTTCAAATGCACATTATTCATCCATGTATTGAAGTCCACTTTCCATCTCCTTATCATTCATGACTTCACACATGCCCATTTTTTTCTGAGTCACATACATTTTTGCCTTCTTTTTCCATTTTTATTTTTCCTTCTAAATAAAACCAGACACCTCCTTTTCCATGATTACATTGCCTTTCCATACACATTGTTGCTAGTGAGATATTTCCTATAGTCCTACCAATATTTTTATCAAACTCGCTTTGACTGATGTGGGATTCATTAAGGCCTACCTTTCAACAAATCTTGCCCCATCGACCTCATCACCTTATCTGGGATATAGACTAGAGTCCATTTTGAGTACCTAGAGGCTTGCATGCCTTAATGGCAAGTTATCTCGCTAAAAATCATGGGAATACATCAATGTTCATTGATCGTTAGATCTTGCAAGTGGCTCGACATCAACTCATTCATTCACACTTCGCAAGATGTACTCGGGTACCTTGGCACTCATTGACATCAATGGTGATTTTGCCTCGCATTGGTTAATGACATTCATCAATGGCCGGTAATCCAATGACTTATTTTCATGCTCGACATCGGCACATTCATTTGCATCACTAGAATTGTATCATCGGGTTTAGCAGCAGGTGAAGACTATACAATTTTTCATGAACTCCATCAACAATTGCAACAATATTTTTCAGCTATATGAGAGTACCACAATTCCACTTTCATACTTCTCTTTTCCATGATTCATTAGCAACAAGTCAAATTCCTCCACTTCACATTCATTGTTCCAATAGTTACAACAGTTGCATCTACAACATACGCAGTTACATTTTCATGATCCTACAGCAGTGACATCTTCCATGCTCCAACAACCGCATCATCCATATTCTTATTTCATAGTTCATCAACGTTTTGGGTAAGTGGAGGTATGTTATTTTCTAAACTTTAATAATGCAATTCCTCAACTGCTGGCAATGAATAATTTGTAAAATTCCCTCACCAAGCTCCCTTTCCTTTTCACTTCTATGACCCACGCCAAGTTGCATGCGGAAATGCAACCAAATCAGTTGGGGGTATAGGGGACTTTATTCACTATCATCACTCCATTTTTCCACTACCATCATTCCATTTTTCATCTCATTTACCACTCACCAACATTTATTTTTCAACGATACTCTGTTTCACTTTTCTTCATAATCATTCATATACATATTGGCATGATTCACAAATATGAAAAAGGGATTTATTATACTCAGTGATTTTTCCTTATGCACATTGACAACTTATTTTTTCCAGCAAGTATATGGGTAAAATATTATCATAATAGCAAGAGAACAAATAATGAAATGAATGTTGTTTACACAAGAACCAACATTATTTATATTCATGGTTGTCACACAAGAACCAACCATAAGAAAATGCCAGTTGTTACTCATGTAAATCCCATCTTGGAAATATTCATTATCACCACTCAAAGCCGAAATTCAGATGCCAAAATTTCTTGAGAAGATCCATGTATAGTTGCATGCGGACATGCAACAAGTTCAATTCGGGGGTATGTTGGGGCTCCGAAATGTCATATTTTCATCCACCTTTCCCTTTATCATTATTCACATTTCATCGCCCCATTAACTTTTCATGGTATCATTTTCATAAATATATTTGGGTTTCACCTTATTATTTTCCACTTTACTCATTTTAGTATTAAAAGAGAATTTGTGATTAAATATTAGAAAATCGACATGTTTTCATATATATCTCAAAAATGTGTGAGATTTGTAATGTGTAGGAATATGTGAAGGATTAATTCAAAAATACTTCTCGAATACTTCCTCCACCATTTCAAGATTTGAGGAGATAATTCAAGCCTATTCCAAGGAGAAGATCATGGAGATTTGGTTGGCATATCTTATCCAAGATATATGATAGATATGTGTGAGGATTTGAAGGGATTATATTTTGTAATAATGGGAAATTGGTTGAGAGAAAAGTGGATCTGTAATTATGAGATGGTTATCTTATCTTCAAGGCTCTCATGTATAAAAGAGAGTGCTCTCTCTTCATGAGGGGGTAGTCATTGAGTAGTCATTTAGTAGGAGTCATTAGGATTTGAAAGAAAAGGGGATTCTTAGTTTGATTCATTCTTTCATTATTGTTTCATGATTTTCCCTTTGATTCTTGTAATGTAATTTGAGATTTCTTTACTGTTAGTGTGAGCTCACATGTGTCATCTCGTTTCTCTTCACATGTTGTTTATCCTTTGACGCAATTTTCCATTCCTAGATTAATTTCATTTACGCAATTTTATTTCAGTCGTGTGTTTTAACAATTCAATTCCAAGTCGTGTGTTTCAACTTCCTGCATTAGATTAATGATTCAATTTTAGTTGTAGCTTAAACATTAGATTAGGTTAAATTAGCTTCAGTCCTACATATATTTTGCATGTGCTTCGTAAGTCTACGAAGCTTGGATTGAAAAATTAGATGGTTGGGCAAGTACTACAATGCAATTAATACGACATTAGTTTGGTCCAACATAATGAATTTTGTTCCCTTGTTACGATTGTTGTTCCCTTTGAAGGCAGCGTCGTTCATTTTAATGGGACAACTTTCGTCCCGTTTGTCATGATTGTTGTTCCCTTGGTAGGTGTTGCATCTCTGGAGGATGAGGTATTGAAAATGGAAGGTAAGAACCTACGTAGGAAACAAGTAAAATGATTGTGCCAGCGCCTACCTTCGGCTGATGCATAAAGGTTGTTTTTAGGATATATTTAGAGCCCAACAGTGGTAAACTGAAGTTTATGAAATTTGTTGAGGAGTCTAGTTATTTAACATCATAGCCAATGGGATCAAATTCTGTCACAAGCAGAGTTTACATATGATGACTCACCAAACATAAGTACAGGAAAGAGCCCATTTCAAATAGTATATGGGATGAAGCCAAGAGGACTATCGAAGTTAAGAGATGTTGAGGATAATGAATTCATGAGCGTTGGAGAAGAAGACTTCACTGTGGAAATGCATAAGCTTCATAATCAGATCAAAGAGTAGTTGCAGAAGAGCAGCATGGAGTAAAAACACAAAGTTGATCAACATAGAAGAAAACTTCAATTTGAACTAGGAGATCAAGTTCTAGCACATCTCAGGAAGGAAATGTTCCCAAGGGGAACATATAAGAATCTAAAGCTGAAGAAGATAGGACCATGAAAGATCCCAAGGAAATTTGATGAAAATTCTTATGAGATAGAGCTACCAAAAGATGTGGGTATATCGCCCATATTCAACATTTCAGACTTGTATCCTTACAAAGGAGATGACACCAGAGAGTCAGAAAATCATAAAGAGATCCAATGAGAGAAGCAGATGCCTATAGAAGAAAATTTGCACATGGAAAAGATCATAGATCAAAGAATTGGTAAGAATACCAGGAGAAAGACATATTTTGAGTATTTGGTAAAGTGGAAGGGACACCCAATAGAAGATGTCGGTTGGGTAAATGAAGCAGATATTCAAAATCATGGAAAGACAATGCAAGATCTCATGGTTAGGAGTCCATGAATTTTTGGCTAGAGGAGTATGATGCAGAAACATCGTCATCAAGGCGCAAGAGGAAGAGAAATCAGCACCTTAGTGTGCATTTTGAAATGATTTTGAATTTAACAAGGGCATATCAGATAGATATCTTGAAAATATTGTAATTTAATAACGTCTTTAATGTTTAAGAGTTGAACCATTGCATGAGATCAATGGGGAGTGTATTTCCTTTAATGTAGTAAATCGCAGTACAGATTCGAAGGATTTTCTCTTATCTGTTTGTCCCAAACATTTATTGTAATAAATCCTTAGTAGCTGAAAGATTTTGATTTCGATAGGTTAGCTCTAAGATATTAAGAGGGAAAACTCTGGAAGCCCTCTTGTATAAATATGTGTATTTGTTGCCCAAATGAGGATGTTGAAAATTAGCTGAGATTTATTGTAATTGAAGGCTATTGCTGTTGAGAGTTGTTGTTGTTGAGATTTGTTGAGAGATGCTAAAGAAAATTGTATGAATCCATGAACATATCAGTTGAATGAATATAACAGAGAGGCATTGTTCCAAATTTCTGGTGTTCCTGTTACTGAGTCTATCTGGATGAATGAATGTTAGGATTTTTGTTTGATTACAATTATCTGTTATTTCTTGTTCTTATGTTATGAATGCATTTACATGGTTGAATATATGAATCTAGGAGATATTGGATAAGTTTCAATTGTTTCTCTTCTACGAGCCTATATGCAAGGAGTGCAGAGTGTCCACAAGGTGTGCATTGAGAGAGTCTATTTTGACTCAAAAGATTAGAAGATATAATGTGAAACTTGTGTTTGCAAAGAGTGCATAAGGGTCCACAAGGTGTGCATTGACAGAGTTTGTTTCGACTCAAAAGTTCAAAAGGGAAAATATTGAAGGTGTGCATAGGCGAAAACACACTCATATTCATATTGTTCAGGAGGAACAATTGAGCCATATAAGAACTGTTGTAAGGTGTGCATAGTTGCAACATAAATAAGTTGACTTGTGGAAAGAAAACCTGTTGCAAGGCGTGCACAAGGCCAATTTTGACTAAGTGTCAAAGAAATGCTCTAAGGAGATAGAGGTTTCAAGGAGGAACAAGCTCAGGAGAGATAGCAGTGAAAATTATTCAATAGGGAGAAGCCCTTAAAGATTCCTCAAATTAACGAACAATATCCGTTCAGGGGGAAGCAGGATCATTCTAGACTGTCAAATCTGGGAGAGTTACACGTTGGATAACCGTGGAGTCTTTCAACACTTCATGGTTCAAAGTGTTTGAATGTTCTTAAGAGTGGGGATCGACGAAGTCCCAAAGCAGCGAAGAAAATCCTAACTGTTGGTTGCAAGGAGACATGTGGTAGTAGATTAGGGAATTCAGGAGATAGAGTTTTGGAGGAAATTGTGTGGAGTAAGTGTAATCTCTGTGAAGTTGAGAAGGAAGAAGTAGATCTGGACCCTCATATCTAGAAGGAAATGCGACAAAGATCCAATTGTTTTGGAAGAAAGACATTTCAGAAGGAAATGAGGGTGGAAGTCGCACAAACCGCCGAAGCTCGAAGTCATGAAGGGGGCTTGCTCGAGGTTATATCCCATGGTATTATGAGAAGAAGAACCTAGAAAGAGGAGCTAGCATTCACTAGTTAGAGTTACCAGAGGCCCCAGAAAGTGGTTGTGCGGGTAATGCAAACCTGCGAGGTAACAAATCGAGGCCTATGTAAGTTGTTCCAGGGTCTGTTAGAGGCTTGAAAGATGATTCGGCTTAAGTGTTTTGGAAGATCCTTGACCGTGAGGTTGTAGAACCCCTAGGAGGGGAACGGGGATACATCAATTCGTATCAGATCCTGATTTTATTCTCAGGAAGGAAGAAGGAGAAAAGTTTTGTCTGATACCATCAAGTGGTACCAGATCCACATAATTGATTTCTATAAGCAAGAGGATATAGTATGATACCATCAAGTGGTATCAGAGACAAAATTTTCTTGTAGACAATAGGGAAAGGTGAGAAGGTTAAAATATGAATTTTGATATCATTAAGAGGTATCAGATACATCAAGTGGTAGTGGTGTGAAGAAACGTTCAACACAATGCCACCTAGAAGACATGTAGAGCCACCTGTAGCAAATCGAGTTGTGGAAAGGGAGATGAGAGAACTTCATGCAAGGTTGGATGCTATGGAGACAACACAAAGGATAGCACCTAATGTTGGATATGTCAGTGATGCAGAAAGAGAAGAAAGGGAAATTGAAGAAGTTGCAGGAGAAGATGCTGCAGAAGAACGCTTGCTAAAAGCGCTTGTCAAATTGGGAGCTAGAGAAAAGATATCCCAATGTATGAAGGAAATTTAGATGTCGAAGAATTGTTAGATTGGATAAGATCAATGGACAAGTACTTCGAGTATGAAGACGTCGATGAGGAGAAGAAGGTGAAGCATGTTGTCACCAGATTAGAAGGACATGCAACGTTGTGGTGGGATGAACTGCAGTCTAACAGAAGATGAAAAGGCAAACAAAAGATTAAGAATTGGGATAGAATGGTAGCCAAGTTGAAAGATAAATTCATGCCCAATGACTATTAGATAAATCTAATCAGGAAGTTGCAGAACCTGAGACAAAAGGGAATGACAATAAAAGAATACACAAAGGAGTTCTACAAGCTGAACATCAGGGCTGGACAGAGAGAGAGAGAGATGATGAAAATGTTTCTAGGTATATCAATGGCCTAAGATATGAAATCTAGGATAAATTCAATATGATGATAGTGAGGACAGTGGAGGATGCTTATCAGATTGAACTGAAGGCAGAAGAGAAGTTGGCTAGGAAACAAAGACAGCGAAGTAGAGGAAGAATTCTAAACAGAGGCAAGGGAATTTCCCATGATAAGCTACATAAGTAAAAGGTGGAGACTGAAAAACCACATAGTCACTCAGAAAGAGGAGGAAGTTCCCGAGGGAGACAGTATGGTGGAAGAAATTATTTTCCTCGAGGAAGAGGAAGAGGTAGAGGAGGAGAAGTGAAGTGTTATGCCTATCGAAATACATGACACATGTCTTTGGAATGTCCTAAGAGAAAGAAAGAAGGAGGATGTGAAGCTCACATTTTGGAGGGGCATGAGATGGTGCATAATATGGTGAAGCGGAATGTTGAGGAAGAAGGTGCATAAGATGGGAGATCTATGATGATGAATAAGGTTCTCTTAAATCCAGATCCAGAGGTTGAAAAACTAGTGCAGAGGAACAGTTTGTTCAGGACTTCTTGCAAGACTAAAGATAGAGTATGAAAGGTGATAATTGACAGTGGGAGCACTGATAACTTCGTATCCATAGAGATAGTGGAGAGATTGGAGGTGGAGACAACTGCACATCTAACTCCATATAAGGTCTCATGGTTGCAGAAAGGACACTAGGTAATGGTAACTGAACAATGCCTAGTTGAATTTAAGATAGGAGGATATACAGATGAGATTTTGTGTGATGTGATTCCCATGGATGTATGTCATGTTTTGTTGGCGAGACCATGGAATTATGACAATAATGTCATTCAGGATGGGAGAAAAAATAATTATACTTTGGAGAAGAATGGTAGGACACACATGTTACTTCCAATAGAGGAGAAGAAAGCAAAGGAAGAATCTAGCACAAGTATAATTCTCATGAGTGGGAAGGAACTCCTAAGTGAAGTCAATAAGGAATAGGAGATGCAGTTTATTGTGGTGAGGAAACCCAGAGTTATCCTTACAAGTACTTCTATGGAGGATCTGCCTGGAGAAATTCAAGAGTTGTTGGAGAATTTTGTTGATATAGTAGATGATGAGTTACCAAGCTCATTTCCACCCATCAGGAGTATCATCCATCACATTGATCTAATAACATGAGCAAGTCTGTCGAACAAAGAAACATACATACTAACACCTCAAGAGAATGAGGAGGTAAAGAAAGAAGTCCAGCATTTGATGGACAAAGGTTTGGTTAGAGAAAGCTTGAGTCCATGAACAATACCAACTGTGTTAAGTCTGAAAAAAGATGGAGGATGGAGAATGTGTACAGACTTAAGAGCCATAAACAAGATCACCATAAAGTAGATATTTCCTTTACCAGTGATGGATGAATTAACGGATTGTTTGAGTGGAGACAATTATTTTTCAAAGATAGATCTAAAAAGTGGATATCACCAGATAAGGATGAGAGGAGGTGATGAGTGTAAAAAAACCTTCAAAACAAACAAAGGGTTGTATGCATGGCTTGTTATTCCATTTGGCTTGACAAATGCCCTGAGTACTTTTATGAGGTTGATGAATGAGGTATTGAAATATTTCATTGGTAAGTTTGTGATTGTATATCTGGATGATATACTAGTCTTTAGTAAAACTGAAGAAGAGCATTTGAGACATCTGACATTAGTGATGAGAAGGTTGCAACGAGAGAAGTTGTTGCTAAATCTGAATAAGTACTATTTTATGAAGACATAACTCATTTATTTGGGTTTTGTAAACTCTTCAAATGAATTGAATATGGATCCAGAGAAGGTGAGAGAATTCAGAGAATGGACGTCGCCTAGGAGCATATTTGTGGTGAGAAGCTTCCATGGATTAGAAAGTTTCTATAGGAAGTTCAATAGAAATTTCAGTGGAATTTGTGCACCAATGATGGATACAGGGAAGAAGAGACACAAGTATTTTAAGTGGACAGAAGAAGCTGAGAAACGCATTAGGATATTAAAGGAGAAGATAACAGAACAACATTTAAAGGAGAAGACATTTGAAGTAAGATGTGATGCTAATGGAGTTTCAATTGGAGCGGTTTTGAGCCAAGATAATAGGCATGTTGCATATTTCAATGAGAATCTTAATGACACTAAGAGAAAGTACTCCACATATGATAGAGAGTTTTATGCCATAATTCAATCCTTGAATAAATGTAGGCACTACCTTGTTCCAAAAGAGTTTGTTTTGTATAGCAATAATCAAGCTTTGAAATTCATAACCAGACAAGATAAATTAGATCAAAGAGATGCTAAGTGGATAGAGTGTATGCAAAATTTCACTTTTGTCATTAAATATATTTCTGGTAATGCTAAAAACATTGTTTATGCATTGAGCATGAGATGTATGATTCTACAGGAATTTCAAGTGAAAACCTTAGGGTTTGAACACCTTAAGGAGATGTACTGTGATGATCAAGATTTTAAAGAAGCATAAGAGGCATTTTCACATCCTGTGCTCAGAGACTGAAACTAGTGGAAAAAGTATTTGATTCAAGATGGATTGTTGCTTAAAGGTTGCTAGTTGTGCATACTAAAGTGCTCAATGAGATAAAATTTGTTGAAGGAAAAACATACTGGAGGACTAACAGGACATTTTGGCCATGACAAGACATTTACACAATTGAACAATTCATATTATGGGCCAGGTATGAGGGAATACGTGAATAATTGTTTGGACATGTGTAATATTTTCCAGTATGCAAAAGGAAAGAGACAAAACACTGGATTGTATCAACCATTTCATATTCCTGACAGGACTTGGGATGCAATAAGCATGGATTTTGTGTTGGGATTTACAAGAACACAAAGAGGAAGTGTTTCCATATTTGTAGTAGTTGATAGATTCTCAAATATGGCACACTTTATCCCATGCCAGAAAAATAATGATGCAACGCGCATTACAAATTTGTTTTTTAAGGAAGTTGTGAGACTTCATGGGTTGCCCAGGAGTATTGTCTCAGAAAGAGACACATAATTTATTGGTCATTTCTAGAGGACATTCTGGAAGAAGCTGGGGAAATAACTGTCTTTTGGTTCATCATATAACCCTCAAATAGATGGATAGACTGAGGTGGTAAATCGAAGTTTAGGAAATTTTCCGAGTATGGTTATTGAACATCATATCCAGTTGGATCAAATTCTCTCACAAGAAGAGTTTGCATATAATGAATGACCAAACAGAAGTACAGGAAAGAGCCCATTTCATATAGTATATGGGATGAATCTAAGAGGAGTATTAGAATTAAGAGATCTAGATCAGAATGAATTCAGGAGCGCTGGAGCATAAGACTTCACTGCAGAAATGCAAAAGATTCATAATTAGATCAAAGAGAAGTTGCAAAAAAGAAGCAGGGAGTACAAAAGAAGAGTTGATCAATATAGAAGAAAACTTCAATTTGAAGTGGGAGATCAAGTTCTAGCACATCTCATGAAGGAAAGGTTCCCAAGGGGAATATATAACAAATTGAAGCTGAAGAAGATAGGACCATGCAAGATCCTAAGGAAATTTGATGAAAATGCTTATGAGATAGAGATACCAGAAGATGTGGGTATATTTCCCATGTTAAACATTTCATACCTGTATCCTTACAGGGGAGATGACACCAGAGAGTCAGAAAATCAGAAAGAGATCCAATGGGAGAGGCAGATTCATATAGTAGAAAATCCACACATGGCGAAGATCATAGATCAAAGAATTGGTAAGAAGGCCGGGAGAAAGACATATTTTGAGTATTTGGTAAAGTGGAAGGGACACCCAGTAGAAGATGCTAGTTGGGTAAATGAATAAGATATTCAGAAGCATGGAAAGTCAGTGTAGGACCTCATGCACATGAGTCCATAAATTTTTGGCCAAAGGAATATGATGTAGAAGCATCATCATCAAGGCGCAAGAGGAAGAAAACTCAGCACCCTAGTGCACATTTTGAAATGATTTTGAATTAAAGAAGGGCATATCATGCAGATATCTTGAAAAGATTGTAATTCAAGAACATCTTTAATGATTAAGAGATGAAACGTCACATGAGATCGATGGGGAGTGTATTTCCTTTAATGTAGTAAATCAAAGTACAGATTCGAAGTGTTTTCTCTTATTTGTTTGTCCTAAACATTTATTGTAATAAATCCTTAGTAGTAGAAAGATTTTAATTTCAATAGGTTAGCTCTAAGATAGTCGGAGGGAAAACTCTAGAAGCCCTCTTATATAAATGTGTGTATTTGTTTCCCAAATGAGGCTGCTGAAAATTAGCTGAGATTTATTGTTGCTGAATGTTATTAATGTCGAGAGTTGTTTCTATTGAGAGTTGTTGAGAGATGTTGAAGAGCATTGTATTAATACATGTATATATCAGTTGAATGAATATAACAGAGAAGCATTGTTCCAAATGTCTGGTGTTGTTGTTATTGAGTCTATCTGAATAAATGAATGGTAGGATTTTTGTTTAATTGCAAATCTCTATTATTTATTTTTATTATGTTATGAATGCATTTAAATGGTTGAATATATGGATATGGGAGATATTGGATAAGTTTCAATTGTTTCTCTTCTACGAGCCTGTATGCAAAGAGTGCAGAGTGTCCGCAAGGTGTGCATTGACAGAGTCTATTTCTACTCAGAAGAGATAACATGAAACTTTTGTTTGCAATGAGTGCATAAGGGTCCGCAAGGTGTGCATTAACAAAGTATTTTTCGACTTAGAAGTTAACAAGGGAAAATCTTGAAGGTGTGCGTAGGGGAAAACACACTTAGATTCATATTGTTCAGGAGGAAAAATTGAGCCGTATAACATTTGTTGCAAGGTGTGCATAGTTGCAGCATAAAGAAGTTGAGTCATGACCTTTTGCAAGGCATGAAAAGGGAAATTTTCGACTAAGTGTCGAAGAAACGCTCTGAGGATATAGAGGCTTCAATGAGGAACAAGCTCAAGAGAGATAGCGGTGAGAATTCTTCAATAGGGAGAAGCCCTTGAAGATTCCTCAAATTAACGAACAAGATACATTCAGGGGGAAGCAAGATCCCTCTAGACTGTTAGATCTGGGAGAGTTGCATGAAGGATAGTCGTGGAGTCTTTCGAGGTCCCAAAGCGGTGAAGCAAATCCTATCTATTGGTCGCAAGGAGACACGTGGCAGCGGATTAGGGAATTCAGGAGATAGTTTTTTGGAGGAAATTGTGTGGAGTAAGTGTAATCTCCCCGAAGTCATGAAGTTCGAAGTAGAGTTGGACCGTCAGATCCAAAAGGACACATTTCAAAGATCAAAGTGTTTAAGAAGAAATACATTTCAGAAGGAAACAAGGGTGGAGGTCGCAAAAATCGCCAAAGCCCGAAGTCAAGAAGGGGGTTGGCCTGAGGTTATAGCCTACGATATTATGAGAAGAAGATCCTAGAAAGAGGAGCTAGAGCCCTCCAGTTACAGTTACCAGAGGCACCATAAAGAGGTCGTGTGGGTAATTTAGACCTACAAGGTAACAAATCGAGGCTTGTGTAAGTTGTTCCAAGGTCTGTTAGAGGCCCGAAAGATGATTCAGCTTAAGTGTTTTGGAAGATCCTTGACCGGGAGGTCCCAAAACCCCTAGGAGGGGAAGGGCGATGCATCAAGTGGTATCATAGCCTAATGTTTTTATCATACAGGAGGAAGGAGAAATGTTTTGTCTGATACCATCAAGTGGTATCAAAGCGACATAATTGATTTTTGTAGGCAAGAGGAGATAGTATGATACCATCAAGTGGTATCAGAGACGAAATTTTCTTGCATAAAGTAGGGAAAGGTGAGAAGGTGAAAAGAGGAAGTATGATATCATCAAGAGGTATCAGATACATCAAGTGGTAGTGGTGTAAAGAAAATTTCAGCACAATGCCACCTAGAAGACGTTCAGAGCCACATGTAGAAAATTGAGTTTTGGAAAGGGAAATGAGAGAACTTCATGCAAGGTTGGATTCTATGGAGACAAAAAAAAGGAGAGAACCTAATGCTATATATGTCAGTGATGTAGAAAGAGAAGAAAGGGAAATTGAGGAAGTTGTAGGAGAAGATGTTGCAGAAGAACGCTTGCTGAAAGTCATTGTCAAGTTGGGAGCTAGAGGAAAGATAGGCATCCCAATGTATGAAGAAAATTTAGATGCCTAAGAATTGTTGCATTGGATAAGATCGATGGATAAGTACTTCGACTATGAAGAGATCGATGAGGAGAATAAGGTGAAGCATGATGTCACCAGATTAAAAGGACATGTAGTGTTGTGATGGGATGAATTGCAGGATGACAGAAGATGCAAAGAAAGAAAAATATTAAGAATTAGGATAGAATGGTAGCCAAGATGAAAGATAAATTCATACCCAAGGAATATCAGATAAATATTTTCAGGAAGTTGCAAAACTTGAGATAGAATGGAATGATAGTAAAAGAGTACATAGAGGAGTTCTACAAGATGAACATCAGGGATGGACATAGAGAGAGAGATGATGAAAAGGTTACCAGGTATATCAATGGCTTCAGATATGAAATCCAGGATGAAATTAGTATGATGATAGTGAGGACAGTGGAGGATTCTTATCATATTGCACTAAAGGCATAAGATAAGTTGGCCAACAAACAGATCCAGGGAAGAATAGGAAGAAGTCTAAACAGAGGCAAGGTAATTGCCCAACAAAATCCACAGAAGCCTAAGGTGGAGACTGAAAAACCACATAGTCACTTAGAAAGAGGAGGAAGTTCTCGAGGGAGATAGTATGGTGGAACAAATTATTTTCCTTAAGGAATAAGAAGAGACAAAGGAGGAGAAGTGAAGTGTTATCCCTGTGGAAAGACATGACACATGTCTTAGGAATGTCCCAAGATAAATAAAGAAGGAGGATGTGAAGCTCACATTTCGGAGGCATAGAAGAGGAATGTTGAGGCAGAATGTGAAGAATATTGGAGATATATGATGATGAAGAAGGCTCTCTTAAAGCCAGAGCCATAGGTTGAAAAACCAGTGCAGAGGAATAGTTTGTTTAGGACTACTTGCAAGACTAAAGATAGAGTATGAAAGGTGATAATTGATAGTGGGAGCACTGATAACTTAGTATCCATAGAGATGGTGGAGAAATTGGAGCTAGAGAGAAGTGCACATATGACTCCGTATAAGGTCTCATGGTTGCAGAAAGGACACCAGGTAATAGTAACTAAACAATGCCTGGTTTAATTTAAGATAGGAGGATATAGAGATGAGATTTTGTGTGATGTGATTCCCATGGATGTATGTCATGTTTTCTTTGGGAGACCATGGAAATATGATAGGAATGTCATTCATGATGGGAGAAAAAATACTTATACTTTGGAGAATAATGGTGGGACACACATGTCACTGCCAATAGAGGAGAATAAAGTAAAGGAAGAATCCAACATGTATATTTATTATGAGTGGGAAGGAACTCCTGAGTGAATTCAAGAAGGGATAGGAGATGCAGTTTGTTGTGGTGAGGAAACCCAGAGTTATCCTTACAAGTACTTCTATGGAGGATCCGCCTGAAGAAATTCAGGAGCTATTGGAGAATTTTGTTGATATAGTAGTGGATGATTTTTAAAGCTCATTTCCACCCATTAGGATTATCATCCATCACATTGATCTAATACCAGGAGAAATTATGCCAAACAAAGAAGCATACAAACTAACACCTCATGAGAATGAGGAGGTAAAGAGACAAGTCCAGGATTTGATGGACAAAGGTTTGGTCAGAGAAATCTTGAGTCCATGCATAATACCACCTTTGTTAACTCCAAAGAAAGATGGAGGATGGAGAATGTGTACAGATTCAAGAGACATAAACAAGATCACCATCATGTATATATTTCCCTTACCAAGGATGGATGACTTAATGGATTGTTTGAGTGGATTAAATTATTTTTCAAAGATAGATATGAAAAGTGGATATCACCAGATAAGGATGAGAGAAGGTGAGGAGTGGAAAACAACGTTTAAAACAAATGAAGGGTTGTATGAGTGGATTGTTATTCCATTTGTCTTGAAAAATGCCTCAAGTACTTTTATGAGGTTGATGAATGAGGTATTGAAAGATTTCATTGGGAAGTTTGTGATTGTATATCTGGATGATATACTAGTATTCAGTAAAACTAAAGAAGAGCATGTGAGACATCTAACATTAGTGATGAGAAGGTTGCAGGGAGAGAATCTGTTGATACATATGAAGAAGTACTCTTTTATGAAGACATAACTCATTTATTTGGGTTTTTTAATCTCTTCAAATGTATTGAAGATGGATCTAGAGAAGGTGAGAGCAATCAGAGAATGACCGTCACCAAGGAGCATATTCAAGGTGAGAAGCTTCCATGGATTAGCAAGTTTCTATAGGAAGTTCATTAGAAATTTCAGTGGAATTTGTACACCAATTATCGATATGGTGAAGAATATATACAAGTCTTTTAAGTGGATGGAAGAAGCTGAGAAAAGCTTCAGGATATTAAAGGAGAATATAATAGAACAACTGATGTTGGTCTTGCCAGATTTAAGGAAGACATTTCAAGTAAGATGTGATGCTAGTGGAGTTGTAATTGGAGTAGTTTTGAGCCAAGATAATAGGCCTATTGCATATCTCAGTGAGAAGATAAATGACACTAAGAGAAAGTACTCCACATATGATAAAGAGTTTTATGCCATAATTCAAGCCTTGAACAAATGGAGGCACTACCTTGTTCCAAAAGAGTTAGTTTTGTATAGTGATAATCAAGTTTTGCAATTCATAACCAAACATGAGAAATTAAATCAAAGACATGCTAAGTGGATAGAGTTTATGAAAAATTTCACTTTTTTCATTAAGCATATTTCTGGTAATGATAACAAAATTGTTGATGCATTAAGTAGGAGATGTTTGATTCTGCAGAAATTTCATGTGAAAACCTTAGGGTTTGAATTCCTTAAGGAGATGTATTGTGATGATCCAGATTTTAAAGAAGCATATGAGGCATGTGAAAATCCCATGCTCAGAGACAAAATCTAGTGGAAATACTATTTGATTCAAGATGGATTATTGTTTAAAGGTTGCCAGTTGTGCATACCAAAGTGCTCAATGAGAGAAAATCTATTGAGGGAAAAACATAGTAGAGGACCATCAGGACATTTTGGTCATGACAAGACATTTGCACAGTTGAACAATTCATACTATTGGCCAGGCATGAGGGAACAAGTGAATAAATTTGTGGACAAGTGTAATATTTTCCAGTATGCAAAAGAAAAGAGACAAAACACTAGATTGTATCAACCATTGCCTATTCCAGACAGGGCTTGGGATGAAATAAGCATGGATTTTGTGTTGGGATTACCAAGAACACAAAGAGGAAGTGATTCCATATTTGTAGTAGTTGATAGATTCTCAAAGATGGCACACTTTATCCCATG